>CM062804.1:808927197-809082197 GCA_031772625.1 Pinus tabuliformis | reverse complement strand
ATCCAATATATAGTCCAACGTGGTTTATTTTATGATTCTTAACATTTTCCATCTAGATATAGAGGATTTAATGTTTGGTACCCAAAACCACATCAACAAATATCATCATTCATGATTTTATTAAGTCACCCCACATCATATCGTCATTTTATTTCAAAATCGGACCCTGTAGCCCCACCTACATTTGAGGTCTTTGTTTGTGGTTTTCTCATGTACCCTACTATCGATGGTAGGTAGCTACTATCACCCATTCTTTATTCTTTCCCATGTCCCAGTTCGCCTTGAAGTTGTTTCTTTATAGTGATTCTTAAAACTTCTATTCGCTATGGCTTCTTCACAAACAATGCAATTACTACTTTGGTATCATTATGAGACAAAATGAATCATGATTATATCAAATGGTGTACAATCAAACAACATAGTCCAAGTAAAGATGAATATCGTAGAGAAAATGAGACAAAAAGAGTTCATGTGTCAATGGACCACTCATACAGAAATGAAAGAACACATACATTATTTTGTAATTGATTTCATCTTTTATTTTATAATTTATTTTGAATGTAAGGAATATATTGATATATTGGGCGGTTGACTATATTATTCTATCAAATGTGGCCAAACAATCACAAAGTTGCCATTCATGCTTGTGTTGCCTTTTATATGGGCGAAAAATCATTCAAGTTCAGGTTCATATTTAAATTAATTGAGTGCATTTGCACATGGCATCACCGCGTTTTCCTTCAACAAATTCCAAAAGTCAAGTAGACAGTGGAGAAATTAGCTCAGTGGCTTCTTAAAATTCAAATTAATGGACAAAACTTGTCATTCTTTTCAAGGAGTGATTCTAGTGGGATATGTCTATAGAAAATGGTGATTTCAGAGGAATGATATGATTCCTTAGCCCCTAATTTTACAATAGTTTCCTTTAATATGTGAGTACCCTTATTTTTAAAATAGTTTCCTTTAAAAAATACATGGGACCAATCTGTCCCATTGTGATTAATGTGAGACTATATTATAAATTAATGTTATTCTCTATGTAAATGAATGAAATGAGTTATTATTATTATTGTCCTCACTAGTAACCATTCATTAATACCTTTTTAGTATAGTGTGTAAGAAACATGGAAGTTTGTACCCCACATGGATTTACTTGCATTGATGGGAAACTGGGTAGTGGGTAGATGGAATTCCATTAAGAACAAATGTGTGAGATCAATAGGAAAAAAATACGAGGAGCTGTTGGATTGGAATTATTTACCGTACTCAAAATAAAATATTGGCAAGTAATATAAGATATTTCCCTTCTTTTGGAATATATAAATTTAATCTAACCTTCTTGATTGACGAGTATTTTTTATATTTTAAATTTTTTTGAAGAATTTTTTTTTTAGCCTGAGTTTTTGACGGGCTAGAAGGCCAAGGAAGGGCGGGAATGGGTTCAATTCTGAATGTTCATGGGCACAACTAAAAGAAACTGTGATTAGACATTGTATTACTAATGGAAAATTTATGGGCTATTCTATTGGTTCATCGTAAACTAATCAAATGCATCAAATTACAAATTTATTGAGTATCCTTGTTCGATGGATAATTCCCTTATGTGGACAAAAGTGAACTCCCTAGATCTTGTGGCTTGATGTAGAAACAACATGAATAAAAAGACTTATTATTTCCTTAAATAAATTTGAATATGGAGAAGGGACCTACCCGGAGTCCAATGCAAGTTCTCCTCTTGTTCATGCTTGTAAACTTCAGCTCCAACTCCAAATACTATAAATGGAACTTGTAAAACAACTAAAACAAGCAAGAGAACTACAACATACAAATAGCATACACTAATATCTCTAAACAATGAGTCAAGAAAGCATTGTAATACATATGCATCAATAAAACATAAGTATAGGAAAAAGAATCACTTTGTATTAATGAATTTAGGAGAGATTTAAACCCTTTAGAGATCTTTGACTTTGTAGATATCTCTCAACTATCATGTCCTTCCGTTGTCACAAAGAAAGCCTTCAATCACAACTCATGTGCATGGATGGATAATGGATACTTAGGCACAAAGCAATTGTATGAGGGCATAACTAAGAGTCTCCAAAAGCCAACCCGGGCTCTATAGAAGGAAATAAATTTATAGGGTAAGTGGGGGGGTTTGGGATTTACCGATCTAGGAATTAGATCCACATAAGAGGGAAAATAAGCTCTAGGAATAAGAGAGAAGACCCCAAGAGTAGGAGTTTGAGATATTAATGAATAGTAAATAGTTAAAACCACCTTGTAAGCTTATGGAAAGAGAATATTTGGAATTATTTTTATTTTTTATTGAATTCTAGAGGCCATTAGACTTGCATCAAAGGAAACATGTTCTAGTCATCATAGTTGCTCAGTATACAACCTGAAACCAATGCAAGTTACTCAAAGGGAAAGTGTGATGGGTCTAAAAATTAGGGTTTTGAGATGTTTAACCCAAAATTCTTAAAATTTTTGGAGAGAGAATGTTCTAGGCTTTGTAGGGGATGAATGTAAAGTGTTATTGGAAGTTGATTGATCCATTTTCTAGACCATTTAAATGGATGTGACAAAATGACTTGTAACAATCCCATTTCTTCAATTGGTACATCATAAATTAATTCAAAAGCACACTGAGACTCTCATGTATTCGTCATGGTATTTTTTCTTTGTTAAAGTAATTAATTATCCGAAAATGTAACTTTATAGGATTTGTCACTACCATTGATTTATCGCATTATAAAAAAAAAACTCGACACCTCATTAATGGTACATTACAATACGCACATGGGTTTTTATCCGTCACCTAAAATACAAAGATAAATCCTTTAAATTGTTTTCAGAATGTTAAATGATAAAGCATATGTAACATAACTTTTCCCAAATGATTTTAAGTTTCCAATACTAAAGCTTTTAGGTCAATTTCATCTGTAATTATCGTCGTAGGTGCTCATTTTCTTTTTCCATCCATATGCAGGAAATAGATTTTGTCTTGTTCTAATATGTCATCGAAGTTATTATGGACATGGTTACCTATTTCTAAAAGAATTGGGGCAATTATGGAATAGAGAAGATATTTCTCGTATTGTAATGCCATTAACCTTATCTAATATGAATTTTGGTTAGAAATTAGTAGAACCATGTCCCTCAAATTGGTACATATCCTTTCCATGGCTGTGGAAAAACCTATTTTTGACAACCCAGAACCTGCCTGGAGTTATGAATTTTTTTGAGATATCATATACCTCTAGCCATGTGATGAAATAGAGACATTTTGAAAAACATTCAAATATACTCTTTACAGAGTTTGGTGCTAGAATTTTTGTTAGGTCCCTATAATACTAGTGTAGTACCTTATTTTTATTGTTAGTGTAGCCCCTTTATTGTTATTGTTATGCCCATGTACCCCCCATATTTTTATTATTTTTCCCCATACAAGCCCACTATTGTTATTGTTGTTCCTTTACATTATTATTGTTATGTAGGCTCTGATTATATTATGACCTCTTAGACTCCTATATATAGGAAGGAAGTCTTGTCATCTGTATCATCCAAGAATTATTCATTTATGTAATATAAAGAAGGTTTCTCTCCCAAAGAGGATAATTTTTAAGTGGTTGATCTATCTTTCTATGAGTTGGTTGCATAACAAATTTTCCACTATTAATTTTCATGTTAGTTCTTTAGTGATTATAGTTTCCATTCTCATTTGTGTGTTATTTCACATTGATTACAAGTGATAGTGGAATAATATAAGTTTCAACATGTCATAATAATTATATTTATATTTCTTAATAACACAATAATTAATTAAATTATTTTTAAATGAACATGGATTCGTTTGGAGCAGGAAGTGATTTGGAAGTATAGACACATAAGGGTGTAGCAATGATGGTGTAAGTTGTGGGCGAATTACGAAAAATAGGGATTTTCAATCCTAGTGAAATGTACATATTCCTCCCTTTGTGGGAACGAAGTGTGCCTGGACTTAACCCAATAGTTGGAAAAGACCCCATCGACTTTCAAATTTTCCTCATAATTTAGTATACAAAATATTATTCACTATAATACAAAGCAATGGTGTTAGATGGGAAAATCAATGTATTAAAATTTTTATTCATTTATATAGAAATATTATTAAAAAAAATCCATAATTATCCGTCCTCCTTTTCCATTGGTTTAGGCTAAAGGGAAAACCATTTGCACCTTTGACAACAACCACTTTATGTGCATTTTACCTTTTCCAATTATTGTCAATAGCTGATTCTGATTGCTACATGTTATAGACATTTTTGTGCCTTACAGCTCTAAGCATGAAATGTCCATAAACCAAGGGATCCTAAGTCCCTAAAAGTGTTGTTCCAGCTCCTAAAAGAAACAAGGTCAACAAATTACAGCTTCTCCCAGAAGTTCTCCACCAGAAACTGCTCAGAACTAGTCAAATCAGGATCATTTCAGCTGCTCCACTAGCTAGCTGCATTGCAAAGCACCCAAATACACTAGCTAGGTGCATTGCAACGCACTTAAATGCACTACCAAGGTGCGTTGAGCGGGAAATGACAAGTGGCAGAGTCATTCCACGAGGTGGAGAGACAATGGAAGCTTTCAGAATCTTTCCCAATGACACTTGCCTCACTGAATTCGACCAGTGATGAGTAAGAGGCTCTCAGTCTCCAAGTGGAAGCAAGAACTGACAGAGAGAAGCCACTAATCAATTCATGAGCTGACTCATCCTCTTTGCATACATCTATATATGGATCCCTCACCAAGAGATCCAGAGGCTGGAATTTTGTACATTGCAGAGAATTGCTGTTGGTTTTGAGATAGATATCAGAGTATTGGGTGATTTATGCTTTGTTGGAGGTGAAGAGGGGATTCTATGCTGGGAGGTTGATGCTGGATCAAGAATCATCGGTTGTAACTCCTCCTGGATCTTCTTGTTTTATCAATAAAACTATTTGAGTTTCTCCTACATGCTTGTGTATCATTGATGTTTGTTACATTTGTATGTTTAGCTTAAATCTGATCCTAAGTTATTTATGAATATAAATCCATGTCTTGGTGTAGTTTCCTTCTTCTGTGATCTTGCAGGAACTTGGTGACGCTGGGCAAGTAAGGGAGCAGGTAGCTGGAAGCTGTCAAAGAGGAGAGAGATTAGATCAAAGGACTAGCACAAGACACAGGTTGGTTCATCCTATTCCTCTTCGTTTATAGTTCATAAAGAAGAATACGAAAGTAGTTTTCCCTGTTTGTTTCTAAGGTCACTGTCACACCTCAGTGGGATAGGGTCGTTCTGAATAGACACTTTTCCCGTTAACAAAATGGCGACTCCGCTGGGGATTGTGTCTAGTTAGTTTGTTTGTGTTTCTCTTGTTGTTTGTTTCATAAACTTAGAAGTAGCGAATCGAACTGCATTTGTCATTAACAAATGCAAAGTAGACATCTGCTGCTCTAATCCATTCACTGGATCTGTTTATGATTTGAACAACTGATTCACAAATGATCTGATTACCCTATGTGATAGCTCTTAAACCTCTTTTAAATCAACCCTCTGATTGTGCATTACTGATTGCTTTTACTCGGCCAAAAACCATAGATTAAACTGCAAACCATGACCCAGAACTTGGATAGAATTCTCATTTCTGCCCTAGCGCAGGTGCTGTGAAGAGTTCTTGCATTTCAACACAGTTCCTAAGAGGGCTACCTGCGTTGCAATCCAGTTTCTCTGTGTAGCAGGTGCGTTGATCAGCCTAGCCTTGTGAAGCTGAGGTTCTTTGCTCAATTTTTTCAGTTTTGTCTCTGATTTTTGCAGCCTGTGATCAATGTGTCTGTCTATTTAAAAGCCCCTTTTCTTTGCCTTAATTCTGCCTCAATTGTATAAAAGAAGCTGTATGTGCTTTTGTGTGTTTGTTGCATCATTTACAGTTTCCCATTGCAAAAGTAGAATAGCCATACTGTCGTCCTTTGATTTAGATCTGTCGTAAGTGTCGATTTTGATCTTAGGAGAAAATTTATTTGCTGTTGACAGTTGATTATGGTTTTACTTTTGCCTTTGGCTTGAATTTGTGAATTTCTAGTGTCGAAACAAGTGTTTATTTCAAAATCATAAAGTGTCGTAATCGTCTCTACCTTTTGATTGCGAAAAGAAGCTTGTTTGTGTTTTTCACTTGAAAACGAATTCAAATTTGTACAACAACTTTCTTTTTAGGCATCAATATTAAGAAAGTGAAAAAAAAATACATGCACATGTGCATTTGCATATTGACTGTCTGTTTGGCTTGATTTAGGAAAAGTGCATTTACAGTGTGCTCTTTGCTCTTTGAGAAAAGATTGTGTCTTTCTTTTCCCCTTGTAGCTAGGATTTTCATTGCTGAAAAGAGATAAAAGCTTGCTTATCATTTTTAGATTGCATTTTAGGAATTACATCTACATCTCGTGGTGAACCCAAAAGGAAAACTTCATAAGAAAGATCAACTTAAAATAAATTCAATGAACTTAACAACACTTTGTAACTTAACGCACAACATTTAGAGGTCTAGGCTAGAGACGTATTCTGGCGTCGTAAAGCCTGGTAACTGTTGTCCTCACTGATGGTTGGGTGATTCCTCCACTTTGAGACGATAAGTGCTAGTACGGACTTGTGCTCCCACGTACCATCGAGTATATATTGGGAGACCCCTATAGGCATAAAACATTTATCCATAGGAAGCTGCGTCGGCCGCCCTACTGATCGCAACGCACCGAACACAGCATTCGGGAAGATTGACTGCTGTACCGTAAAAAGTATTCTGCAGTTTTGCGATTGGTTTGGTACTCCCTCTACCTAGACCTCTAGAGTAGTCCCTTTCATTCCTTTTCAGACTCCTTAACGGAAAAGGTCCATCTGAGCACTTGTCACTTCAGGCTCATTAAAAATCGAAGGAGACTAGAGTCATCTTTTGTTTTTTCTCGACTCTTAAAAACTGAAAAAACAAGTTGTGTCAAAGCGTGTTAAAATTTATTTTAAACGGAATATTCATCCCCTTTTCCTACGTTGATCTTTGGGTTGAGAAAATGGAGTCTACCAACCAAGGAATTCCCCTTGGTGGAAATCCTAGTCCCTTCTCCTCTTGGGGAGATGTTGGTGCACCCCATATGGCCACATTGTCGCTTCCAGGACTGACAATTTGCTTGCCAGTATGGCTCTTCTCAACCAATGTTGTTCAGAACACCACTATTCCTGAACAATTGAATCAGCAATTAGACGAGTCCAGAGTTACCCACCAGCCTTCTACTTACTCTAGTTCTTCCTCCCCTCCTTCCTCTTCGCTTGACGGGACTGGTAAAGCTAAAAGCCAAGTTCCTAAGGAGAAGAAAGAAAAGAAGAAGAAAGAGAAGAAGAAGAAGGAGCCAAAGGCGAATGGGGGAAAACGAGTGTCGTCTAACGAAAATCCACACACTGCACCGACCAGGCCTAAATCGCCATGTGTCATTTGCAAAGGAGACCACTTTCACAGAGACTGTCCTTGCATCCCCCGGATACTAAGGGACTGGTCTCCTCGTTTGCACAATCCGGTGTCATCAACCTCTGGTGATCATGTTGAAAGCACACCGTCAACTAGTGAAAGTGAAGCCCCAGGACAAAAAGGGAAAGCTAGATTTCCTTGTAAACTTTGCGAAGGCAATCATGCCCTCCACCGTTGTCCCTTCTTAGATGAAGCTAAAAGAGTTTTGGATGATCGTCCGGTTTCACCGTTACAACTTCCTCCTGGATATAAAAAACTCTTGCCGAGTCCGTCACTAGTTGAGAATCCAGCTGGCCCGCTCAGGTGGTCGGCTGAAGCGCCTAACATTGAAGATAAACCAACTGAATCCATACCAGACGAAAGTCAAAAGGTCGAGGCGGCAGTTGAACCGGTCTTGCCTTCAGAGGTTTTATCTTCGGATGATATAGTCACTGAAGAGAACAGGGATGACACCGTCCAAATTCTCTTCATCAACACAGACTCCGACGAACATGGGGGCAATCTACCCATTCCTTTACCGCAGGAAGGAAGTTCGTCAGAGCCATACCCGGCCGTCTACTCGGTCCCACCTCCAAGCAACCTAGTTGTCTCCTTCGACTGGAATCAACTAGGCAGACCCCGTTTACCAGCAAGCATACCATTCCGAATTATCGTTCAAATATATAGAATGGTCATGGCTGGTACCATCATAGATGAGGGGGCTTCTGTGAGTATCCTTTCCTCTATTGCTTGTAAAGCGCTTGGTTCGCCATCGCTTTTGCCTGAGATGAGAAATCTGACAGGCTTTGATAAAGGAACCAGTCGAACTTTAGGGATCCTTCCCGATGTGCCCATAACATTAAGAAGGAAGACAGTTCAAATGAACGTAATGGTAGTTCAAGGACCCTTGGATTATAACCTACTCCTTGGACGAGACTATATTTATTGCATGGGAGCCATTGTCTCCTCACTCTTTAGAGTAATGTGTTTTCCGCACGAAGGAAGAGTGGTCAAGCTCGTGGACCAGCTTTCATTTCCCGGATCACGCATAGCAAATAGTCATATACCATCCCTAAATGGTATTTTCATGCAAGAAATGTCTCAATCCCCAGTCCGTCCTCCCGATAAGTGCGAGTAATTCGGAGGGATATGACTGAAACCAGGGGGCATGCATCCTGGTCTGCTTCGGCAGGAAAACTTCGGGTATAGTGTAGGTTTCCGCGGGAGAATATGACTAGTCTGTACCCCGTCCGTGATTGGAAGAGGGGTTATTCTAGAATAAGATTCTCTTGTCAAAGTTATGTGAGTTGGCGGGCATCGTCGCTCACCTTTGTTTATCTCGGTAGACATCACCGAAGAAGTATTTTGTTTGCGACGTGAATATAACAATCTTTGGGTAACCTGTAAGAGGTAGGCCTCTCTCGGTAAGACAAATGTTTTGGCGGAAATGAAGTAGAGGTAACCTTGAAACTCTGTTTTATACCCGGGGGCATGCAAACCTTTTGGAGTGCAAGCAAAGAGCGATTATTTATCGGTTTTTTGGATTAGTTGTTTCCTAACTTGCATAAAGAAAGGATGTGGGGCAAAAATCTAAAAATTGCCATTTTTTATATGAGACATTCTTATCATATGACTGGATTAATCGAGCAGTTTTAGTGCATAGTTCAAGCTCGTTAAAAAATAAACATAAGACATGAGCAAATGTTTCCACCCGCGTTTAAGCTCGTTAAAAAATGAACTATTCCCCGGTAAATAACCACCGTGAATGTAGTACTTCAGCCATTAAAGCCTTGGTCGTGTTTGCACCGTCACCTCCACTTTTCCATTGGCCGATCATTCACCTCCATTTGATTGTTTACCCATTTTGAGGAACAGCTGTGAAGAGTGATTTCACTAGCCATCCTTGTGACACTGCCGTGATTGGAAAATTCCAAACCTTACCTGGAATCAGCTGCTACCTTTTTTATCACTCGTTCCTCAAAAGACGAGTCTTCTTTAAGCTCTTTTCAACTGACTCGTAAAATATGAAAAGATTGCCGAGTTTTGGCCTTCCATCTCGTTAAAGCGACAGGAAGTGCTATCCCTCCTCTAGATTTTAATCTTTTTGGACCTGAGGGATTATTGCACAAAAAGATCGAGCGCTTGTTTTGTTCGGCTCGTTAAAACTATCGAAAATTCATCCCTTCTGTATTGTTTTATACTTTTTCGGACTTAAGGGATTAGATGATGAAAAAGGAACTTCGGAGTTACCTTTATGTACCTTTTCAGACTCTCTAAAAATGAAAAGGACCGAGTTATCTTTGTCGTTAGACTCGTTAAAAAGATTAATAGGGACAAACTTGTCTTTAGGCGAGAACGAGTTTCACTCTCGCTAGGCTCGTTAAAACATAGCGATGGGTTTGCCCGAAGGGAAAATTATAGAACAAGCATATGTTATCCTCCTAAGCTTGACAAAAATAAAGAGGTACTAGTCAGCAATGACTGGGGAAAAATTGGGAAGAAAACTCAAAGAAACTTTATTGGTAGCAAGTCACTCTTGAACATGACACTTCCACTCCGTGCCTGAGTCGGGTTGGGTTGTTTCATTCACCGGTCACATCACCATGGTCACGCCATACCATCCAAATTTGGGGTAAATTCTACCAATCCATCACATAAGTGTCGCCGACATGTTCAAGAGAAGTCATCCAGAGAAGTCACCCGTGTCCCATCCACTACCATACATTATACCTCATTCTTTCATGACCGCCACCTTGAACCATATATCATCAGATCGTTTTCACCTCCATCAAAATCATTTGCTCCGTTCCGTGTCATTGATGTGGGATTCATTAAGGCCCTCCTTTGACGGATCGCTTCTTGTCGACATCAGCTCATTATCCAAGAAGTTGATCTAGGAACACCCCATTCAGTACTTTGAAGCTTGCATGCCTCAATGGCAAGTTTCTCACTTCCGGCGATAGGTATACATCAATGACCTTCGACCGAAAGATTTTGCGTGGTGTTCGATGCCAAGTCCTTTATTCACACCACGTGAATTGTACTGCAGTACCTTGAGGGTCATTATCATTATTGGTCAAGTTAATATAAGAAACCCATAAATAAGGTAGATCAAAGCCACGGGTCAATTTAATACTAGAAACCCATAAAGAAGGAAGATTGAAACCATGGTTCAAGTTAATACATGAAAACCATAAATAGGGAGGTCTATAGAGGAAGTGATCCATGTTTAGGTTGGGGAAGCTGCTTCATATAATAGGGGGGATTAAAATAGATAGGAAACACTTTAAATCAATAAACAAGGTGCATTATACCTAGAAAGAACCATGAGTTAAGTTAATACAACAAGCCCATATATAATATAAAGGAGCGCTATTCAAACCCATAAAGAGGGTAGACATGTCTACAAATCCATGCAAACACTGATGAATCCACATCATATAATAAAAGGTGGTTAAAATAGAAAGAGGGAGGTTTAAACAAGGTAGATGAAAACCATGGGTCAAGTTAATATAAGAAACCCATAAATATGGTAGATCAAAATTGCGGGTCAAGTTAATATGAAAGATGCATAAAAAGGGGAGATTGAAACCACGGGTCAAGTTAATACAAGAAACCCATAAACAAGGAAAGGAGGTCTATAGAGGAAGTGATTGATCAGGTGCTCAAAATTATGCTCAAAAATCAAAGTTATCGGACTGGTGGGGAACCTAAATGACTGTGTAGTGCTCGTCATCCTGAATCTAGCACAACTCATTTCGCATGAAACATACACGGTATGGCTTCAAAAATGCGTTCTGTTCACTTTGGCAAACATGTAAATTTTTTTTTAAGCAAAAGGGGATAGCCGAGTCAATAGTCCGTACATCTGACTAGGTTGCCTAGTTGACATTAACTATGCAACTAAGGTGGCACCATAATCTAATCAACGAATGGTTGAGTGACATGTGGCACATTCATACAAGCATGAGTTGGAAAGATGCTATTGGTTGAAAGCTATACAAGCGGACCAATGAGAGGGTGACATGTGGAAAACCTGGAGGCTGCCACATGCCCTCTCAAAGGTCGAATAAAATTTTATGTGGGGAGGTTGGGTCGAACCTGCAACCTCACCCACAACAACACCAAGCTTTACCACCTTGCCTGCAGGTTGGTTCTTAACTAACATATCAGAGGCGAGTAAGTGTTAAAGAATCAGCCCCAGAACAAGTCAGGGTTGCAATGTGATGATCGCAATCTCACATCGCAAAAGGGAGGTGTTACGAAATCAGCCCTGACAGGATCAGGTTGCGATTGCGATATCGCAATCGCATATCACAAAATTCAAAGTTTTGTTATATGTTTTACCCTAGCTCCACCAATTGCGATATATTCCGGATGCGATATAAGTTATAATGCAGTTGATAGTCTGCCGTGTCCAACGCTTATCACAATCACACGTCGTTCATGCTACGTTCACAAACCATAAGACCCACCGGTTCCTGCCGATTGTGATTTGTGATGGGGTTGTCAGTGCCGATAGTTTATGACCAAAACTGTTGCCTTAACTGCCGAACCTAACCACCTTGCATATGACCATTTAGCCTTAACCATGAGATAGATGGGTTCGTTGGTGGGGAAGTTGGCGGGACTACCAATTTCAGCGGAACTGCCAGAATTAGCTCCAGATAATGAATTTAACTTGTAGTTAGCCAGATTTGGAGGAGGAAATTGTGGAAAGATTGGCAGAAGTCATAACTAAGGCAGTTTTCAACCAAATTAGGAGAAAAAATAGGTTGGGTTACCATTTTTGAACATTCTAGACTCATTGGAGAAGGTTTTAGAAACATTTGAGCATTGTAAACACATCCTTTTACACTTTTGAGAATAATAGAGAGGTCCAAGCCATTGGAAGCTAGACTAAGGAGAAGTAGCCCAGGAAGGGTGAAATCCTTTATCATGTTCCTGTTGTAATGTGTTTTTGATGATTTTTTGTACATTTTTATGTTGTTGTTTAGTCTCTTATTTATGTTACATTTATCATAAAATTAACATAAAAACTCATCATTTCACTTGCAAAAATTCATGAATCCTTAAGCACAATGAAAGTATTTTGTTTCTAATCTGAGGAGGATCTTAGCACAACAATCTAATATTCTAAATCATATTAGTTTGGTATTAGAGCACTAGATTTGTTTTTTGAAAGAAGGATTTAACTGTTTGCAAGTTTATGTCATGCTTACAAGTTTAAAACTCAAAAGAGGAGAAGGCAAGCTTGTTGGAAGCCCTAAAGTTGGGTCAAGAGGAAGGACAACAAAGTTGCCACAATCTCCATCACGAGTTCAGCCTCAAGTTGTAGTTGAGACTCCAGAGATCATGTCTCATGAAGGAGAACCTACAAACATGACAGAAGATGAGAAGACCTTCAGAAAGGCTTTCTTTGATATGATAGAGGTGGTAAAGGTCCTCTATGAAGAGAGAAATACCAGGTTGCAAGGGGAAAGTTCCAAACCTCCCAAAGGAGAAGGATCTTCAAGAGGAGATAATGGAGATGGAGACAAACCTCCACCCTCTCCACCATCTTATTCATATTCTTCTTCACAAGCATCTTCACCCTCTTCCACTAACACAACCCTTACTCATACTCATCATCATACTTCAGAAGGCACTGGTAAATCACCTTTTTTAAAACTTTATGTTAAATTTGAGTTGCCCATGTATAATGGTGAAGTGAATTATGAGAAGTTTGATAATTTCATTCGTCAATTGGAGGTCTATTGCAGGATTCAAAACCGTCAAGAGGATGACATAAATATTCACTTAGCTTCCTTGAGAATGGAGGGTGAAACACTAGTATGGTGGGAATCAAAGACCCAAGAGGAGATTAAAAAACACGGTAAGATCTCAATTTCTTGGAATGATTTCATTTCTACAGTAAAAGGACAATTCTACCCTCTAGCTCATATTAATAAATCCATCATGAGTTGGCAGAACTATAGACAACTTAAAGGTCAAAATGTGCAAGATTACACCCAAGAATTTAGAGAAAGGTCTTTGATGTTAGGTGTAGATTTGTAATCACAAGACACATTGCTGACGTACATAGGGGGTTTACACAATTACCTTAGGCATACTATCTTAATTTTTAATCCCAATAATCTAGATGATGTGTGTGTGCAAGCCACTCATCTTGAAGCAAGAGGGAAAAGCACTCCATAAGAAGGTAGTAAAAAGCCATTAAAGAGAAAGAAAAGGGTTTCAAGGGAAAGAAAAGTGTCTCCATTAAACATGAAGGAGAGAAAACAATATGTAAACATTGTTCCAGAGAGGGTCACGTTGAAGTTTATTGTTGGAAGCTTCATCCTGAAATGAAACCAAAGAAATTCTACAACAAAGGAAAAGAAAATACAGTTGTTGTCATTCAAGAGGATTTGGGATCCGATTTGGGTGATGAAACTAGAATTACAGCCAAGGGTATAAAAGGAAAAGAATCCATTGCTAGCACTAGTATATCAAATTGTCACACTACCACTCTAAATGAAGAAACAATGATTGAATTATTTCATGTGAGGGTAATCTCAAAACATACAAAAATCGACAAACTTTTTGATAGTGGGTCCCAAGCTAATTTGATATCTGATGACTTAGTCAAGAAACTTAATCTTGAAAGCATTTTACATCCCAAGCCATATCCATTGGGTTGGATATGCAAGGACACAAAATTACAGGTTACAAGAAAATGTATCGTCATAAAAACAAGTACCACTTGTTCAAGGGTGTGGAGTATATTGTGAGAGCTCATCGCAAGAAGCTAAATATTTCATTAATTAATGCAGGGAAAATGAAAAGACTAGCGAATTCAAGCAAAAATTTAGTGATTCTTATGATCAAACCAATGTTGATATTGATTATGAAGTGTTTCATGGTTGTAATTCAAATTCGAAAATTGATTTGGTTGATGTTGCTAACCATGATGATGAGGTGTTTCAGAAAGTAAAAGGATTTCCTTCCAAGAGGAGAATCCAACATGAAACACCATTGCAGCAAAAGTGTCTTCTTTCTAACATTGACATGCACAAGATACGAAGAATGGAAAGTGCATAAATAACAAAAAAAATCCAAGTATTGTTGAACAAAAGGATCATTCGACCATCTCCTTTACCATGTGGTGCACCTCTTGTTTTGATGCCCAAGAAGAATGGTAAGAATTTCATTGAATGGGATTCAAGAAGTGGTTTTCATCAAAGTAGAGTTGTTGAAGGATACATATGGAAGATGACATTCAAAACCAAGCAAGGTTTGTTTGAATGGCTTGTTATGCTTTTTTATCTTTTCCACACTCCTACTACTTTCATGTATATGAAGAAAGATGTGTTGAAGACATTTATATACATGATAGTCTACTTGGATGACATTTTCATTTTCAGAAAATTTCATTATGAACATGTCATGTATGAGAAAGAAATACTTGATTTCTTATGTCAAGAACATTTGTTATTGAAGATGTCAAAGTATATGTTGGATAAAACTTATTTGATGTACTTGGGCCATGATATTAGAGAAGATGAGATGAAGTTAGACTTCTCCAAGATTGATGCCCTTATGGATTGGTTAATGCTCAAGATAATCATTTGGATAAGAGGTCTTTTGGCAGAAGCCTAATGTTGGAGGAAATATTTTGTTAATTTTTCTTCTATTGTAGCTCATTTTCATTCTTTGGCAATTGTGCAAAAGGTCTTCCAGTGGGGAGGCAAACAACAAGAGGCATTTGATGCTTTAAGACAAAAGATCAGTTCAGCCTTTATACTTGCTCTTCTAAACCTGAAAAAGTCATTTGAGTTTTAGGTTGATGTATGCGACTATTCCATGGGCATAGTCTTTATGCAATTTTGTAATCCCATTTCTCTTCATTCAAAGATTTTCAATGGTGAAGTGTTTAAGTTACAACGACAAGGGAAATTTCATTGGATGAGTTTTATTCTACTATTCCACTTGGTCAAAAGGTATAAGTGACAATTTTTTTGATGTACTTTATAGGCCTATAGTTTGTGTAATTACTATCCTCAAGCATCATGTTGTTTTACATGAAAGTTATGTTCAGAAAAATACATACTTTCAAGATGTATATTCAAGATTTAGTCAAAGGCATCAAGTAGAGGAATTTGTTTACCATTCTCATCATAATGTGTTGTATCATCCTCATAAGAAGGATGTTGATACTGATAGTAACATGGACAAAGCCAATGACTTCATTGAACGACTCCAAATGGTACATCAAACAATACAAGATCAGCTTGAAAAGGGCAAAGGCAAGTACAAAGCAAGGCACGACAAGCATTTTGTAAATCACAAGTTCCAAGTCAGTGATAAATGGATCGACATTGGAAAGGTGAGGGAATTGTACCCTCACTTTCTAGACAACTGAAAGTGATCTTTTGGGGTCCAAAAGGCTTCTAGTGGGGAGGAGTGACCAAGTGCTCAAAATTATGCTCAAAAATCAAGGTTTTTAGAAAGTTTTGGAACCTAAACCACTGCGTAGTGCTCACCATCCTGAATCTAGCACAGCTTGTTTCACGCGAAACAGACACCATATGGCTTCAGAAACACATTCTGTTCACTTTGGCAAACACATTGTCAGGTGGAAAGAGTCGATTGTGCGGACACAACCAACCTCCCTAGGAGCCTAAGACTCTCTAGTGACAAACAAGACAAATAAGAGCAATCCTTCTCTAAACATGCATTTACTATATAAGATATCAAGTGTTTAGATCCTACCTGTAGTCCAACGCTGTTGTAGCAGTCCAGCTCCGCTGATCCGGATGAGCTCCTCCTTCACTTTGAAACCTGCATCCACTAACAATCAAACGATTAAATAGCACTTGATAATCTCATAGAATAAATCATATTTAACACGTAGACCAAGGAGTACATGAAACAACTCATAAATAACAAGTTATTGAGAAGAATGGACTCATTTGCATTAATAGGTAACAAAAGGAACAAATACAACCTGAGCCTTGGTGTTGTGCAAGTCCCTCCCAGGGTCCATCAAGAGTTCTCCTTTACTTTGACAAAGCTCACCCACTTCCAAATAGAACAAGCAAAGATGGCAATCTCTCCTCACAAGCTTCTAAATGGGAGTCCTAATTCCTGCAGCATTTACCCTTAGAAAATGTATAGCTTCCAACCTCCTCTCCTTCTGGCCCAATGCTTGTATTTATAGTGCTCAAGAGGAAGTTAATCAGGTCCACCATCAATGGGATAATCCCCTCTTTGGATGGGATAGCTCCCTTATTGATGGGATAAGTTCCTCTTTGGTAGGAGTGCATGAACCATTTGGAGGCGCTCAATACACGTCGAACAACTTTCTAGAATGCTCTAGAAATGACCACAAGTAACTTTTTAAAGATGAAACTTGCGCATTTTGACCTTTACAGGGGGACGCACCTGCCCCTTTACATACAGAGCGTCCAAAGACGCAACTTTTGTGAACACTGGATGTGTACCCGCAGGTAAGGTTGAGAGAACCTGCGTACCCAGAGATAAATACATTTATGAAGACTTTCTCTCTTTTTGGAGTTTGACATGGAGAGCAGAGGCATAAGACTTGCCTAAGAGGATAGCATGACTGTTGATAGAGCCATACTAACTGTAAATAGCCATGGTGACATTTTTTAGTGTAACAGATTGCCCCCTAAAGTGCGAAGCCTGTAATAGATTAGGGTTTTGTATTATCTAGGAAGGGTGAAGCGCTTTATCATTTCAAGGATTATCTCGTGGAGAGCCTGGTCAGAACCTGCAATTTTCAACACAAAATACATGTATAATATTATATCATCACTGAGGTAGGCATTCCCATACTCAGATTAAAAACTTTAACTAACAGACTAACTACTCTGATACAGGAATGATCTTGCAGTACATCATAATCATAGACTTTTGTAGACACAGTATGGGCGCAGCCATCTGTTTATGATTAGTCTACTTAGATAATGAATACAAAACTCCTCGCAGCCTGGATGGTGGAAAGTAGATCCAGGGTCTTCATTTCTACTTCCCGAATTGGTACGATTCTAGCCATGCGAATAAATGAGTTGATGTCAAACATGGTAGAAACCACTTGATTACCAGTCGATGATGTAAACTGTTAACAAGCGTGAGAGAGACCACCAGTAATGTCAATGGTTCTCAAAGTACCCAGTACAATCCATGAGATGTGAATGAATGAGTTGATGTCGAACATTTCACGGAATCCTTCGATCGAAAGTCAATGATGTAAACTGACGTCAAAGGCGAGAAACCTGCCATTGATGCATGCAGACTTCAAGGTACTGACGATTTCTAAGTCATATCTCTAGATAATGTGCTGATGTCGATAGAAAGCGACCCGTTGCAGGCAAGCCCACAACACAAAATCATTGTTCAAGTTGAAGAAATGTTGCTGTAAGGACTGACTCAGGGATGGTCAAATGGATGACAAGTATTTTGCAGATGAAAGTTTTTCTTGCAGACCTCTTGAACACGTAACGACACGACAGATGGCTTGGTGATGAATAACTCAAAGTTAATCCCCGGAACCCGGCTGAAGACTTTCAAAGTGGTTTGATCAACTGTGAGGTAAAGGATTTCCCAACCCAGGTGAATGAAAAGTGTCATGTTCAAGAGTGGTAATAAAGTTTCTTCTGAGACAAAAGGTAACAAATAGGCTCATTCTTCTCTCTTTTCCCCCACCATTTCTAGCAAGTACCTCTTTATTTTTAACAAGCTTGAGGAGGATAACATATGCTTGATTATAAGCTCATCCTTCGGATGAGTCCAACCTAGTTTTGATTCGAACCCTAGGAAGGAGTGGTTCGTTCCTGTTTGTAATTGAACAGGTCCTTTACTGTGAAATGTTTAACGAGCCCAGTATAGGAGAAACTCGGTGTTTTTCAATTTTAGAGAGTCTGAAAAACTTAAGAAGACTCCAAGTTGAACTTTTTCGTAGATTTGTGTCCCTCAAGCCCGAAAAAGTATAAAATAATACCTGGGGGAACCGCTTGATCTTGTGACCAAGGAGTACTTTCATAATTAGTGCCACTGACCTGAAAAGTAAAAAGCGATCAAGGACACGTCGTTTTATTTCCATATCGAGTTTGAAACGACAAAAACCCGGCAATCTTTTCCTGATTTTACGGTCAGAAAAGAGCTATAAGGGGACCGTCTTTTAATTCCGTTTTAACGAGTGTAAAAGAAACGCTCGGCAATCTTTTCATATTTTAGGAGTCAGAAAAGGGCTTAAAAGATGACTCAGATATTTTGGTTCGTGAAAAATGACAATTTTCCCTCTAAATCCCTTTGTCCTGCACAAAAACGACACATTACTCATACCTGTTTAAGATAGGCAAAAATGCATTGAAAAATATCCTTCCATGGTGAAAAATGAACAAATTCATCCAAAAAACCTATAAAAAGACTTTTTACCATGTCATTTTTACCATTTTACTATTGAGGTTGAAAAAAGGGCTTTTGGCAAGAAACTTCCCGTGGTCGCTGCGGAGAATCCGACCGTCAGAATCGAACGCCGTCTCTTTCAGGTATTTCACAACATCCTCCTCTTCAATTTCATCCGATTAAAATTGTGTTTTAGGTTTTAGTTTTGATTTTTGGGGGGTTTTGGGTTTCAAAAAACGCTCCGCGGGGGACGCAGGTGCCCTTAGGGTGACCTGCGTCCCCCGACTTTTTCATGTACAGGAAAAAGGTCGGGGGACGCAGCCCGCCTTCAGGCCAGCTGCGTCTCGATGCTCTGTGTTCTAAACGCGAGGTGCGTCCCCCGCGAAAGGCGGAATTTGAAACCCCAAACTCCACAAACAACCATTTAAAATTTCCCAAATCAATTCTAATCTTTGTTTTTTGGTGTGTAGGGCACTCACCATGTTGGATTGGAGAGAAAGAGAGCACGAGGACGTTGATTTAGCCGCAATTGAACATCAACCTTCCATTGATGCCCTAAAAGCATGCGGACTATATAAATACTGGGCCATACCTGGCATGAGGGCTCAGGTGAGATTCTTGGAATGGCTGGTTGAGAGATGGAACGTTCAAGAGCAATGCTTTTACATAGGAGGGCACCAGCTCGAGATAGAGCCCTCTGACGTATATTTTCTCACTGGCTTGCCAAATAGAGGCGAGCAACTCAATCTAGCCGGGACTAGGCCGGGTGGCCAATCCCTTGCTAGTCTCCGGGCAGATTGGTGCACACCCAATGCACACCATGCGAAAGGCGTAGAAATCAAACACATCTCTCTGCGTGAACTCAAGGTTATAGCTTTCACGGTTACCAGAATTTGCGGCGCGACCGCTTTACATATTGCCACCGAGTCCCAAATGCGGATGGCGATTTACTGTTTCCAAGGCACCATTTTCAACTGGTGTTATGCTGTGTCGGCCAATATGAAGGGCCAACTGACTAGGGTAAAGAACGGACAACTGAAGACCTTTGGATATGGGCCTCTAGTTGTGAGCTTTGCCTTAGAGAGAGTTCCGATGTTGATCCCTCAGCAACTCACTGTTGATATCTTGGGTCCTCGGGAGCCAAAGCTGATACGATGGGTTGCGGTGATGGCCCGGCATCATGACGAGGGCACGGCAGTTGTTCGATTCTCTGATAGTTATTTTCACTGGTTAGAGGACCACGTTTTTTCGATCCAGGACTTTCCGTATGCCGGAGTAGATTTTCGAGGTGATCCGGACATGGTTCTTCCACAGGGAGAACAATGGGACGACAAAGGTACTTTATTTTTCACAAGTTTTCAAATTATATATATTTTTTGTTTTTTATATATATCGTCTCAAAACTGACAGTAAAAATTTTCAAAATGCAGATGTTGGTCCACGGCGCCCAGCCAACCTCCGGCCTTTTGAGAGGAGACATCCAGTTGCACCGGTACCGGCCCCACAGGACGCGGCTGCAGAGTCACTAGCTGAGTTGGAGCAGGATCTAGAGCGTCTGACGGTGGATATACCTGAGACCACCATAGATGATATTCCTATCAGACTTCAGCGCTATGTAGTCGCAGTCCCTGGGCCGTTTAGGAGATTTTTGTGTAAGGTAGCCCGTGCAGTGGTGTCGTATAGGGAGCACCATCAGTGACTAGCCACATGTGACATTTTTGACTTTTTGTACTTATCATTTTGCCGATCATAAGGTGTTTTTCAACCTATGATCGAAGACGATGTATATTTTTTGACACACTCCTATCTATATATATATCACTATTACCGGCTTATCTTGTTTAACATATGTGATGAAATGTTTTTTAAATTTACTTGCATGATTATCGTAAATGTCTGTCCAACATTCGAGAAGCAATTGCATCTGCTAATGTATTTAAAGACCTCGGAATATGCTGATATTCAATGTAATCAAATTCACGTTCCAAGAGACGCACTCTCAAAAACAACCTTAATAACACAGGATTTCTAATGGCATATACTCTATTAAGCTGTAATACAACAAGTTCAGAATCTAACCTCACTATCAAACGTCGAATTCCAAATGAAATAGATTCGGATAATAATTCAACCACTGCACTGTATTCTGCAATGTTGTTTGTCGTTTGACCGAGGCTTACCCCATGCATAGAAACTAACTCGTCAGAGGGCGAATAGATAACCCAAGCTGCGGAAGAGATATTCCGTGTACTACGACAAGCACCATCAGCAAATCCGATGTATGTTTGGAGAGGCGTCGACATCTGCAATATCAAGAGTAAAACCAAGATAAGCCAGAATAACGATGAAAAAACACACTCTCTAAGCTAACACAATGACTAAACTAACAAACATACTAGCTAGAAAGAAAACCTAACCTAACTAAAAAATTCTCCATACCCACCATTTAAGCATAATACCTCTTTAGGTAAAGTCCATTTCTGGGTTTACCCAAAGAGTCCCCATCAAAATCTACCAGCTCATAAGCCCCTTTTGCTAGCTTTCGCTTTACAATGTAGGGTCCATGCCACATGGGAACGAATTTTCCAGCACCTAGCTTATCGTTAGCTTGATCATATAATAATACTAGGTCTCCCTCCGAAAAACTTCGAGGGGTCACATTTCTATCATACTGAGCTTTCATTCGCTTCGCGTGAGTCTCGATTGCCAATGCAGCGTCACGTCGAGTCTCATCTAATTTAGCTAAGTACAATAAACGTTTCTCCTCTTCGGAAGTAGCTGGAAGTAATTCGACAACCATTTGAAGTGATGGGATTTCACATTCAATGGGTAACACAGCTTCCAAGCCATAAACTAGCTGAAAAGGAGTGAACCCTGTTGAAGTTTTTACTGAGGTTCGGTATGCCCATAGCACTGAAAATAACATGTTGTGCCATTTCGACCGATGAATACCGATGGTTCGTCGGATCATGATAACCAGAACTTTGTTGATAGACTCAACCAAACCGTTGGCTTGCGGATAATAAGGAGTAGAGCTATCGTGGCGCAAACCAAGCTGGCTTGTAAGCTCAGTCATCATGATGTTTCGAAAATGGCTCCCATGGTCAGTAATGATTGCTTGTGGGACACCAAACCTAGTTATAATATGATTGAATACGAAAGCTGCAGCTGTTTTGCCGCTTGCGTCGAATGTAGGCATCGCCTCGGCCCATTTAGTAAAATAATCAACCGTGAGGATGATATACGCATGCCCCCCGGCCGAGTGAGGGTTACAAGTAATAAAATCGATACCCCATTTGGCGAATGGACCAACGGCAATTATAGGGTGGAGCGGAGCAGGTGGTGCGCGCATCTTGCGATCAAAGACTTGACAGTTGTGGCACTTCCGGACTGCAATGATACAATCTTTGAACATAGACGGCCAGAAGTAGCCAGCGCGCAACACCTTCTGAGTTGTGGCATACCCAGACATATGACCGCCACATGCTCCAGAGTGACAATCATTCAAAACCCTCTCAGCCTCTTCGTGAGTTAAACAACGTCGAAAAACTAAGTCTGCCCCCCGGCGATAAAGTGTATCTCCAATAATTTTGTATTGCTGGGATTGAAACCGAATTTTTCGACGTTCCGCCTTTGAAGCTTCAGGCTGAAAGGTTTGGGTTTGGAGATAGATGATTATATCCCCGTACCATGGATCTACAGTACTGATAAGAAACAAAGATTCGTCCGCAATGGACTCCTCTGCCACAGTCTCTATGTCAGCACTCAGGAAATCACACATCAATTCCGCAAAAACTAAGGATTTCTTAGACTTGGACTTCTCGAACTCCAAGTCGAACTCTTGCAGGATAACGATCCATTTAGAGTACTTGCCCCCTAGCAGTTGTTTTGTCAAAATATAAATCATAGGGTTGCAATCCGAAATAACTGTAGTTTTACGGAGAAGAATGTAGTGACGAAAACGCTGGACAGCTTGAACGGCTGCCAGGGCCAATTTCTCCACATGCGAATATTTTAGCTCAGTGGGATTTAAGGTCCTACTAAGATAATATATCACATGTTCCGCTCTGAATTCATCTTCTTGAACTAACACCATTCCAATGGTGGAATGCGAAGCTGCGAGGTATAAGAAGTAGTCCTGGTTGTAGTTGGGAGGATGCAACAACGGTGCATGGGTCAACGCGTATTTAAGTGCATCAAAAGATTGTTGGGCAATCTCATCCCAAAAGAATTGAGCGTTCTGTTTCAACAACCGTGTAAAACCTTTAGTGACCTCGGCGTAGTTTGGAATGAATCGGCGTAAAAAGTTCGCTTTCCCTTGCAAACTTTGGAGTTGGCGCAAACTCGAAGGAGGAGGCAATTTGATGATAGCTTCGACCTTTGAGGGATCGACGCGAATGCCGGCTTTTGAAACAACAAATCCCAGCAATCGACCCGTCTCTATACAGAACACACACTTGTGGGGATTCAACCGAATTCGATAATGCCTACACCTCATAAAAATTGCTCGTAAGTGGACAAGGTGATCAGCTCGATGTAAAGAATGAGCAGGCAAATCATCGAGGTACGGTTGCACAATGTGCTTGATGTCATGAAATGCGTAAGACATCGCCCGTTGAAAAGTGGCCCCGGCATTCTTAAGCCCAAAAGGTAATTTGCAATAAGAAAATGTCCCCCATGGACAAATGAATGCCATTTTTGGTTGGTCGGCAGGTAGAATATTGATTTGATTATAGCCCGAAAAACCATCCATAAAGGAAAACATTTCACTTCCGGCACAATCATCAATAATTTGATCGATATAAGGCGTAGGATAGTTGTCTTTTGGACAAGCTCGATTTATATCCCTATAATTGATACAGATTCTTATTGTTCCTTGTTTCTTGTTGACCGGAACAATATTCGATACCCAATCCGTTAACGGGATCGGATAAATGAAACCTGCTTTCAACAGCTTCTCGACTTCTGCTTTAATCGCAGCTGCTTTCCGAGGGTGAATCTGACGCAACCGTTGCCGGACGGGTTTAGCATCCGGGTAGGTCTTGATTTCATGAACAACAATGGCAGGGTCGATTCCTGGCATTTCCTCGTAAGACCAGGCAAACACATCACGGAATTCTTGGAATAGGGCCTTGTAAGTTTGGATTTCATCTTCTGTACATGTGGCACCTATATGAATGTTCTCCTCAATTCCGGGCTTCACTGAAATATCAATGGGAATAGTACGAGAAATATTCCCCAAATTCAACTCTGAATCAGAATGTTTCATTGGATTCTGAGCGTCTTTGACATATTTAGCGGTAAAGATAGATGAAAAATCATTTTCAAAAGCATTATCCTTAGGTAAAAACGAAGATCTGTGATGGAGATTTTCCCATGGTAGATCGTCTACACTTAGGATTTCGTGAAGTTGTTCGTCAGATGACATGACTTCAGGAAACGCTATCCGTTCTAAGGTTGATGTGAAAAGTGATTCTTCACCGACCACATTCATTTGGTCGACTTGGGTTGAACGCGAGTCGGTAAAAGACATGACAGCCTCATAAGCAATTTCATATGGACTCAAAGGCATAGCATCACCGAATGAGTCTATCTCAGATTCAGATGGGACAATCCAAGGATCATCGTAAATAATGTTTTCTGATGTAATCATATGAATTGATGCAAATGAAGGGTCTGCGTTGATTGGAGGGAAAGGAAAAGTTCCCAGTAAACCGGAATCTTTAACTAAACCTACGCCAACGTCCCTATAAGGGATTGTCGTCTTACCGACATGCTGGATACTCTCTGAAGAGGCTGGGTCGGATGAAAAGTATGTCAGCTGATCAATAGTCATGATCTTACCTATATATGGAAACTTAATTACTCTGAAGACCGATGAAACGACCGCTGTCATAGCATATGACCAACTTCGACCCAAAAGAAGGTTGTAGTCTAGAGGGGCATCAACCACCTCCACATCTAGACTAACGGTTTTACCTTCTACCCCTATAGGCAATTCCTGTAGAATACCAAACGGACGGAACCCACAGCCATCAAAGGCCTTAAGGATGGTGGGGGATTGGTTCAACGAAGGAGAACCAAGAGATCTCCAACATTGAATCGACATAATACACGTAGAAGCTCCCTCATCAATCACAGTTCGATGAATAGCCCTGTTTTTGACTATCACTGGAATTTGGAAAGCCATTTGATGGGGGAGACGCGGTGTACTATTTTCTAGATCGAAGATTATTAGATTCGGGTCCTGAACATCAACAGCTCCGATAGCCGACAAAAGTAATTTTCGTTGTGCTGGGCATGATTGCAGCACTTCTAACGCCGACATTGCTGAGGGTGAAACAGCTAAGTCCTCAACAATGTTGTAATTCTGGGCTGCTCTCGCATGTGGATTGAAAGCAGACCTTCGAAGTACACCCTTGATGGGTGGTTTAATTACTAAGTCCGGGTTAGGTTTCTCGATCTGTAGTGGATCGGAACCAGGAGCTGAGGTTGATGGGTTAGAGTGAGAAGATTCTGCTTCCTTACCATCAACAAGATTCTTACTACCATAATCTTGCGATCGAGTCGCAATCCTCACATGAGACATCATCAAAATGGGTTCTTCACTGGCATTCGAGGAAGAACCTATCATCTTATTCTCCTGCTCCGGAAATGGATTTTTTAACACAGCAGGAGTGGGAGAACCTTTGACTATTTTCACAACCTCGGCCCGATGAGGGCAATCTCTGGTAAAATGATCCTCTTCACAAATAAGACAAGGATATCGAGGTTTGCGCTTTTCGTCATTGGTTTCCGACTTTTCTGTTTTCTCCTTCGGAGCCTTGTCTACTTTAGCCTTCTTCTTTCCTTTTTTCTTTCCACCGTTTTTTGATTTGGCCGTAGATGACTCTACAGCGTGAATATCGGCGGTAAGTTCAGGGGAAGACTCTCCTGTCGGGGAATCAGGCAAAGTGATTATAGGAGTAGTTGAAGCCTTGGAAGACTTCTTCTTGCTCTTTGTATTCACGATACCAATCATACCATCAGCGGCATGAGATCCCGAAGGAGCTGCAGCGATTTGATTCGATTTTGGAAGATCCAGAATCTTCTCGTGTAACGTACCCGACTGAGTGTAAACCAAGTCAAGGTATTGCGCTTGAGCAATGACTTGATCCTCAGTAACTACTCCGGCCTTAGCTACATCTTCAGTAATCTTCGGTAATAATGATTTAACAAACCATTCAGCTAAGATTTGGTCCGGGATAAAAACTTTCACTAGCCTTCTTCGACGTCTCCACTCATGAATGTGATCAGAAATATACGTGGACGTTGATTGTTTCAGTGAAGTTAATAATTCCGTGCCGTTATCGCATCTGACCGGCAACTGAAAGTGAGTTAGGAACGAGGTAGCTAACTGGTTGAAATTGTAAAAAGAGGCCTGTGGTAACTCAATGTACCACTTGGCCGCGAGACCAATGCGTGTACGCTGGAAAAGACGTAAGCGGATCGAATCATCCAAGATAGAATTTGAAGCACACCAGAGGTGGTAAGTCATCACATGATTGGACGGATCCTCTCCAGACTTACCTTCGAACTTGGGTATATCACTGGGAAACTTATTTGGCATTGGCGGCCAAAACTGAAGATATTGAATTGGATCATTCGTTAGGCGCGTCAAGTCTGGTAAATCCAAAGTTGCGATAAACGGTAACTGTCGGTTAGGATCTCTAAAACTCTAGGTCACAAGACCAGTCCCAGGAGGAGGATATCCAGGATAACTAGGAACAGGAGTCGCATTTGGGATATTATATCCTCCTGGAAAACCAGGATTAACCGGACCGTACTGGGGTTGTTGAGGTTGTTGATAAGTGTACCCAGGATACGGTTGATACTGGTAAACTAGCTGTTGGACAGCTTGCCCAGGTTGGTACTGTCCGTGGTACGGTTGGTGAACAAATTGAGGTTGAGTAGTGACAACCGTACTTGTACCAGGCTGACCTGTAGGCATCTGGACCGTGGTTTGAATCGTAGATCCAGACAACGGTAAAGATGTCTGAGGAGTGGTTACAGAGACAGTAGAAACCGGAGCCGTCGATACTCCAGAAGTAAGTATGGTAGATGTGGCGGTAGTTGCAGCAGCCGTTTGAGATGGAGTACTAGGTGCGATTGGCGGTTGAGTAACTACCGAAGTTACAGAAGTTTGAACATTTGACTTGACAGGTTGCGGTTGCTGGGGTGGACCAGAAACTACGGGTTGCCCAGCTTGAGGTACCAACTGTAGACTTGGCTGCAACACCTGTTGACCCTGTGATGGATCCCACACTAACATTCCAGGGTATTGACCCGTAACAGGTTGAGGATACTGAGATCCATAACCGGATTGAGGATAGGATTGATAATTGTAAGGTGCAGTTCCCATACTTGGAACATATGACTGACCTTGAGGCGGTTGATAACCTTGACTCGAGTATTGACCTTGAGGTTGATAACCTTGAGGTAAATACGGATACTGGGGTTGACCTTGACCTTGAGGTTGGTACGCTTGAGGTTGGTACCCTTGGGGTTGATACCCTTGGGGTTGCCATCCTTGAGGTTGCCATCCTTGAGGTTGATATTGATACTGAGGTTGACCCTGGGGTACATATTGAGGCTGGGGTTGACCTTGAGGCATGTACTGCACCATAGGTGCATACTGACCTTGAGGTTGCCCCCCAGACACGATTTGTGTACCTTGAGGTTGCCCCCCAGGCGTTAACTGAGGCTGCCCCCCAGGCGGTAATTGGCCACCTTGAGGTTGGGAAACGGGAACTGAACCTGACATCATGTAAATGTCTCCTACACCCAATGGTATATTACCACTGTTTCCAGCTAATAACCCATGATCAACGGGTTGAGGAGATGCCCCCGCAAAGGTACTAGAAAGTGATTGATACCCAGTGGGAACAGAAGGACCACCGTGTAAGAAAGATTCAGGACTTTGAGTAAACACGGACGACTGACCAGACATATTTACAGGAGTATGAATACCTCCAGGTGGAAAAGGAGTACGAGGTGTAGAAAAACCTACCCCAAAGTTGTCTAAATAATTGGTTAACGAAAGGTACCAAGTAGTACTTCTAGGAGGACTGTAAAAGATAGATTCACGCTCCCTTAGATCAATAGTAAGTTGATCTTCAAGGTTAGAGACGACTATTTCTTCCTCTGGAGCAAGTTCTTCGATAGCAATCAAACCAGTAGGAATATTTTCGGTGATAATTCTTTCTATTCTCGGTGAATCTGGAACACTAGAAGTCGGAGTAACAGGTTCAGATATTTCAGGTTCTTCGCCTGTATCACTAGCAGACGAAAAACTACCAACAAGCTCAGAAACTGTAACAGCTTCGGGATTATAACCTGTCTCTAAGCCTTGGTAATCTGAATGGACTACCAAGGAAGATTCTCCTTCTTCAGGTGAACCTACTCTACTGCCACTAGGAGGAGTTACAAGGACCTTTAAACCTTCTAGATTACCCGGGTCGTCTCGAGGAGGTGATCCCCTAAGTCTACGGGATCTTCTCAACAATTCGACCACAGAAACAACTTCAGGAGACTGGCCCCGAAGTCTACGGGACTGTCTCGGTAATTCCGCCACAGCTAAAAACTTTTAACTACTACACACGAAAACAAAGTAAAATCTCAAATCAAACCACCTAAAGTCTTTAAAGAACCAAACAAATCTGAATCACACGCCTAAAGAATCTAGGGCGTCAAACCAAGCACAAACAATAGCCTTCTAGACCGAAAGCGCTAGTTGGTGATGAAGCCCAACATCGCTGGATTCAGTACAGAAGTGGCGGATGGAACAGTTACCCCGGCAACCTGCTTAATGAATAGACCGGCACAAGTTCCTCCACTTTAACCGTCTCGAGTGAAGTGAACCCCCCGGAAAATCCAAGTGAGTCTAGCCAACGTCTGCTCCAGGTACAGTGGGATCTTCCCTCCACCGTCACCTCGGTAGAATCCTAAAGATAATGGTCACTAAGGTTACCAACCGCAACAAATGCACCTGGGGGAACAGTCTACACTCCGACAGCACGCAAGGGCAGAGTATCAAGCTCAATCCCCTTGCCGGTTCCTTGACAATAATCCAAGGTTTACCGACAAGTGACCCCTGGCTCCTCGACAATGGTTAATCCGAGGTTTACCGTTTGTAATACGTGCATGTCTGGCGTCGTTCCCAACGAGGGGGGATTGATCCCCTCACTGGTTCGGACACGAGCTCGTGCTTCTCCTTTAAGAGGAGCTTTCCCAGAGTACAAATGAGACAATTGGATTTATTCTATCACAAGATAAGCTATTTGTTTGGTTTTGTTGTCTTGGAGAGTTAATTACTCACCTACTCCAAGACACTAGCCTGATCTAAATTGGTGTTTCAGAGCCCTAGTAAATAAAAGTTACTATGTCGATTTTACTTTAAGCGTTAATTTTATGGTTTTTCTTAAAGACAAAAGGTAGCGGAAGTGAAACCAATGGTGTGTAGACTCGACTCAAACCACTACAAAGATGCACCTAAGATGATTTACGCTACTTTCCTTTTTCAATGAAATTCTTAACTAAGAGAGTTGAGAGATGCAAATTTTATAGAAAACAACTTTCTTAGTAAAGACAATCAAAGAAACAATTCTCTTTATCTTTCCAAGCATACAAACATGACCACTCCTTACATGCACGAAAAACTCTTTTTCTTTCAAAACTCTTCAAAGCTACTTGAAACAAAACTTTTCAAAGGAGATCTTTTTGTATTTTCTCTTTTTAATAAAGCATATAAATCTATTTTAACAAAAATCAATCTCAAAAGTTATAAAATCTATGAAAACTTGACTCACAAGCAAACCAAAAAGAAATTTACTCTAAGCAAACCTAACGAGGCAAAAGCCTACAAAGATGATTCTAGGTTGTTTTACTTGACCAAAATCAAATCAAGGACCAGCTAATGCAGAATCAAAAGACTAGTCAAAACAAAAACTCAAATCTTTTTGTTCTTTTTGTAAAATGGAATTCAAGACTCAATCAACAAGCACTTCGAAATTTGCCAAAGAGACAACTCAATGGTAAGCTGCTCTCACAGGTAGACTTTATGACAGGTCTGACTTCTAAGAATGCTGACAAAACCAGAGAGATCTAAGGCTTGACAACTTCTACCGCCAAAGTCACTACAAGACCTACTCAAAAATCGAACCCTAGGGCTTAAACTTCTATGAAATCCACTAAAACACTCAATGCTATCGAAACAAGTTCAGGTGAAGATCTTTGACAAAAGACTAATGAATCTGGGCAGTAAAAACGAAGAAAAAGCAAAATCTAAGAGAAAAAATGCAAAAAATGGAATTTTCTCAAATTTTAGCAGGGGACGCAGGCAACCTGTTAAGACAGGTGCGGGCCCGCTCTATGCACACAGCGACAGTGCGTCCAGGGACGCACTGTGCAATACTCAGAGGGTGCATCCTACTGGAAAATTAAAGAAAAACTAAAATGAATCTAACCCTAAGCTAACCCACCCAAAGACAAAGTCACAGAGCCAAAAACCAGAAAAATAAACCAATTTTCTCAGAGCAAAGTTCATACAAAGGAAAAGACTTTTCACATCAATGGAGTCCCCAGTGGAGTCGCCAATTTGTCAGGCGGAAAGAGTCGATTGTGCGGACACAACCAACCTCCCTAGGAGCCTAAGACTCTCTAGTGACAAACAAGACAAATAAGAGCAATCCTTCTCTAAACATGCATTTACTATATAAGATATCAAGTGTTTAGATCCTACCTGTAGTCCCACGCTGTTGTAGCAGTCCAGCTCCGCTGATCCGGATGAGCTCCTCCTTCACTTTGAAACCTGCATCCACTAACAATCAAACGATTAAATAGCACTTGATAATCTCATAGAATAAAGCATATTTAACACGTAGACCAAGGAGTACATGAAACAACTCATAAATAACAAGTTATTGAGAAGAATGGACTCATTTGCATTAATAGGTAACAAAAGGAACAAATACAACCTGAGCCTTGGTGTTGTGCAAGTCCCTCCCAGGGTCCATCAAGAGTTCTCCTTTACTTTGACAAAGCTCACCCACTTCCAAATAGAACAAGCAAAGATGGCAATCTCTCCTCACAAGCTTCTAAATGGGAGTCCTAATTCCTGCAGCATTTACCCTTAGAAAATGTATAGCTTCCAACCTCCTCTCCTTCTGGCCCAATGCCTGTATTTATAGTGCTCAAGAGGAAGTTAATCAGGTCCACCATCAATGGGATAATCCCCTCTTTGGATGGGATAGCTCCCTTATTGATGGGATAAGTTCCTCTTTGGTAGGAGTGCATGAACCATCTGGAGGCGCTCAATACACGTCGAACAACTTTCTAGAATGCTCTAGAAATGACCACAAGTAACTTTTTAAAGATGAAACTTGCGCATTTTGACCTTTACAGGGGGACGCACCTGCCCCTTTACATACAGAGCGTCCAAAGACGCAACTTTTGTGAACACTGGATGCGTACCCGCAGGTAAGGTTGAGAGAACCTGCGTACCCAGAGATAAATACATTTATGAAGAATTTCTCTCTTTTTGGAGTTTGACATGGAGAGCAGAGGCATAAGACTTGCCTAAGAGGATAGCATGACTGTTGATAGAGCCATACTAACTGTAAATAGCCATGGTGACATTTTTTAGTGTAACTCACGTAAATTTTTTGTTAAGAAAAAAGGGGACAACCCATTCAGAAGTCCGTACTGCTAACTAGGTTGCCCAATTGCCATTGACTATGCAGCTAAGGTGGCAGCGTAATCTCATCAGGGAATGTTTGAGTGCCATGTGGTACGTTCGTACAAGCATGAGTTGGAAGGATGCTATTGGTTGAAGGTTGTACAAGTGTACCAATGAGAGGGTGACACATGGCAAACCTGAAGGCGGCCATGTGCCCTCTCAAAGGTCAAATAAAATTTTATGTGGGGAGGCTAAGGTCGAACCCACGACCTCACCCACAATCGACCCCTTGAAGATTGGGTTGCAATTGTGATATCACAATCGCATATCACACAATTCAAAGTTTTGTTATATGTTTTACCTTGGCTCCACTGATTATGATATATTCCGGATGTGATATAAGTTATACTGCAGTTGGTAGTCTGTCAGGTCTATTGCTCATTGCAATCGCACGTCGCCCATGCTGCATTCACAAACCATAGGGCTCACCATTTCTCGCTGATTGCGATTTGTGATGGGGCTGTCGGTGCCGATAGTTTATGAACATAATCGTCACCTTAACTATCATACCTAACCACCTTGCATATGACCACTTGGCCTTAACCATGAGATAGATGGGTTCGTTGGTAGGGAAGTTGGTGGGACCATTAATTTTGGTGTAACTTCCAGAATGAACTCTAGATAATGAATTTAGCTAGAAGTTAGCCACATTTGGAGGAGGAAATTGTGGAAAGACTGGCAAAAGTCATAACTAAGGCATTTTTCGACCAAATGAGGAGCAGAAAGGGGCTGGGGTACCATTTTTGAACATTCTGGACTCATTGAAGCAAATTTCAAAAGCATTTGAGCATTGTAAACACACATTTTTACACTTTTGAGCATAATAGAGAGGCCCAAGCCATTGGAAGCTGGACCAAGGAGACGTAACCTAGGAGGGGTGAAATCCTTTATCATGTTCCTGTTGTAATATGTTTTTTATGATGATCTATACATGTTTATGCTCATAAAGTTAAATTGCTCATAAAATTAACATAAAAACTCATCATTTCACTTCCAAAATTCATGAATCCTTACGCATAATGAAATGATTTTGTTTCTAATCTAAGGAGAATCTTAGCACAACAATCTAAACTTCTAAATCAGCTGAGTGATCCATGCCTGGGATGAGAAAGCTACATCATATAATAGAGGTAGTTTAAAATAGGTAGGAAACACTTTAAATGCTACCTAATTGAGGTTGGGGAATTCACATCATATAATAGAGGGACATTTAAATAGGGTAGATGAAAATCACAAGTCATGTTAATATAGGAAACCTATAAATAAGGTATATCAAAACCACAGGTCAATTTAATACCAAAAACCCATAAACATGGAGGATTGAAAACATGAGTCAAGTTAATACAGGAAACCCATAAACAAGGTAGAGAGGTGTACAAAGGAAGTGATCCATGCTCGAGTTGGGGAAGTTGCATCATACAATAGAGGGAGGTTAAAATAGGCAGACAAAAATTTAAATCAATAAAAAATGTGAGTTATAACTAGGATTAGCGACATGTTAAGTTAATGTAGGAAACCCATAAACAATGTGAATCAATCCCATAAATGAAATAGGGAGGTCTACAAATCCATGCCGAGGCTAGGGAAGATGCATTATATAATAGAGGGAGGTTAAAATAGATAAGAAACACTTTAAATCGACAAAAAAGGTGAGTTATACCCAAAAAGAACCAAAATTTAAGTTAATATAGGGAACCCATAAATGAGGTTGGTAAAGTTGCATCATATAATAAAGGGAGGTTTAAATTGGGTAGATCAAAACCATGACTCAAGTTAATAAATGAAACCCATAAATAGGGTAGATCAAAACTGTGGGTCAACTTAATATTAGAAACCCATAAATAGAGCAGGTCAAAACCACAGGTCAAGTTAACACAAAAAACCCATAAAGAGGGTAGGGAGGTTGTTGGGACATAGTCCCCTGGGTTAAATTTTGTATAAGTTTTGTTAATATTGTAAAGTATCCACATTTTGAGGAGAAGAGCATGCAAGTCATTAGGATTCAAAGGGGCTTTAGGAAGGTCAAAGTCCCTTAGTTTTTTAGGAGTTAAGTTATTTTGGGAGCCACCCATGGTTTGTGGACCATGGTATTGTAATAGATAATGATATAAAAAGGATTCATAGAGAGTCATGTGAGATCTAGAGTCAATCTAGGAGTGAATGATCTAAGTAAGAGAAGTTTGTTTTCTATACTTAGGTGAAGGGGAAGGCTCCTGCAACTCTATGCACAAAGACCTTGGTAAGTCTGCAGATGAGTACACGGGCCCCTGCAGTTGTGTGTGCATGGTTGAAAGAGTCTGTAATTGAAGATCGTGTTATGCTCCTATACCAATAGGTGTCATATTTCATGATTGACTTGATTAGATCTGCAATATGTTCATACCTTTCCTTATTGCAAAGGTTTTCCATATTTTGAAAAAATCAAAAAATTAAAAAATGTAAAGAGGGTATACCCTAAAAGAAAATCAAAGGGTAAAAAAGAATAAGATAGTAAAAAAAGTGAAAGAAATGAACCCCAAAGAAAAAGGACCAGGAAAGTGTGCAAGTTCAAATGCAACTACTATTTCATTTTCAGTAAATAAAGCATCATGTACAGCTTGTTGAATTTTTTACCCCAAATGGCCAAATAGCTTAATCCTAGCCAGTTCATGTTTGAATTTCCTATTTTAGAGATAGAGAATATAAATCTATCCAAACTGGTTAATCTTGGCAGATAAATAGATAGGTAGAGAAGCAAATGAGCTCAACAGTTTAAACTGAGCCATGGAAGAAATAAGTGCAGATCTACATACGTTCACAATGTAAGGAAAAGAGAAATTGATGAGGGTCTGCCAGTCCAAAATGCACCCATGGGAAAAGAAGAAAAAATGCTAGATACAGTAGGCTGGGTAGGCAGTTTCGGTGTTGCAGAAAGAGACTTGTGATAGGTTTTGTCTCTCAGAATGTTAATCTTACTTCTATCACAAGTACCATGGCAGATATTTTGGAGCAAGTCAATCAAAGTATAACTAACTCCCATTCTTACTTTACTTAATCATTTACTAATTCCCCCCCTTGAGATATTGAGATCTGCTTAAATATCACCAAATCACCCCATCCCATTTCATAAAAAGCCTAAGTAAAACCCTTTTTACTTAGGAAATTGTACAAAATCACATAGAAACTTTATTTTTTAAGCCTAATTTTTTAATCTTTATAACTTAGCACTTATTTTTATATCATTTCTCATATTAACTATTAACATTATTGTATAAACTCCCTATACTTATTCCCCTTTCCCACCAACCAATCAACACAGCCACGGTATGATTTATTAATATTTATTACATCGGGCCCTCGCGCCATAACCAACTATCACCTCCAACGTGCGCCCACAGTCCGATCGACGCCCTCCCATCACACGACTAAGATCTATATCACGCCCCCTCCATCCGCCGAGAATTAACACCCGGGAGATTAGCAGTATTGCCGCCCGTACCAGGACGCGTGTTGACTGCCTGCACTGCTCGCGACCCTCCCGACCAAAACCACTTTATCCCATAAGTGGTCTGGGGTAAAACCACTTACCGCCTTCCCACTGACCACTCGCTGACGTCACTACCACGTTGCCATCCCATACCCACCACTAAACAACAAAGCTATCCCATCATGCTGACGTCATTTGCTCAATAAATGCCAAAAATTACCCGCCAACCCGAATTTCGTTAAAAAGCGATGAAATATCATTTTCACTGTAAATATCTTTGGTCATGCTCCCATACAAAATAACGACTGAAGCCACTGTACCAACTTTCAACTGCTACTCGGCCGAAGGGACCATGGAAACACTCTCTGCAATCCTTCATCCAACCTACAGTGACTCAATTTGCCTCCGTAGTCCAGGTATTTATCCATTTTATCGGTAACCCTATAAATTCTGCTTTTTCACTGAAAATTCTACCTGTGAAAACCAAATTCGAGTCAAGAATAGTCTGTTTAGCCCATAAAAAGACTCCTAGACCTGCTGTTCAGTCCAATTTTCCACAATAATCCCAAATTCTAGTTTGAAAACACAAGAACCAAACATGGAAGCCCCCGCAACCCTGAATGTCGCGCTTGTAAATGCACCTCACAAAGACTTAAATTATCTGCCTCTTGCAAACAAATATTTTCAAATAAAGGACTTGACCACTGATTATAATCATCTTCAGGCCTTCTGCCAAATTAGGGATAGTCATCTAAGCAACTCTAATATTTTTGGACTATGGGAATCAAACCTTCCCATGTACTTCCTTCCCTCAATCCATGTTTTCCCAGATATCATCCACCAATGCTGTGCAAATTATGACCCGGTCCATAGAGCAGTTATATCATCTTCCCAAACTGCCCTTTTTTCCATAACTACTGAATCCATCAATGAGATGATACATTTCCATTCCACTAAGCCTCTTGCTCCTCTTTCCATGGGATTTTTACTTGAAAAAGCTTCTCAATTGCCCAACTCAGAGATAACTCGTATTGCTCAGATGTTCATGTCACCAAAGCACCAACCTACAGGCCCTCCTCCTTATCTGCACGCTTTTTTCACTGAAACTGGTAAACTTATTGTTCACATGATATCCTCAGTCTTGGGATTTAGGTCCAGTGAATATGTGGATGATATCACCCTGGTTCTATTATCTATCTTCACTCCAGGACAACCCCTTGCTGTCAGGTATGACTATGCCTCTTTCATTGCCAACAAAATCCATACTCAATTCATGAATTTGGAGAGGGAAGGAGTTTTCAAATACACTTCTTATATATACCATCTGTTGTTATATTATCAGCCAGACAACTTTCCATTTCCCATCAGGAAATTAGACTCAAAGGGAAATCGAAGGTCTGTGATCTTTTGGAGCTCAGTCTTCCACAATACCTATGAGTGCCCTTATACTTATAGTGAATTCATTGACTTGTTTGTACACCCAGCCTCTACTCTGTTGATAGGAGCCCCTCCTCCTAGGATCACTAGTGACATGAAGAAGATTTTACAGCTTTATAAACAATACAAGGTAGGTGACTGGTATCTCTATCAGAATCACACAGAAATCAGAATGTATGGGTGTGAACTTTGCCCTTTTAAATTGCCCAAATATGTGCCCATGAGGTTATTTGCATTAGAATATTTCAGACAGATCATCAATGCAGATTTAACCCACTTATGTAATTTAAAGAAGAAGGCTCAGCTGAGAATCGAAAACCAGTTAGGCCCTTATGTTATCCATGATAGGGATGCATGGAAATATGCTGAAAAGATCTTAGAAGACCACCTTAGATTGAAGAAAAGTTTTGGGTGGGTGCCATATGACCCATGTAGTTTCATAAGTGACAGAAGGGTAAGGTATAGGCTATCAGTGTATGTACATCATAGGATCCCAGAAATTAAACAGTATGCAAATCAAGAAGAATGGGTACAAGGGACTTTAATAGAAGAAATTACTGAACAGGAAAATATGGAAAATGTTATGAAAGATCTTGAAAAAAACCCTTGACCTGGACTCTTTTGGACAGGTATCTTTCATGCTGCCCCAACAATCAGGAATTGGAACATCCTCTGCTGGAACTTCTTAGCGACCTGCACAGAGAATCAGCACACCAGTCATAGGGACTTCAAAAGGTAAAGAGGTAGATACCACAGAGCATCCTATAATGACAGATCAACCAGCAATGTCCAAAGAACAGGAACAAGGGCAAATTCCTCCAGTCCAAACTAAAGAATCAGAAATTCCAACACTACAAACTCCTCTAAATGGAGAAAGAAGCAAGAAGAGAGACAGAGAAGAGCCCACACCTATCAGTGGACCTGCTAAGCAACTAGGAGTAAAAAGGCAAATATTGAATCCTCTGTCAGAAGAGGAAATCATTGAAGAAGCGACAGATAGTCTAAGAGGTGAAAGGGTAGTCAGCCAACAGACTTCCCCAGTGGTAGATACATCGACTAGTTCACATAGGCAGGAGCTAGAAAGGCAGCATAGCATTGAAGTATCATCTACCAAGCCACAAAGAAAACAACCCTCTGACATCAAACAGACTTTTACAGAAATTAAGGCCAAAAATGATCCCGTGAGGATTCAAATGTACAATCAATACTTGAAGATGGCCCCCTCAAACCAGCAAAGGTTAATGTCTACCTATGACATTAAAGAAGGCAAAATGATAATGAGTTACTTTAAGCCTAAGGTGTAGCAACCCCAGTGAGCAGCAGATTTCATTAGAACAAACTTGGAGGTCCTAGGCAAAGACATTCATCCATTGGACCAAATTGAACTTCACAAGCAAACCGCGGAAATGGTGTATTCTACACCAACTGACAAGGCAATGTTGGCCCACCAGTTACAAAGTTCTTTAGACAACACAACAGCTCAGCTGAATTGGGAAAAAGATTCTTCTCTAGCCAAAGATAACAGAATCAAATCCTTATAAGAGATCATCATGGAACTAGGACATGACCCCAAAGATGTTAAAGGCATAAAGGCACTAATAAAGAAGACGGAAGAGGATATCGCTGCCCTAAAAAAACAGCTAAAGCTACCTCCTTCAAGGCACCCTCATATTGAAGAAATTATAGAGTAGAAAGCAGATGAAGACATGATGGACTTGCTCATGAAACTCAATGAAAGATTAACTGATACAGAGTAGGCACTAGAAAGGGCATTAAAAGAGAAGTAGGGAGATTTGACCTCCCAACCACCTGAGGTAATCCCTACAGTCACAACTGCAGTCCCCCCAACAACTGGATCAACATTGGCCCTAAATGTCCCAGCAGCCACAACTGAGGTAATCACAGGTACAACATCAGTAGGAGCAACACCAGGCAGCAGTACAAGTATGAGTACAGAAGAATTAATAAAAGCCATGGAAGAATTGAGACTCCAAGTGTCAGAGCTAAAACAAGTAAAGGAAAAATTGGCAAAGGTGGAGAAAAGTTATGATAAATCCAAAATAAGTGTGGCAGAGAAAATAAGAGAGGTTAAAGTATTAGAAAATAAAGTCAGAACATTAGAGAAAGATCTCACTATGGACAAACCCTTGGCAGAAATTAAAGGAATTATTTGGACCAACATCAATCAGTCCCTAAGTAATGTTTGGCCATCTATCCAAGCAATTTATGAACAGATTGACTTAGTGAATGCAACACATGGAGAAATTCAAAAAGCAAGAGCTTTAATAGGACAAATGTCTGATCAAGCCAATCGGCTCATACACTTTTTGAATAACAGAAATAGGAAATAGCTGGAACAACTCGGCATCCCAGACAGAATAGGCACCATTTTGGATATCAAAAGAGTTCTAACCAAGAAGACTTTAATGTAGAATTTGGAAAAAAGATGCCAGGATATGCAAGTAGAAATTAATTCTTTCATGCAAAGATTTACAGTTTTGCAAGATAAAGGGCTACCAAGTCTTTTAGGAAATAATGACCGGCTTATGAAACATGCAGATTATGTACATAAGTTGAACACATATGCTGTTGATCAAGTTAATTCATCAACAAGTGCTTCAGGAGCAAAAGCACTCTCCACAGGCCAGACCCTTTATGATAGCTTAGAAAACTTATTTTATATTGAGCATGAAGTAAAACATCTGTTTCAGCTCCAGCCTAATTTTTTTAGGTATACAAAAACTGATGAAAAACTGAGGAAACTTTAGAGGCATAAATTTCCAGATCAACAATGGTGGGAAGAAATGTTATGGATTTTGTAAATTTCTCTTGGATAAAGCGGAAATTTTGGGCTATTTTTTTTTTTATAAGATAAACAGAGGTAAATGAGGTTCAAACAGGTCGAAGGATATCTGATCAAGATCAAAGGATGTCCGAAAATGATGGAGTAACCAGCACGAAGTATCAGTGGAAGACACTTGTAAACCAACTCGCGGAACCTACCTCCGGTACATCCAATAAAGAAGGAACAGCCAACATAGCATCAATTTATTGTTTCCCTGTTTTCGAGACTATTTGTCTCTATCTTTTGTAAAAAAGGGATTAATCATCACTAGATATTATCTCCATGAGACATTTTGTAAGATATTTTGATATTTTTTATAAATACCCCCAAAACGAAGTATTTGGGGTTGGTTGGTGAGTATTCTCAGACTTTGCTGTAACTCTGAATTTTGAAATAAAAAAGGCGGTTGGAATCTGTTGTCTGGCCTACTGGATGAGTAATTGATACTGAGGACCTGTTGCAGAATTCTTGAATCATCTTATGTATCAATAAGTCCCTTCTAACTTGTGTTTTACAGTTTCTACGTTTACTATATCATATATGTTTCATGATCTGAATAAGAGAGAGAAAGAATAACTCATAATTTGCTTAGTTGCACTCTGTTTTCAGTCTTTATTATTCTCTATGTTTTCTTCAGAATTAGAATAAACAGTGAATTCTTAATTGCTCCTATTTCCCCTGATTCTTTCCTCTTAAGTATTTTCTAAGGAATTCTTAATTGCTCCTTAACAGTAATCAACCATTTTCCCTCTGTTAATATGATGAATGATTCTTAATTGTCCTTCACCCATCTAACTCCATTCCATCTGATTCCAGCCTTTAAATTGTTCCATATTTGAGTACCTTGCTCTGCGATGCCATCCTCAGTTAGAAACCAAATCCAAGAAGTTGTCCTTCTTTGACTCCTTCATGCCCAATGGACCGAACTCTTGATGTTTTGACTCACTGTTCTATTGAATCTCTCCACCTAAACTCAAAACAAAACCCTTGAACTTCATAGCTAGCCTAACACATTTCAAAACAAAGCTAAATCATAAAGAGAGAGCCCTCTCTGGATGCAGATTAGCTAGAATCTGTATCTAAAAGATTGGTCTGTGATTACCTCGGCCATATTCCTTTTCTTACAACTTTTAGGAACAACCTAAGTGATAACATCATTGGCGACTCCACTAGGGACCTGAATAATTGTTTGTTACTGTTGTTTATTTCATAAGCTACAGATGGAGCCTGAAGTTAGCTAGGTAGCCTTTGAAACTGCTTTGGCTATGCAATCGCAGGAGTAGATAAATGCTGCTTCAGTCTATCTCTGGTCTAGTTTGTGTTTTGAACATCTAGTTCCAAATAATTGAGCAGTTCCTCTTTTTCAATAAATCTTTAGGAAAGTTCATAATCCCCTCATCTAAAATTTCCTAGAAGATACTGTTAAAGTTGTATTATTAAAATATTCCAAGAAAAATCAAAAAACATACTTAGAAGCTAGCTCCAAAGAAAAAGATCCGTTACACCAGATCAAATCCTGATCCAAATCCCCCACCTGTGTTTAAAAATCCTAATCGGATTCCTAGGATCCTTAGAAGACAAGAGAGATAGGAATATTCTGCTAGTTCACACCTTGATAAACATCTGCAGAACCCTATCCAATCTGAGCTTACTTCTAGAAAAACACCAATCCTTACTATTATTACTGTAGCTTCTCCTAGTTCATCATCTTCACCTCAAACTATCCTTCCCACTCCTCCATCTACAACACACATTTCCATTGTTATCCCCACCCTTCCAGTTGTCACTCTTATATCTGCAAACATGGGAAACCGATATGCTCCCCTACAATTGCTAGCAAATCCAGGGGGCATGCCTCAAGATTATCAAATTAAAATCATCTATTTTGATGGTACTGGCACTTACACAGCTCAACAACACACTAAGAAAATGACAGATTATTTTTAAAACTATGAAATTGATGATGATGATGTCAGAATGAAAGTATTTGTGCAAAGTTTAACTGGGGATGTTAGAACCTCGTTTAGAGCACTCCTTGCAAACACTATCAACGACCCAGAAGCTCTTTATTAGACCTTCTTGAATATATGGGAAAAGAAGAAAGATCCTCTCCACAATTTATCAGAATATGAAAACTTGAAAAGAGGTCCACAAGAAACTGTTCAAGATTACTGTACTAGATTAAATAATGTATACAATGCTATTCCTCAGAATCTTAGACCTCCTCCAGATTTGGCCTTGATCAAATTCCCTGATGCATTTGACTCTGATATGGCATACCAGGTTAGGGAAAGAGCTTCTCGAAACTTAGAAGAGATGCAGAGCATAGCTGTCAGCGTGTTATAGACATTTTTGTGCCTTACAACTCCAAGCATGAAATTTCCATAAACCAAGGGCTCCTAAGTCCCTAAAAGTGTTGTTCTAACCCCTAAAGGAACAAGGTCAATAGATTACAGCTTCTCCTAGAAGTTCTCCACCAGAAACTGCTCAGAATAAGTCAAAACAGGATCATTTCAGCTGCTCCACTGGCTAGGTGCGTTGCATTGCACCTAAATACACTGTGAGGGTGCGTTTCATTTCAAAAGTCCCTTTTGTGGGGTGCGATGGGCGATAAATGGCAAATGGCAGTGTCATTCAGCGAGGTGGAGAGACAATGGAAGCTTCCAGAATCTTCTCCTGTGACACTTGCCTCACTGAATTCGACCAAGGATGAGTAAGAGGCTTTCAGTCTCCAAGTGGAAGCAAGAACTGACAGAGAGAAGACACTAATCAAATCACAAGCTGACTCATCCTCCTTACACATATCTATATATGGATCCCTCATCTCAAAGATCCAGGGGCTGGAATTTTGCATATTGCAAGGAATTGCTGTTGGTTTTTAAGACAAACATCAGAGTATTGGGTGATCTATGCTTTGTTTGAGGTGAAGAGGGGCTTCTTTGCTGGGAGGTTGATGCTGGGTCAGGAAACACCGGTTGTAACTCTTCCTGGATCTTTTCTTGTTTATCAATAAAAACTATTTGAGTTTTTCCTCCATGCTTTTGTATCATTGATGCTTGTTACATTTGTATGGTTAACTTAAATCTGATCCTAAGTTGTTTATGAATATAGATCCATGTCTTTGTATAGTGTTCTTCTTCTGTGATCTTACAGGTACTTTGTGAAGCCGGGCAAGTAAGGGAGCGGGTAGCTGGAGACTATCAAAGAAGAGAGGGATTGGATCAAAGGATTAGCGTAAGACAAAGGTTGGTTCTTTCTATTCCTCTCTGTCTATAGTTCATAAAGGAAATACAAAAGTAGTTTTTCTCTGTTTGTTTCTAAGGCAGCTGTCAAACCTTAGTGGGATAGAGCAGTTCTAAATAGACACTTTTCCCTGTAACAAAATGGTGACTCCACTGGGGAATGTCTAATTAGTTTGTTTGTGTATCATTCTTTGTTGTTTGTTTCATAAACTTATAAGTAGCTTTCGAATTGCATTTGCCATAACAAATGCAAAGTAGATAACTGCTGCTTCAATCCATTCACTGGATCTGTTTATGATTTAAACAGCTGATTCACAAACTATCTGATTGCCCTTGTGATAGCTCTTAGATCCTCCTTAGATCTACCCCTTATTGTTGCATTACTGATTGCTTTTACTCGGCCAAAAACCAAAGACTAAACTGCAAACTGTGACCCAGAACCCGGACAGATTCTTGTTTCTCGCCCAGCGCAGGTACTGTTAAGAGATCCTGAATTTCAGTGAACTTCCCGAAAGGGCAACCTACGCTGCATTTCAGATTCTCTGTGTTACAGGTGCGTTGATCAGACTAGCCCTGTGCAGCTGTGGTTCTTGTGCTTCATTCTTTCCAGTTCTATATCTGAATTTTGCTGCCTGTGATCAGTATATGTCTGTTTGAAACCCCTTTTCCTTGTTGTTATTCGGCCTCCTTTGTACAAAAGAACTGTAGATGTTTTTGTGTGTTTGTTGGGTCATTTACAGTTCTCCTTAGCAAAAGTAGCGTAATCATACTGTCGTCCTTTGATTTGAATCTGTCGTAAGTGCCGATTTCAATCGTTGGAAAGAGTTTGATTGCTGTTGATGGTTGATTATCCTGTTACTATTGATTTTGGTCTAGATTTGTGATTTTCCAGTGTCAAAAATGAGTATTCATTTCAAAATCGTAAGGTGTCGTAATCATCTCTATTTTTGATTTCGAAAAGAAGCTTGTTTATGTTTGTCTCTTGAAAAGGAATTCAGATTTGTGCATCAACTTTCTTTTTAGCATCCATATACTAAGAAAGTCGAAAACAAATACATGCATGTGCATTTGCATATAGACAGTCTGTTTGGCTTGATTTAGGAAAGTGCATTTACAGTGTGCTCTTTGCTCTTTGTGAAAAGATGGTGTCTTTCTTTTCCTCTAGTAGCTAGGATTTTCATTGCACAAAAGAGATAAAAGTTTGTTTATCATATTTAGATTGCATTTTAGGAATTACATCTACATCTTATGGTGAACCCAAAAGGCAAACTTCATAAGCAAGATCAACTTAAAATAAATTCAATGAATCTAACAACGCTTTGGAACTTAACGCACAACATTTAGAGGTCTAGGCTAGAGACGTATTCCGGCGTCGTAAAACCTGGTAACTGTTGTCCTCACTGATGGTCGGGTGATTCCTCCACTTTGAGACGATAAGTGCTAGTACGGACTTGTGCTCCCACGTACCGTCAAGTATATTTTGGGAGACCCCTATAGGCTTAAATCCTTTATCCTTAGGAAGCCGTGTCTGCTGCCCTATCGATCGCAATGCACTGAACACAGCATTCGGGAAGATTGACTGCCGTACCATAAAAAGTATTCTGCAGTTTTGCAATTGGTTTGGTACTCCCTCTACCCAGATCTCCAGAGCAGTCCCTTTCGTTCCTTTTCAGACTCCTTAACGGAAAAGGTCCATTTGAGCACTTGTCACTTCAGGCTCATTAAAAATCGAAGGAGACTAGAGTCATCTTTTGTTTTTTCTCGACTCTTAAAAACTGAAACAACAAGTTGTGTCAAAGCGTCTAAAATTTATTTTAAACAAAATATTCATTACCCTTTCCTACGTTGATCTTGGGTTGAGAAAATGGAGTCTACCAACCAAGGAATTCCCCTTGGAGGAAATCCTAGTCCCTTCTCCTCTTGGGGAGATGTTGGTGCGCCCCATATGGCCACATTGTCGCTTCCAGGACTGAAAATTGGTTTGCCTGTATGGCTCTTCTCAACCTCTGTCATTCAGAACACCACTATTCCTAAACAATCGAATCAGCAATTAGACGAATCCAGAGTTACCCACCAACATTCTACTTCCTCTAATTCTTCCTCTTCGCTTGTCGGGGCTGGTAAAGCCAAAAGTCAAGTTCCTAAGGAGAAGAAGGAAAAGAAGAAGAAAGAGAAGAAGAAGAAGGAGCCAAAAGCGAATGGGGGCAAACGAGTGTCATCTAACGAAAATCCACACACTGCACCGACCAGGCCTAAATCGCCATGTGTCATTTGCAAAGGAGACCACTTTCACAGAGATTTTCCTTGCATCCCTCGGATCTTAAGGGACTGGTCTCCTCGTTTGCACAACCCGGTGTCGTCAACCTCTGATGATCATGTTGAAAACACACCGTCGACTAGTGAAAGTGAAGCCCCAGGACAAAAAGGAAAATATAGATTTCCTTGTAAACTGTGTGAAGGCGATCATGCCGTTCACCATTGTTCCTTCTTAAACGAAGCTAAAAGAGTTTTGGATGATCGTCCGGTTTCACCGTTACGATTTCCTCCTGGATATAAAAAACTCTTGTCGAGTCCATCACTAGTCGAAAATTCGGCTGACCCGCTTAGGTGGTCGGCCGAAGCATCTGTCATTGAAGATGAACCATCTGAATCCATACCAGACGAAAGTCAAAAGGTCGAGGCGACAGTTGACCCGGTCTTGCCTTCAGAGGTTCCATCTTCAGATGATACAATCACTGAAGAGAACAAGGATGACACCGTCCAAATTCTTTTCATAAGCACAGACTCCAATGAACATGGGAGAAATTTACCCGTTCCTTTATCGCAGGAAGGAAGTTCATCAGAGTCGTACCCGGCCGTCTATTCGATCCCACCTCCAAGCAACCTAGTTCTCTCCTTCGACTGGAATCAACTAGGCAGACCCCGTTTACCAGCTAGTGTACCATTCCGAATTATTGTTCAGATATATAGAATGGTTATGGCTGGTACCATCATAGATGAGGGGGCTTCTTTGAGTATCCTTTCCTCAACTGCTTGGAAAGTTCTTGGTTCGCCATCGCTTTTGCCTGAGATGAGAAATCTGACAGGATTTGATAAAGGAACCAGTCGACCGTTAGGGATCCTTCCCGATGTGCCCATAACATTGAGAAGGAAAACCATTCACATGAACGTAATGGTATTCAAGGACCCCTAGATTACAATCTACTCCTTGGACGAGACTATATTTATTGCATGAGAGCCATTGTCTCATCACTCTTTAGAGTGATGTGTTTTCCGCACGAAGGAAGAGTGGTCAAGCTTGTGGACCAACTTTCATTTCTCGGATCACACATAGCAAATGGTCATATACCATCCCTGAATGGTCTTTTCACGCAAGAAATGTCTCAATCTCCAGTCCGTCCTCCCGATGAGCGCGAGTAATTCGGAGGGATATGACTGAAACCTAGGGGGCATGCACCCTGGTCTGCTTCGGCAGGAAAACTTCAGGTATAGGGTAGGTTTCCGCGGGAGAATATGACTAGTCTGTACCCCCGTCCGTGATTGGAAGAGGGGGTTATTCTAGAACAAGATTCTCTTGTCAAAGTCATGTGAGTTGGCGAGCACCGCCACTCACCTTTGTTTATCTCGGTAGACATCGCCGAAGAAGTGTTTTGTTTGCGCTGTGAATAGAACAATCTTTGGGTAACCTGTAAGAGGTAGGCCTCTCTCGGCAAAACAAATGTTTTAACGGACTAATGAAGGGGTAACCTTGAAACTCTGTTTTATACCTGGGGGCATGCAAACCTTTTGGAATGCAAGCAAAGAGCGACTATTTATTTTTTAAAATTTTAGGACCTCTACCCCTTTAAACTCGTAGGATTGGTCGTTTCCTATCTTGCATAAAGAAAGGATGTGGGGCAAATCTCTAAAAGTTGCCGTTTTATATGAGACATTCTTATCATACGACTGGATTAATCGAGCAGTTTTAGCACATAGTTCAAGCTCATTAAAAAATAAACATAAGACATGAGCAAATGTTTCCACCCGCGTTTAAGCTCGTTAAAAAATGAACTATTCCCCGGTAAATAACCACCGTGAATGAAGTACTTCAACCATTAAAGCCTTGGTCGTGTTTGCACAATCACCTCCACTTTTTCATTGGCCGATCATTCACCTCTATTTGATTGTTTACCCATTTTGAGGAACAGCTGCGAAGAGTGATTTCACTAGCCATCCTTGTGACACTGCCGTGATTGGAAAATTCCAAACCTTACCTGGAATCAGCTGCTACCCGTTTTATCACTCGTTCCTCAAAAGACGAGTCTTCTTTAAGCTCTTTTCAACTAACTCGTAAAATATGAAAAGATTTCCGAGTCCTTGGCCTTCCAGCTCGTTAAAGGGACAGGAAGTGCTATCCCTCCTCTAGATTTTAATCTTTTTGGACCTGAGGGATTATTACACAAAAATATCGAGCACTTGTTTTGTTCAGCTCGTTAAAACTATCGAAAATTCATCCCTTCTGTATTGTTTTATACTTTTTCGGACTTAAGGGATTAGATGACGAAAAAGGAATTTTGGAGTTACCTTTACGTGCCTTTTCAGACTCTCTAAAATTGAAAAGGACTGAGTTATCTTTGTCGTTAAACTCATTAAAAAGATTAATAGCGACAAACTTGTCTTTAGACGAGAACGAGTTTCACTATCGCTAGGCTCGTTAAAACATAGCGATGGGTTTTCCTGAAGGGAAAATTATAGAACAAGCATATGTTATCCTCCTCAATCTTGACAAAAATAAAGAGTTACTGGTCAGCAATGACTGGGGAAAAATTGGGAAGAAAACTCAAAGAATCTTTATTGGTAGCAAGTCGCTCTTGAACATGACACTTCCACTCCGTGTCCGAGTCGGGTTGGGTTGTTTCATTCACCGGTCACATCGCCATGGTCATGCCATACCATCCACATTTGGGGTTAATGCTACCAATCCATCACATCAATGTCACCGACATGTTCAAGAGAAGTCATCCAGAGAAGCCACCTGTGTCTCACCCACTACCATACATTATACTCCATTCTTTCATGACCGCCACCCTGAACCATATATCATCAGATCGTTTTCACCTCCATCAAAATCATTTGCTCCGTTCCGTGTCATTGATGTGGGATTCATTAAGGCCCTCCTATGACGGATCACTTCTTGTCGACATCAGCTCATTATCCAAGAAGTTGATCTAGGAACACCCCATTCAGTACTTTGAAGCTTGCATGCCTTAATGGCAAGTTTCTCACTTCCGGCGACAGGTTTACATCAATGGCCTTCGACCGAAAGAATTTGCGTGGTGTTCGACACCAAGTCCTTTATTCACACCACGTGGATTGTACTGCAGTACCTTGAGGATCATTATCATTATCGGTGATTCCTCTCGCACTTGTTAACAGTTTACATCATTGACTGGTAATCAAGCGATGTCTTTCCATGTTCGACTTCAAAACATTTCTCACATGGATCGACTTGTACTTCGAGTAAAGATCGGACGAGATTGAAGACCACGGATCTAGTTTCATCCCTCTGGGATGCGATATATATTCAGGGAAATAAAGACATCAAATGTACAGCATTGCAGCACAGATAATCATCCTACCAAAAGGATGATGGCTTTATCAGAATCATCAGTCTACACTCAGACGATTGTCTGTCCTATGTACATAAAAATGAATTTATAAAGCTGAGCATGGGAATGCCCGCCTCAGCTAGATCATGAAAACAATATGAAGATAATGTATTGTATTGTATTACAGGTCTCCTCCCAGCATTGAAAGAACTTCGGATCCTCATAATAAAGTATTTCACCCGACACCAAAAGGTTAACGGCCTCATACTTTAGGGGGCAACTGTTATAGACATTTTTGTGCCTTACAACTCCAAGCATGAAATGTCCATAAACCAAGGGCTCCTAAGTCCCTAAAAGTGTTGTTCTAACCCCTAAAGGAACAAGGTCAACAGATTACAGCTTCTCCCAGAAGTTCTCCACCAGAAACTGCTCAGAATAAGTCAAAACAGGATCATTTCAGTTGCTCCATTGGCTAGGTGCGTTGCATTGCACCTAAATACACTATGAGGGTGCGTTTCATTTCAAAAGTCCCTTCTGTGGGGTGTGATGGGCGAGAAATGACAAATGGCAGTGTCATTCCGCGAGGTGGAGAGACAATGGAAGCTTCCAGAATCTTCTCCTGTGACACTTGCCTCACTGAATTCGACCAAGGATGAGTAAGAGGCTTTCAGTCTCCAAGTGGAAGCAAGAACTGACAGAGAGAAGACACTAATCAAATCACAAGCTAACTCATCCTCCTTACACATATCTATATATGGATCCGTCATCTCAGAGATCTAGGGGCTGGAATTTTGCATATTGTAAGGAATTGTTGTTGGTTTTTAAGACAAACATCAGAGTATTGGGTGATCTATGCTTTGTTTGAGGTGAAGAGGGGCTTCTTTGCTGGGAGGTTGATGTTGGGTCAAGAACCACCGGTTGTAACTCTTCCTGGATCTTTTCTTGTTTATCAATAAAAACTATTTGAGTTTTTCCTCCATGCTTTTGTATCATTGATGCTTGTTACATTTGTACGGTTAACTTAAATCTGATCCTAAGTTGTTTATGAATATAGATCCATGTCTTTGTATAGTGTTCTTCTTCTGTGATCTTACAGGTACTTTGTGAAGCCGGGCAAGTAAGGGAGTAGGTAGCTGGAGACTATCAAAGAAGAGAGGGATTGGATCAAAGGATTAGCGCAAGACACAGGTTGGTTCTTTCTATTCCTCTCTGTCTATAGTTCATAAAGGAAATACAAAAGTAGTTTTTCTCTGTTTGTTTCTAAGGCAGCTATCACACCTTAGTGGGATAGAGCAGTTCTAAATAGACACTTTTCCCTGTAACACAACGTTGAGGCAAACCTGATTTCTAAACGAGCTCAAGCCAGAGCTGGAAGGAGGACACCTTTCAAGGAAGAACCTTCTGCCTTTGAACAAAAATTAGATGTTATCATTAAAGCAATGGATAGACTAGGTGATAGAGTAGAAACACTTGAGAGGAAATCCCCTTGGGATGGTCAACTGAGCAACACTGGAAGAAATCCAAATTTTAGAAAAAACTAGAGCCCTAATACTGGAAAGGTTGGGCCTGACCAAAACATTAGGCCCCCTTTCTAGGAAAATTATGCTGAAGCTTCAACTTCCAGTGAACCAACAGAAGATGCTCAACTTAACTTAATGGGTCTCAATAGTGAGCAACAAATTTTCTTGACCCAAGAGAACCAAGAAGCTCATACTCTTAATCAATTCCAGACTCAATCCGGTGAATCATTCGATTTTAGAGAGGGATATGATACAACCATTTATGAAGTCCACAAGCAATACAATCTGAGGAGCAGAAGGATAGATGTCCCTGAAACCAATAAACAGAAAGATACCAAGCAATCTAAAAAAGTTAAGATCAAGAACCCCTCTGTACAAGCCCTTCCTCGAACAGGTCCTAACCCAAACAATCCAACAGTTGAAGATGTATCAAAAAATCAACAACCTAAAAAGCAACCTTCAACTTCTACTCCCCCCAAGGCAAGTGTGGAAGACCCTCTACAAATTGACATAGAAGCAACTTCAGTCCATGGCACCACTCTTGGAAAAGAGAAAAACACAGAAAATACAACAGAAAAAATGAATTTCACTGTCCAAAATACAAAAATTCAAACTGAAAAACCTTTCAATTTTGAGACTGAAATAGGCAAATTAAAGATACCCATTCCATTGATAGAATTAGCTAAACGTGTTGCCTACAGAGGTCAAATCTGCAAATCACTCCAAATTTCAGACAATAAAGATTCAGTAAATGTCTTGGATGACCAGCCTGAATTAATTTTTGGCCCTGAGGTAAATGGAAAATCACTAGATGGAGGGGTTCCTCCTTTCTATGTAAGTCTGAACATTCATGATAAAATACTTCATAATGTAATGTTCGATTCAGGTGCTTCTCATAACTTAATGCCTAAATCTGTAATGGAGAAGTTGGACCTAGATATCACCAGGCCATACAAAGACTTATTCTCTTTTGATTCAAGCCAGGTCAAATGTCTAGGATTGATCAAAGATTTATGTGTATCATTGGTTCAATACCCTGCCAAGACCATTTTAATGGACGTAGTGGTAGTTGATATTCCACCAAAATATGGCATGTTGTTGTCTAGATCTTGGGGTGCAAAACTCCAAGGATCTTTACAATTGGACATGTCCTATGCTACTATTTCAGTATTTGGTCAGCCAAAGAGATTGTATCGAGAAACTCTAATGAAATATGTGGTAAGTAGCCAGGAGAAACCCTAGAATTTTCCCATCTACTCCATGCACTCTGACATGGATTCCTTCATTCTGTACAATGCTGAAAATAATCCTTCAACTGATGTCAAGGTTTTAGCAATTGGACAAGAAGAAATTATACACCAAAAGTCTAGTGTTCAAATTCAAGAAATTTCTGAGAATAATGATATATCAGAGACTCAAGAGAAACCAGACCAAACTAAAAATCCAGATTTCCCTAGCAAACAAATTTCTGAGACTCCTAATATTAACTATGAACATGAGATCCTGTGGTACTTAGAATTTGATGGTTCAGTTAATAAATTAGGGGCAGGAGCAGGGATCTGGGTACACAATCTAGAAAATGATCATGCTGAAGGGCATGCTTACAGATTGAACTTTAGATGTACCAATAATATGGCTGAGTATGAAGCCCTGTTGCTAGGACTTAAATTGATCAAAAGTTTGGGGGAAATCAGGGTATCAGTTTTGGGAGACTCTGATTTAGTCATTCAACAGATAAAAGGGAACTTCCTCACAAATAATCCCAGATTAAGATCTTACAGAGGAACAACAATTGAAATACTAAATACATTTATGGAGACACAGCTTGCCAAAATTCTAAGAAAATATAATTTGCATGCTCACAGTTTGGCAACATTTGCCAGCACTTGTAAACTGCCATTTCAACCCAATCATTAGTTTACAGCTGAAATTAAACACAGGCCAGCCATACCTGACAATGTAAAGAATTGGCAAGTGTTTGACAATGATATTTAGATTAACAATTTCTTGACCCTTGCATAAGAGTTTTCTAGCACTAATATAGACACAGACACTGTTGGTGAGGTTGATCAAATAGATAAAATTGAAACAGACATTTCAGTAGAAACTGCAACTCAAATACTTCACCCAAAGAAATTTACCAAATTTTTTTTGTAAGATCTTAAAGAAATAGACATTGATGAGATTATCGGAGGAGAATATGAATTTATTGATTTAAAAGATAATTATTTGCCCACAGGATTAACCCCTTTGGAAGATTTCTTTAATTCTAATTAAATCCCAAAGAAACCCAAGATGCAGCCTCCAAACTCAGACATTGAAGACTGTAACATAGGAACTGAACAAAATCCGAAAATAATAAAATTATCCAAAACTTTGCCTCTTGATCAAAAGCTTAAATATGTTGAGCTCCTTAAAGAATTCCAGGATGTTTTTTCCTGGAGCTATGAAGATCTCAAATCTTATGAAACTTCTATGATTCAACATATAATACCCCTCAAAGAAAATCAGAAACCATTCAAGAAAAAGCTTAGAAGAGTTAACCCTGTACTACTCCCCTTAATTGAGAAAGAAATCAAAAGGATGTATGAAGCTGGGATAATTGCTCCCATTAGGTTTTTGGAATGGGTGTCTAATTTAGTGCCCACTAGAAAGAAAATAGGAGAAATTAGATTGTGTGTCGATTTAAGGAATGTAAATAAGGTTTCTTTGAAAGACCACTACCTGTTACCTAAGATGGACCACATTTTACAAAGGGTAGTAGGTGCCTCTAGGATTTCACTTTTGGATGGGTTCTCAAGCTTTAACTAGATTCTTGTCCATCCTGATGACTAGGAAAATACTGCCTTTACAACACTATGGGGAACTTTCAAATATGTCAAGATGCGATTTGGACTTAAGAATGCAGGGGCAACCTTCCAACGAGCAATGAACATAGCTTTTGCAAAAGAAATTCACGATTTTCTGGTCATATATCTAGATGATCTCACTGTTTTTTCTAAATTAGATCAGCAACATTTAGATCATTTGAGAAAAGTGTTTTTAAAATGCAGACAGTATGGTATTTCCTTAAATCCTAAGAAGTCATTATTCGGTCTGGAAGAAGGCAAACTGTTAGGAAATATAATCTCCAGAGATGGCATCAAAATTGATCCTGATAGAATAGAAGCCATTTTACAAATACCCCACCCCAGAAATATCAAATAACTTCAAGCTTTCCTGGGAAAAATTAACTTTTAAAGAAGATTCATACCTAATTTGGTTGAATTAATTAAATCATTGAACAATATGTTGAAAAAGGATTCCAAGGTTAAATGGACATTAGAAGCCAAACAAGTATTTGAAGAAATTAAAATGGCTTTGACCAGAACACCAGTTCTTACAAGTCCAAAATTTGATAGAGACTTCATAATATTTTCATTTGCATCAGAACACACCATTGCTACTATTTTACTACAAAAAGATGATCAAGGATGTGAAAAACCCATACCCTTTTTTAGTAAAGCACGTAGAGATGCATCGCTAAAATACCCAATCATGGAAAAACAGGCTTATGCACTTGTGAAAGCTATTAAAGACTTCAGAGTCTACATATTATACTTTCATATAATAGCCTATGTACCGAGTGCTGTTGTCAAAGACATCCTGACTCAGGAGGGAACTGAAGGCAAGAGAGGTAAATGGATTGTTGCTATATTGGAGTATGATATTGAAATAAAACCTACAAAGCTTATAAAAGGTTAGGGATTGGCTAAACTCATGACTAAAACCAATTGTCAAGCCCTGGATATCAATGAACTGGATAGTGAACAGGAGATGGTGACTCCACAAATCAGCCAAGCCTTCTTAGAATCACCTTGGTATGCTGATATAACTCATGTATTATTAAACCTACAGGCTCCTCCAGGGTTATCCAGAACAAAGAAAAGGTTTTTAAAAATTAAAGCTTCAAAATTCTATATTTTAGATGGTGCTCTTTTTTGGAAAAATCATGAAGGTATTCTATTAAATTGTTTAATAAAAGATGAAGCTGATAAGGTACTCAAAGAATTTCATGCAGGGGACTGTGGTGGACATCTTTACTGGAAATCAACTACTGAAAAAATCCTAAGGGCTGGATTTTACTGGCCAACCTTGTTTGCTGATGTCAAGAAGTTTGTCACTGCTTGCCATAAATGTCAAATTTTTTAAGGCAAGAGGAAACTTCTTCCTCTACCCCTTAGACTAATTTCGACTGAAAGACCATTTCAACAATGGGTTTAGATTTCATTGGGGAAATCCATCCTCCCTCTTCAGGCCAACATAAATGGATCCTCATTGCCACAGATTATTTCACCAAATGGATAGAAGCCATCCCTTGTAGACAAGCCAATGACACAGTGATTATACAATTCTTAGAGACCAACATCTTGTTTAGATTTAGATATCCTAAAAAGATCATAACTGACAATGTTGCTGCTTTCAAATCCAAGAAAATAATAAGTTTCTGTCACAAGTACCACATCACCTTAGGCCATTCCACAATCTATTACCCTCAAGGTAACGGTCCAGCTGAGTCCTCCAATAAAATCCTGATCAATATTATTGACAAATTATTGGAAGACAACAAGAAAATCTGGCACAAGAAACTTACTAATGCCCTATGCGCAGATAGATTAACTACTAAGAGATCCATTGCAACTAGTCCTTATGAGCTAGCCTATGGTATGGAGGTTGTATTCCCTTCATCCTTAGGAATCCCTGTAATGAAATTACTGCAAGAAGCTCAGGTGGAACCCAATGACATTCAAAGAAGAATAAATCAGACCATCCACTTGCAGCAGACTAGAGAAGAGATGTACCAAAGATCCCAAGTATTACAAGAAAAACTCAAGAAAATATTTGATAAGAGGAGTAAGGCAGAAGATTTCTACATACGAGACAAAGTTTTAAAATGGGATTCCAGGAGAGAAGAAAAAGGAAAACATGGGAAGTTTGACTTCCTATGAAAGGGACCTTTTATTATTCAGGCTTCACAAGGCAACAATACTTACTTTCTAAAAAGCCTGGATGGTACAGAAGCAGAAGATGGACCAGTGAATGGTCGAATGCTGAAACACTATTTTGATCTTGATATATCCTAACTCCAACATGTACATAAGGAAGTTCAGTTTCTGCAGCTTGAAAATAGTGATCAGCTTGTTTATTACAGCAATAAGAATGAGGAGGAATGTGCAGAAAATTTTGAAAAACAGTGAAAGAACTTTACCATTTTTGTTTTGCCTCATTTCTATTTATCAGAGATTATAGAAGAACATTTGGGAGCAGAAAACATAAGAACAAAAAAAAATAAAAAAAATCCAAGAAGATTATCCAAAACAGATGTACATTTGTTTGAGTCAGCTCAAGAATAGTGTGTATATTTTACATGATACTTTGTACACTTTTATAATTTCAGCAAAGGAAGGTTTAGAGCACACCAAGAGTTGTGGAGAAGGCCATCTGACCTGTTGTTCTTGACTTTCCACCAGGGAAAGCCATCCCCAAGTGGAGCCAGTGTTATGCTCCTATACCAATAGGTGTCATATTTCATGATTGACTTGATTAGCTCTGCAATATGTTCATACCTTTCCTTGTTGCAAAGGTTTTCCATATTTTGAAAAAATCAAAAAATAAAAAATGTAAAGAGGGTATACCATAAAATAAAATCAAAGGGTGAAAAAGAATAAGATAGTCAAAAAAGTGAAAGAAATGAACCCCAAAGAAAAAGGACCAGGAAAGTGTGCAAGTCCAAATGCCACTACTATTTCATTTTCAGTAAATAAAGCATCATGTATAGCTTGTTGAATTTTTTACCACAATTGGTGAAATGGCCAAATAGCTTAATCTTGGCCAGTTCATGTTTGAATTTCCTGTTTTAGAGATAGAGAATAGAAATCTGTCCAAACTGGTTAATCTTGGCAGATAAATAGATAGGTAGAAAAGAAAATGAGCTCAACAATTTAAACTGAGCCATGGAAGAAATAAGTGCAGATCTATATAGGTTCACAATGTAAGGAAAAGAGAAATTGATGAGGGTCTACAAGTCCAAAATGCACCCATGGAAAAAGAAGAAAAAATGCTAGATACAATAGGCTGGGTAGGCAGTTTCGGTGTTGCAGAAAGAGACTTGTGATAGGTTTTGTTTCTCATAATGTTAATCTTACTTCTATCACAAGTACAATGGCAGATATTTTGGAGCAGGTCAATCAAAGTATAACTAACTCCCCTTCTTACTTTCCTTAATCATTTACTAATTTCCCCCTTTGAGATATTGAGATCTGCTTAAATATCACCAAATCACTCCATCCCATTTCATAAAAAGCCTAAGTAAACCCTTTTTACTTAGGAAATTGTACAAAATCACATAGAAACTTTTCTTTTTTTCTTAAGCCTAAGTTTTTAAGCTTTATAACTTAGTGCTTATTTTTATATCATTTCTCATATTAACTATTAACATTATTGTATAAACTCCTTGTTACACAAAATATTGTCACCATGACTATTTGCAGTTAGTATGGGTCTATCATCATTCATACTGTCCTCCTTAGCAAGTCTCAAACCTCAGCTCTTCATGTCAAGCTTTGAAAATGAGAGAAAGTCCTTAAAAATAAATAAATCTCTAGTTCCGCACTTTCTCTTATTGTTACCTGCGGACCTGCCCGCTCTGTCTCTAAAGGAGTGGGTGTGGACCCCTGTGAAAGTCAAAAAGGCGTAAGCTTATTCTTAAAAACTCACTTGTGGTTAATTCTGGATGATTCTAGAAGGAATCTTGACGTGGATGGTTCGCTCCTAGGTGGTTCATGCATCCCAAAACTAAAGGAGCTAATCCCTTGATGAGAGGAACTTATCCCTTTGAAGGAGGGCTTTATCCCTTTGAAGGTGGACCTAGTAACTTCCCTCCATTACACTATAAATTAAGGCATTGGGCTGGTTGCTAGGGAGGTTAAAAGCTGAACAATTTTTAGGGTAAATGCTGTTGGAATTGAGACTTCCTAGTTAAGCTTGAGAGGAGAGATTACATACCTTTTGGCTTCATTGGGAAGAGAGTGAAACTTTTCAAAGTAGAGGAGATTCTTGCTGGACCCTGGGAGGAGCTTGTACATCATCAAGGCACCAAGGTTGCAAAGTTCTTCCTTGATTAAAGTTAATACAATCAGATTCATTTTTCTCAACAAATTGTCTTATGTGATTTGTTTCATGAATTCCTTGATCATCATGATAAATATGCTTTATTATATTGGCTTTGCAAGTGCTATTTAATGTGTGTGCTTGTTTGTGTTTGCAGATTCTTTACAAGGGAGCTCATTTGGATCAACGGAGCGTGGCTTCCATAAAATTGCACTGGACCCAAGGTAGGCCTAAAACACTTGTTTGCCTTTATCTATAAATTGCATATTTAGAGAAATATAGAATTTGTTTGGTTTGTTTGTCGCTAGATATCATTAGATACTAGGGAGGTCGGTCTTGTCCACAAGAACGACTTATCCGGCCGACAAAATGGCGACTCCGCTGGGGACTTGAATTTTTTATTTTTCCTTTGCTTTTACTTTGACTTGAGAAATTGTATCTTTGTTTCTGTTTTTGGCTTGATGTGTGTGGGATTGGGTAGGTTTAGTAGATCTTGAATTATTTTTTGTTTTTCATACTTTTGGGAGAGGACCGCACCCTCTGCTTGTAACACAGTGCGGATATACCCTCACTTTTGCTTTACGCACAGAGCGGTACCGCACCTGGGTAAACTAGGAGCCTGCGGACCCTGTCAAAATTTTGAAAAACTTGAAATTTTCTCATTCAGTTAGCTTAGGATTTGTTTATGTGTTTTTAGCCTCTGCCCAAATCTACACGTGAATTGTCAGGAATTTTTCATTGGTTAATTCCATTAGCATTAGGGTTTTAGGTGAAATTCTTAGAAGTTTTGGTTGCGGGCTTGATTTTCATTTTGGTCTTGTAGTAACTCAGAGCTTAGAAGCCTTAGAAACCTCAGATCACCTTGGTTTTTGCTGGCCTTCTTATGAGTCTGACCATTTGAAAAATCTGCCTTTGTTGAGGAATCCATCTTATTTTTCTCTTTGCGAAACTTCGAAAGGACTTGTGTTGAAAGTTTTGGATTTCATTTTTAGAAAAGAAAACAAAAATTGGTTGTTTTTTGACTGATTTGTGATTCTGGACAAATTAGTCCTTAGTTTGCTTATAGCTAAGTAAAACATCCTTGAAAAGAAATCTTGTAAGCTTTTACTTCAATTAGCTTTTTAAAATTTATAGATCTCAAGATTAGATTTTTCCATAATTTTGAGTGTTTTATAAAAATAAAAAAAATCTCTTTTGAAAAAGTTTGTTTTGTAGTATTTGAGTGTTTGAAAGAAAAGGGAAATTTTCGTGAGCATAACTAGTTGTCTCGTTTTTTAGTGTATTGGAAAAGACAAAAAGCTCTTTTTTTGATTTGATTGTTAAGGAAAGATTTGTTTTTTACAAGCATTTGCATTCTCAACTCTTTCTCTAGCTAGGAATTCATTGAATAAAAAGGATTGCTTTTCATCTTAAGTACATTTTTTAGTGATTTGGAGTCGAGTCTTCACACCATAAGTTTCATCTCCGCACCTTTTGACTTAAGAAAAAACCAATAAAAATAACACTTAAAGTAAAATCTATCTAGTAATCTTTTTATTTCTAGGGCTCTTTATCACCAACATAGCTTAGACTAGTATCTTGGAGTAGGGAGTAATTAACTCTCCAAGATAGTAAAACAAACAAGTAGCTGTATCTTGCGATAGGAGATAAATTCCAATTGTTACATCTATGCTCTGGGAAAGATCCTCTTAAAGGAGAAGCACGAGATCATATTTGAACCAGTGTTGGAATCAATCCTTCCTCATTGGGAACGATAGAAGATATTCACGTATTAAAAACGGTAAACCTCGGATTGACCATTGTCGAGGAGCCTAGCGTCACTTGTTGGTAAACCTTAGATTATGTCAATGAGCCTTCAAGGGGATTGAGCTTGTTACTCTGCCTTTGCGTGCATATCGGATCGTAGACTATTCCCCCAGGTATATTTGTTTCCGTTGGTAACCATAGTGACCATATTTTATAGGATTCTTTCCTAAGGTGACGGTGGAGGGAAGATCCCACTGTACCTGGAGCAGACGTCGGATAGACTCACTTGGATTTTCTAGGGGGTTCTCTTCACTTGAGATGGTTTAGTGGAGAAACTTGTGCCAGTCTATTCATTAAGCAGGTTGCCAAGGTAATTGTTCCAACCGCCATTTCTGTATTGAACTCTGCGACGTTGGATTTCATCACCAACTAGTGTTTTCGGTACGGAAAGTTACTGTTTGTGTGTGGTTTGATCTCCTAGATTCTTTAGGCGTGTGATTGAAAATTGTTTGGTTCTTTAGAGACTTTAGGTGGTTTTCATTGAGATTTTTCTTTGTTTGGTGTGAAGTAGTTAAAATATTTAATCGTGGCTGAATTACCGAGGAAGTCCCGTAGACTTCGGGGCCAACCTCCTGAGTTTTCACTGAGCCAGCTTGAAGGGCTACGAGCCCATGTAACTCCTAGTGACAGTAGAGTTGGGTCACCTGAAGAAGGAGAGTCTTCATTGGTTGTACATCCTGATTATTAAGCTCTAGTAGTAGATTATAATCCATAATCTATTTCATTTTCCGAAGTTACTGGTAGTTTTTCATATACTAGTGATTTAGCTGAGGAACCTAAAATATCTTAACCTGAAACTGAACTTGCTGCTAGTCCAACAATAGGATTTTCCTCTCCAACTTCTAGTGGTCCTGGTTCACCCAGGGTAGAAAGAGTCATTACCCAAAATCTTCCTTCTGGACTTATTGCTATTGAAGAACTTGTTACTCCGAAAGAAGGTATCCCTATCCCTGAAAATCAACCAGCTATAGAACTTAGGGAGCGTGAATCGATCTTTTACAGTCCACCTAGGAGGGACGCTTGGTATCTTTCATTGACCAATTTTTTGGAAAACCCGGGACTAAGTTTTTCACCACCTCGCATTCCTTTTCACCCAACACCTAGGGGTTATTATCCTCCGTTAAATATGTTAAGACAGTCGTCCATGTTTTCTCAATCTCCATAAACCTTTTTATATGGCGGTCCTTCTGTTCCTTCTGGGTATCATTCATTTACTGGTACTTTTTCGAGAGCATCTCCTCAACTTATTGAACAAGGGTTATTAACTGGTAATAATGGAACTAAGCCGTTGAGTGTAGAAGATATTCTTATGATGTCAGGTACTATTCCTAATCTGCAACCTCAAGGTGGCTAGTTACCGCCTGGGGGCTAGCCTCAAGGTCCTCAATTATCACCTGGGGGAAACCTCAAGGTACCCAATTATCGCCTGGGGGGAAACCTCAAGGACAGTACATACCTACAGGACAGTACATTCCTCAAGGTCAACCCCAGACTCAGTATGTACCTCAAGGTCAACCCCAGTATCAATATGTACCTCAAGGTCAACCCCAGTATCAGTACGTGCCTCAAGGTTATCAACCTCAAGGTCAATACCCAACCCAAGGTTTCAAACCACCTTCCGGTCAATCATTTGTCCAAGGAGCTAGAAATGTACCTTTGAATTATCAACCCTACCCTCAACCCGGTTATGGTCCTAAATATTCTCAACCTGCTATGGGTCCATACCCTGGAATGAACTTAGTGTGGGATCCATCTCAATCTCAACAGATCTTGCAACCGAATGTGCAGTTGTCATCTCAAACTGGATAACCTTTGGTTTCTGGTTCACCCCAGCAACCTGTCCAGTCTACTATTCAAACTTCTGCACCTTCTGTAGTTTCTCAGCCTGGGCCTAGTATGCCTCGTACTCCGCCTCAAACAGCTGTTGCAACTGCTGCAACATCTGTTTAATCTACCCCACCTACTTCTGGAGTATCGACAGCTCTGGTTTCTACTGTTCCTGTATCAACTCCTCAAGCATCTTTACCTCAGTCTAGATCCACAATTCAGACTTCAGTTCAAATTCTTGTAGGACAACCTAGTCCAAGTACGGTTGTCACAAGTCAACCTCAATTTACTTATCAACCGTACCAGGGACAGTACCAATTCGGTCCTGTTGTGCAACAGCTAGTCTATCAGTATCAACCATACCCTGGATATACATATAAACAACCCCAGTACGGTCCGATTAATCCTGGTTTTCCGGGAGGATATAATATCCCAAATGCAATTCCGATTCCTAGTTATCCTGGATATCCTCCTCCTGGGGCTGGTCTCATGACCCAGAGTTTCAGGGACCCTAATCGTCAGTTACCATTCATTGCAACTTTGGACTTGCCTGACTTGTTGCGCCTTACGAACGATCCAATTAACTATCTTCCGTTTTGGCCGCCAATGCCGAATAAGTTGCCTAGTGATATTCCTAAGTTTGAAGGAAAATCAGGAGAGGACCTGTCAAACCATGTGATGACTTATCACCTCTGGTGTGCATCTAACTCCATTTTAGATGATTCAATCCGTTTAAAGTTTTTCCAACACACTCTAATTGGTCTTGCAGCCAAGTGGTACATTGAGCTATCGCGAGCCACTTTTTATAACTTTAGTCAGTTATCTACTTCATTTTTAACTCATTTTCAGTTGCCAGTCAGATATGACAATGGCATGGAATTATTAACTTCATTAAAACAGTCAACGTCCACTTACATTTCAGATCACATTCATGAATGGAGACATCGACAACGTCTAGTGAAAGTTTTTATTCCGGATCAGATCTTAGCAGAATGGTTTGTCAAATCTTTATTACTGAAAATCACTCAGGATGTAGCTAAGGCAGGAGTCGTTACTGAAGAGCAAGTAATTACTCAAGCTCAGTACCTTGACTTAGTTTATACGCAGTCAGGTATGTTACATGAGAAAATCCCCGACCTTCCTAAACAAAATCAAATAACTGTAGCTTCTTCAGGGTCTCATGCCGCTGATGGTATGATTGGTACGGTTAATACCAAAAGTAAGAAGAAATCTTCCAAGAATTCTTCTCTTATCTTAACTTTACCAGATTCCCCAACAGGAGATTCTTCCGCGTAAATTTCTGTCGATATTCATGTTGTAGAGTCATCTACGGTGAAATCAAAATCTGGAGGTAAAAAGAAAGGAAAGAAGAAAAATAAAATGGATAAAAATTCGAAAGAGAAACTAGAAAAAACGGAATCTACTGATAAAAACACAAACCTCGTTATCCTTGTCTCATTTGTGACGAAGAGCATTTTACAAGAGACTGCCCTCATCGCGCTGAGGTTACGAAAATTGTCAAAGGTTCCCAAATGCCTGCTATTTTGAAGGATCCTTTTCCTAGTCAAGACAGTAAGATGATAGGTTCTTCCTCAAATGCCTCAGAAGAACCCATAATGATGATGTCCCATGTTAGGATTGTGACACGATCGCAAGATTATGGAAGTAAAAGTCCTGCTGGTGGTAAAGAAGCAGAATCTTCTAATTCGAACCCATCAATTTCAACTCCCGGTTCCGATCCACTACAGATCGAGAAACCTAACCCAAACTTGGTAATCAAACCGCCCGCCAAGGGTATACTTCGAAAGTCAGCTTTCAATCCACATGTGAGAGCAGCTCAGAACTATAACATTATTGAAGATTTGGCTATTTCACCTTCAGCAATGTCGGCTTTGGAAGTGTCGCAATCATGTTCAGCACAGCGTAAATTGCTATTGTCGGCTATAGGAGCTGTTGACATTCAGGACTCGAACCTTATAATTTTCGATCTAGAAAATAGTACACCTCGCTTACTTCATCAAATGGCTTTCCAGATTCCAGTGTTAGTAGAAAACAGACCTTGTTATAGGACTGTGATTGATGAGGGAGCCTCAACATGTATTATGTCGATCCAGTGTTGGAGATCGCTTGGTTCTCCTACACTTAATCAATCCTCGACGATTCTAAAGGCCTTTGATGGCCGTGGGTTCCATCCTTTTGGAATTCTACAGGATTTACCTATAGGGGTAGAAGGCAAAACTGTTAATCTAGATGTGGAGGTGGTTGATGCCCCTCTAGATTACAACCTTCTCGTGGGTCGTAGTTGGTCTTATGCTATGTCAGTTGTTGTTTCATCGGTCTTTCAGCTTATAAAGTTCCCTCATAATGGAAAGATCGTAACTATAGACCATCTAACTTACTTTTCATCCGACCCAGCCTCTTCTAAAAGTATCCATCATGTCGGCAAAACAACTATCCCTTATAAGGATGTTGGAGTAGGGCTAGTTAAAGATTCTGGTTTACTAGGAACTTTTCCTTTTCCTTCTATCAACGCATCGTCTTCTACTGCAACCATTCATATGATTTCATTAGACACTATTGTTTATGATGATCCTTGGATCGTACCTTCCGAATCTGAGATAAATTCATTTGGTGATGTTATGCCTTTGAGTCCATATGAAATTGCGTATCAGGCCGTGCATTTGTTTTCTGACCCTTCTTCAACTGAAATTGACCTAATGAATGTGGTCCATGAAGAATCACTTTCAACATCAAACTCAAACTCAACAAATTTTTCCAAACTTGTTCACACTGATGAGCAAATTCGTGAAATCATGTGTTGATGATTTACCATGGGAAGATCTTCATCATAGATCTTCGTTTTTACCTGAGATTGATCGCTTTGAAAATGATTTTTCATCTATTTTTACGATTGAATATGTCAAGGAATCTCAGAATCCAATGAAAAATCCTGATTCTGATTTAAATTTGGGAAACATTTCTTGAACTATTCCTATTGATATTTCGGTTAAGCCTGGAATTGTTGAAAACATTCATATAGGTGCCTCTTGTACAGAAGATGAAATTCAAACATATAAGGCCCTATTTCAAGAATTTTGTGACATGTTTGCTTGGTCATATGAGGAAATGCCAGGAATTGACCCAGCAATTGTTGTTCATGAAATCAAAACTTACCTGGATGCTAAACCCGTCTGGAAACGTTTGCGTCAGATCCACAGAAGTTGAAAAAATTACTTAAAGCAGGTTTCATTTATCCAATTCCGTTAATGGATTGGGTATCAAATATTGTTCCTATTAACAAAAAGCAAGGAACAATAAGAATATGTATCGATTATAGGGATATTAATCGAGCCTGTCCAAAAGATAATTACCCAACTCCCTATATCTATCAAATCATTGGTGATTGTGCCGGCAATGAAATATTCTCCTTCATGGATGGCTTTTCCGGATACAATCAAATAAATATTCTACCAGTTGATCAACCAAAAATGGCTTTCATTTGTCTGTTGAGCCTCAACCTTGCACTCACTTAGCCAGCTTCCCAACAACTTTTTCCCATTCACTTCTTCCTTTTTCCATCTTCTCCTCCATTAACTTGTTCAAATTATTGCATTACATGTCTTTTTATCATGGTTTGTTAACTATGCTAATGTGTGACTGTTTGATTAGAATTTTGGAACATATACAGCAATTCCGCAGCTGTTCAGCAATTCCGCAGCTGTTCAGCAATTCCGCAGCTACTCAGAGATTCCGCAGCCTTTTTGTTGTTTGATATGCTCCACGTGTCTTCTCAAGGAACGGGCCACATGGGCATGTTGGGTTGGATGTACACATGGATCGTATGCTATTGGTTGAGCCAAACCAGTCACGTAAGCCCTTGGTCAACGCAGGTGTTCCCTCGGTCAAACGGTCAAGTTCTAAACGGTGGCACGGGAGCCGTGAGCAGCTGGGACACGGAACTATAGCTGGCACCTCCTCCACGCCACGAAGACAGCTAAAGACAGGATCCAAACATAGATTTATCTCCCATGATGACCGTTTCCCTCAAAAGTGCACGGAGTTGCCTGCGTGTTTGCTGCACAAGTTAATTAGTTAAGACTGCGTGTTGTTGCGTAGTTAATAAGTTAGGCTGTAGTTGCTTAGTTCACGCAGAGGGTAGTTGCCTCTGTGCTTATAAATAAAGCGTGTGCCAACGCTTATAGATTAGCTTTTTGAATATTGTAATTGCTGCGCTGATTTTGTTATAAAAACTCTGTTTTAGAAGGTTGTTCCTACAGCACTTTTCACTGTATTTTGACATGCTGGTTTTATAAAAAGAAGACTGTTTCTGTTCACTTTTCGTAGCTGATCTTTTAGTTGGTTGCGTGGATGGAGGGCCCCCATCTATGACAGCCCGTGTACATAGTGTTTGATTTCATTTTCCTGCTTTCAGCAATTTCTATTTCTTTCATCATGTATAATAGTGTACCATTTGATTTCATGTCATTTCATTTCCAACATTTATTTTAAACTGATCAGTATTGTTCTTTTGCAGGTTTTTAACCCGGGATTGTTTTTGTCTTTGTGTATTTGCTTTATATCTGATGGTATTTTCAGTTGACATATTCATAGTTGCTGCCTTTACTTTGATTTTTTTTAGCTTACTTCTAGCTTAGTTCCTCAAGCTGTATGCTAACACATTGATGGTCTCCTTATCATAAATTGTTCATCTTTAAGAGATCAGATTACTAATAAATTACAGCTTTCTTTGAGTAGCTTTTGGCCTATATCACTAACTCTTTCTTCACTTGTTACACATAACAATGTATGTTGGAAGCAGAATGCTGGAGAAAGGCACAGTGGTGTTATAATTTGTCCTTTAGAGCTTTATCACTTTTTAAACTTATCTCTAACTACTTCCTAATCATGTTTTACATAGTACTATATGTTGGAAGCAGAGAGTTAGGAAGAGATGAACATTATCATTGGTTTTTAAAGTGGTTTTCTTACCTTTTTATTTGCAGCAGCATGAATAGTGTCTAGTGCCATTAGAAAGTGGTTCTTTGCTTTCAGTTCATTTCAAGTTATTTATTTCAAGCTCTTTCTTTGCAAAGTTTAGAAGGTAGTTAGAAATCACCAGCAACACACACTCACTCATTTAGAAATCACCTTACACACACTATCACTCATCTGTTTATAAAATCATCACTCCATCTTAGGAAGTTAAATTGACCACAAACAACACCCCCAAACGACAAAAAGATCTAAGAGGTTGCTTAAGTACATATAGTACACCCTCACTTCATCAGCTTACGAGCTCCTGGTTGACAATTTATGATAGCAATTTAGACAACACTAAATTGACTAAACATTTTGGCGCCGTTGCCGGGGAAGTGAAATTAAGTAACCATATTCTTAGAGGAAAAAAAAAACATAAAAATTTCAAGGAAAGAAGTTGATAACCTATCAAAGTATGCTCTCCTCTTGCACTTCAAAGTGATCTGGAGGATCAGAAAAGAGAAAGTTATTGATTTGGTAGTTTCTTGAGTATGCTCTCTTCTTGCACCTAGAGTGATCTGGAAGATCAGAAAAAGAACTATTAACTTGACTTGAAGAAAAATAATAAAAAATGACATGCATAGAGCTAGAGATTCTAGGGGAAGGTTTTTAGCTAGAGCTCAAAGTTCAATTTTTACAAGTCCGTCTGCTTTAAGGGATAGACAAGAGACACCTCCCTTATCTCCAACCGACACTCCTAGTCCTAGAATTCCTAGAATTCAAGAGCCAAGAGTTGACTCTCCCACACCTTCTATTGAATTTGAACCAGGAAGAGACTCTTCTCTTTCTCCTACAGAAAGACCAATTGTAATTGAGGAAGTAGAATCATCTGAAGAAGAAGGAGAAATCTCTTCTCATTCACCTTTTGTAGAGGAACCAGAAGATTTTGAAATCCCTAGGAGAACCATCATGGCAGAGGAAGAAGGAGGTGGTAGAGGTAGAGGTAGAGGTAGAGGAGGAGGAGGAAACAACAACAATAATGGAGGTAGAGGTCCCCTTGGAGGAGCAAATAGAGATGGAGATAATTCATTTGGGTTTCCCATTGTTAATGAGGATTCCCGAGCCACTATGAAAAACATATCACCATCTGTCCTCCCAAATTTCCATGGGTTAAGGACTGAGGACCCTGAAACATTTTTATTTGAGTTTGAAGTGGTGTGTCGAACTTATGACTACCTGGATGACTCTCAGAAACTCAAATTGTTCCCTTCAACACTGAAGGATCAAGCCTTGAAATGGTTCATGGGGTTACTCACTCAATCCATTAGGTCTTGGGATGAAATGAAACAGACATTTTTGGATAGGTATTTGGACTATTGTATGCCTACTAATCACAAGGATGAGGTATTTAAAATGATACAAAGAGAAGATGAGAGCTTAGAAGATTTACTTGAAAGATTTCAATATAACTTGAAAAGAGCAAAAATGAGTAGCGTGGATGAAGAGACCTTAAAAGCCCTCTTATTAAAAGCCATTAGGGATGAATGGATAGATATCTTAAACATGATGGGGAAAGGGGATATTTCTCAACTTTCACTCAATGATATAGCAGAACTTTGTATCCATCTCTCAAGAGGCAAATCAAAAACTCAAAAAGGGCCTAGAGATCCTTCTCTCCTTAGAGCAAATAAATCTGCAACAGGATCAGTAAGTAGGGCTGAAATCGGCAATATGCTTGATGAATTCAAAACTGACATCTTAGGGAGTCTTAGTGAACAACTAGATACCCTTAAGATTCACAATAAACAAAAAGCAGAAGCTGAAGCTTTGGCCATTTTTTGCCCGAAATGTAGAAAGAAACATGCTTTAAGGGAATGTCCCTTGGACGCACACGTTGTAGAAACATGTGTAATTTGCTCAGAAACTCATGAGACTAAGGATTGTCCTTCAATACCTGGCCTCAAAGCAATCTTTCAAGAGGATCCAAATACACTTGAATCTCTCTGTTTTATTGCAAGGAGACCTTGGCAAGGGCAACAGAATCAAGGGTTTAACAACTCTATGAATTCTCAATCCCAACCAAATTAGAATCCTTGGCAACAACCTTGGCCTCAACCTCAAAATGCTTTTCAAGCATGGATGCAAAGCATGCAAAATCCTTATGGGAGATTTGCTCAATTCTATCAATATCCTCCATCATTTCAGAATCAGCAAGCTCCACAACTTCCAAATCAAGGTCAACAACTATCATTGCCATACCCTCAACAACAACAACCTCCTCCACAAAATCAAAATTCTCAACTCTCGCTTCAATCCCAACAGAAATCAAATCAACTTCCCTCTCAGCCATTACCAAATCCAAATAATAGGAACCCTCAAAATGCTTACATGGTGGAAGGTCAACCATTCCCTACCTATATGGTTGTTCCTCTCAATGAAGTACAACTCAGATCAGGTAGAATCTTAGATCAACCTTCTACAAGTGTTCAACAACCAAGCATTTCTGAGGAAGAATCTCTCAAAGTCAATAAGGGTTCTGAAGTATCACTTCAAAACCAAAATATCCAAAAAGAAAAAGAAAAAGAATCAACCTCTACAACTCCCATAGTTGAGCAACCTACACCTTTAGCTACACCTCCTTTTCCTGAAAGATTACAAATTGACAAAGGAGTGGAAAAGCAAATATGGGTGCCTGACTATAGTTTTCTAGATGAATTGAAGAATGTCTGTATCAAGATCCCCTTGTTACAATCCATTAAGGAAATTCCCATTCTAGCAAAGACAATAAAGGAGTTGAGTTTGAAGAAAACAGAAAAAAGAACCAGAGATACCAAAAGGATACATCTAGTTGGAAAAATTGTAGACATTTGATGGGTAAGATTACCATGCAAAAGTATGTGGATCCCGGTAGCCCTATTGTCAAGACTCATATTAATGGGGTTGAAATCCCAAATACTTTGATTGACTTAGGAGCCGCTATCAACATCATGAGTAGACAGACCATGGATCAGTTAAAGCTTCCTAACCTTCTCTTCACACCTACTTTGCTGCAACTTGCAGATAGATCAATCATTAAACCTGATGGTGTATTGGAAGACATTCCAGTCTCCCTAGAGTCTTGGGAATATCCAGTTGATTTTATGATTTTAACTCCCAAGAACAATCTAGGAGGACATCCTCTTATCTTAGGAAGACCTTGGCTAGCAACAGCTGATGCTTTTATCAGTTGTAGGTCTGGGGACATGTATATATCAGATGGTAATTCCACCAAGAAATTCAACTTGTATCCTCCAGCAAAGGCAATAACAGAAATAGGAGAAGATGAGTGGGTTGATGATGAGGATACTATTCAACCTGTTCTAACCATCTCTGAGATCAGTGAAGATAGTCAAATTCTAAATACATTAGAAAATTTTGAAATACCTTTAGAATATGACTCTACACAATTTCAGTTAGATGAGGACATTGAATATCTCTCCTCTAGACAGATGTCTCTCTTCTCAATGGAAGAGTTTGGTAGTTCTACAGTTGAAATCCTTCCAGGAAAAACATTGAACATTAACAAAAATTTGGAAAGACCACAACAAGAAGAATTAACTAAACTTTTTCAAAAACATTCCACTGCATTTGCATGGGAATACACTGACATGAAAGGAATCGATCCTAAGACTTGTATTCATCACATCTATATTGAAGAAAACAGCAGACCTATTAGGCAACCACAAAGAAGGATGAATCCAAACCTTAGGGAAATCGTGAAAGAAGAACTCCAGAAATTGCTCAAGGTAAACTTCATTTACCCCATTTCAGATAGCCAATGGGTTTCTCCCTTGGTTATAGTGCCCAAAAAGAATGGTAAATGGAGAGTTTGCATTGATTATCGAGAATTGAACAAGGCAACCTTAAAGGATCATTTCCCTCTACCTTTTATTGATCAGGTACTAGACACTTTAGCAGGTAAAAAGTATTTCTCATTCTTGGATGGTTTTAGTGGGTATAATCAAATTCAGGTAGCACCTGAAGATCAAGACAAAACCACATTTACTTGTCCTTGGGGAACTTTTGCCTACTAAGTACTCCCTTTTGGATTGTGCAATGCACCTGCTACATTTCAAAGGGCTGTACTAGGAATCTTTTCAGATCTGATTCATGATTGTGTAGAGGTATACATGGACGATTTCACAGTTTATGGTAATACATTTGAAGAAGCTTTGGAAAATTTGGAAAAAGTACTGATAAGATGTAAGGAAACAAATCTTTCTTTAAGTCATGAAAAGTGTTTTATGATGTTTACTGAAGGGATTGTTTTAGGACATCATATTTCAGGAGATGGGATTAAGGTTGATAGATCCAAAGTTGAAGTCATCTCTAAGTTACCTGTTCCAAATTGCCAGAAAGATGTTAGAAGTTTTCTTGGGTTTACTGGATATTACAGAAGATTTATTGAAAACTTCACTAAGATAGCATCTCCTCTTTTCAAATTGCTTACCAAAGACTGTGAGTTCAAATGGGATCCTGAGTGTCAATCTGCCTTTGAAGCTTTAAAGACTAGAATATCTGAAGCACCCATCTTAAGGGGGCCAAATTGGAAACTCCCTTTCCACATTTCTACTGATGCTTCAGATACAGCTCTAGGAGTTGTTTTGGGACAAAAGGATTTGATCCCTTATGCCATTTATTACACCAGTAAAAATTTGACTCCTACTGAGTTAAATTATACTGTTACAGAAAAAGAGTTCTTAGCTGTGGTACATGCGATCAATAAGTTTAGACACTACATAACCGGCTATGAAACCTTTGTCCATACTGATCACTCTGCCATAAGATATTTAATGAACAAACCTGTTACTAATGGTAGAGTTACAAGATGGCTTTTACTCTTACAAGAATTCAACATTACTGTGTTAGATAGACCTGGAAAACAAAACACAGTAGCTGATTTCTTGTCTAGAATCCAAAACACTAATGAAGATTCTCCAGTAGAAGATAAGTTTCCAGATGAATACTTATTTGCAGTAACTACCAAGACTCCTTGGTATGCAGATATGGCTAATTATCTAGTTACAGGGAAGCTACCTCTACACTTATTTCCTAATGAGAAAAGGAAAATCATTCAGGAGAGTTCACATTATTCTTGGATTTCTAATGAATTGTTCAAAACAGGGCCAGATTGTATAATCAGAAGGTGTGTTCGGGAAGATGAAATGCCTGACATCCTTAAGGCATGTCATGATGAACCATGCGGCGGGCACTTTGCTGACAAGAGGACAGCCTATAAAATCCTTTCTCTAGGATATTATTGGCCTTCTCTCTTTAAAGATACAAAGCAGTATGTTAGAAGGTGTGACAGCTGCCAAAGAGTTGGGAGACCAACTCCTTCAAATGAAATGCCACTACAACCTCAGGTATGCATCGAACCCTTTGAGAAATGGGCTCTAGATTTCGTTGGACCAATTAATCCACCATCAAAGCAAAAGAAGTATATACTGGTTTGTACTGATTATGTTACTAAGTGGGTAGAAGCCAAGGCATTGCCTTCTGCCACTGAAAATTCAGTTGTTCAATTTCTTTTTGAGGATATTTTCACTCGTTTTGGTGTCCCAAGGGAAATTGTGACAGATCAAGGCAGCCAATTTACATCTAAATTGATGGAGAAGCTGATGGAGGAATATAAGATCAAGCACAGAACATCTACTCTATACCATCCGCAATCCAATGGCCAAGTGGAATCTACCAATAAAGTTCTTGAAGGCATTATCACCAAGACTGTTCATCTTCATAGAAGAGATTGGGCGGAAAGGCTTCCTGAAGCCTTATGGGCCTATCGAACCACATGGAGGAACACAACAGGACATTCTCCCTATGAACTTGTTTATGGAAAGGAAGTCCTGCTCCCCATTGAGTTCCAAATCAAGACCTTCAAGATGGCAGTCCAATTGGGAATGAGCCTCTCAGAAGCCCAAAAGCACAGAATGGACCAGCTAAATGAGCTAGATGAAATAAGACAAGATGCAATTCTAAGGACCGATCTAGTTCAGCACCAAAGATCTAAATGGCATGATCGTCATATCAAAGAAAGAAAGTTTCAGAAAGGAGATTGGGCTCTATTGTTTGATTCAAAGTTTAAAGACTTCAAAGGAAAATTTCAAACTCATTGGCTTGGGCCATATGAGGTTGATGAAGTCTTTAGTAATGGAGCAGTTCGAGTGAAAACTATTGATGAATTTCATACTCCTCTTATTGTGAATGGCCATCGCTTGAAAATCTACCAGAAGCCACTCTCAAAAGAGGAATTTGTCAAGTTGTTCAAAGAAGATTCTGCAATGAGGCTGGTGGGGAAGAATTCTTCTCCTCCATCAGCCTAATCTCTGTTTCTTTCAGTTAAAAAAAAAAAAAAAAAAAAAAAAAAGAAGAGAAAAAAATTCTTGTATAAGCCTGAAAACCAATCTTGGATTGGCAGTCTTATGCAGAAAATGTAAGGTGAAAATCAGGGTCACCTGACACTTTATATTTTCCAAAAAAAAAAATCCCTCTTCTTCCATCTCATCCATCTCATTCATCTCATCCATCTCATTCATTTCATCCATCTCATCATCTTAATTCCATTCCATTTTTTTCAGTCCATTCACTCCATCCCATTCTCATCAATAAAGTTCCTATTAGGACTATTTCATTTAGTCAAGTTGTTTTAATTCTCTTGATGCAGGAAGAAAAATGTTGCTGCAAATTCTACAGCTAGGAGTCAATTCCGCAGCTGATATCCGAATTCCGCAGCTAATACACTCTGTCCCTGCAACAAAAATAAACTCTGTTTCAAAAAGAAAAAAATCTGCAGTCAGAAGTACCAGCATCATTAAAGGGTGAAGACACACAGCATATACAAAGGCAGCAATAAATCAAAGGTTGGCATCATGATTAGCAAAGGAATCAAAATACACAAAGGTATGTTCTAAACCTCTAACTCACAGTTATATCATTACGTATGGTTTGCGGATTATGGTATTAGGCACCTAGTGTAATGATTGAACAAGATCTCCGCTCACTCCCTGTCCATTATGCTGCGTAGTCCACCTCACCTCCGTTTTAACGGTCCATAATCACTATGATTCAAACCTGATACGGCCTGCTCCCTTGCATTAATTCTCCGTACCAGAATGACGTGTCCTGTTACACCACGGCTCTTCAACTGATCATTCCGCAGCCAGGTGTATACCGTTACCTGACGTCGATGGGATTCGGCCGTTCTACCCTTTAATACCTTTCTACGCATGCATAACTTCATTCCTATCGCTGTTCACTCCCTCGATTTCATCGATTTCACTCTCGGTTCATTTCACCACTCTGTCTCATCGTAAATTTACGCTGCTCCATTCTCCTCATCTCTCCGCTTAAAAACCCTGACCAACAGGCTCGTAATTCCATTACGGCCATTCTACTGTAGCCGTAACACCCACTACTGAACACTGTTTTCCTAATTCCATTACGGCCATTCTTCTGTAGCCGTGTAGTTCTCTGTTCCAGCCGTAATTTACGCTGAGGAGCACTGTTTTCCCGTGAAGTCTCTTTCCTTTAGCATCCAAACAGTATTGTCAGAGCAGCAAGAGAAGTTGGTAACCGAAATGGGCAAGCTATTAAGAGCAGAGCCGGAAGGTTCTAAATTTCTAGCCGGTTACCCACAAACAAGGAATGCCCTGCAGAAGGCCAAGTGGTTAAAATTTATTCAGAAATTTAAAGGATACCACAAAGAGGTTACCAAGGCCTTTGCTCGGTCGTTTGATGGGAAAACAAACGCTGTGGAGATTGGGGACTTGCAATTCACTGTCACAGAAAGCAGCCTGGCTGAAGCAACTGCTTTGCCTCGTACTGGAGAACGATGGTTCAAGAATCGAACTGTTGAAAGCCAAGAATGGAAGAACATATTGAAAAATCCAGGTATGGATACTACTATCTTCACCAAAGGAATACCTGTAAGTAACATTAAAAAGGAATGGACTGCCTTACTTTTGCTAGTGCAGAAATTTTTGACATGTGAAGGCAGATTTGGTACAATGTATGTTTATCACACAAAGATAATGATGCATTTTATGGGTGAACATACCATCAATCTCCCTTATTTCCTGCTGTCTAGTTTAAAGAAAATGAGTGCTGCTGTGCAAAAACATGTGGGTAACATTGAGCCACACCTATACCACCATGGCCTCATCAAAATACTAATTGAAGAGCAGTTAAAAATCAGGAAAGACACATGGGAGAAATTCCTTATCAGGAACCATTTTCAGGAGGTGGTTGAAGCCTCCATTAGCTCTCCTAAAGTGCCCCGGAGAAGTAGAAGAAAAGAGAAAGAAACTGCTGCCCAAGATACTGATGTAGAAGAAACTGCTGCCCAAGATACTGATGTAGAAGAAACTGCTGATGTAGAAGAAACTGTCCAAGAAATCATTGCAGAAACTCTTCAAGAAATTGCCCAAGAAACCGTCTTGGAAACTGGTCAAAAAGAGAGGGAAAAGGGTAGAAAAACAAAAAGACAGAAAAGGGATAAGGGAAAAGCTATTTTGCAAACACCATCCCCTTCACCTGAGCCTTCAACCGAAGAAGATACCCAAACATTGGCTCATAGGCTTGCTCAGCTTCAGGAAACTGCCATCTCCAAGAAGAAAAGCACTAGCATACAGGTAAGAAGAAGTAGAAGGCTCATAGAAAGGAAAAGTGTAATAAAAGGAAAACAGTCCCATTTTGTTGACTTGAGCACACCTGAGAAGAGGCAAATTCAGCTAGACATTGACTCAAGTCCTCCTAGAGAGGAAAGCCCTTTTCAACAAGAAAGAGAGAGCAGTTTTCAAGAGTTTGAATTCAGACCAAGGCAAACTCCAGATATTGACCCTGTTCAGCAAGAAGCATATGACTATTTAGAAACATTGGAGCAATCTGTTGCTGGTCCTAGCACAGTCTTGCCCCTTGAACAGCAGGTTCAATCTCTGAAGCAAGAAATATTTGAACTAGAAGTTCTAAATCGCCACATCAAAAATGAAAATGAAAAATTGAAAGAGAAAGGTAACTTGGACAAGATGATCCACGACAACACCATGCTCCATTTGGGCCTTTGGCAAAGAAAGAACAGAAAGTTAAAGAGAAAATGCAAGAAGTTGAGCCGGGCGTTGATCAACTTAAAATTCAGGTGCTTGGTGAAGAAACCGAGAACAAGTTTGGCAACAAAGAGGAAGAGAAGAAGGTTGGATGTCTTAGCAGAGGCATCCGAGCATATGAACTAAAGGATTATGCCAAGTTTTGGTTGCATGAGGACATGCAACACCCTCAGAGTGGGGGTATGTTGAGCCTCAACCTTGCACTCACTTAGCCAGCTTCCCAACAGCTTTTTCCCATTCACTTCTTCCTTTTTCCATCTTTTCCTCCATTAACTTGTTCAAATTATTGCATTACATGTCTTTTTATCATGGTTTGTTAACTATGCTAATGTGTGACTGTTTGATTAGAATTTTGGAACATATACAGCAATTCCGCAGCTGTTCAGCAATTCCGCAGCTACTCAGAGATTCCGCAGCCTTTTTGTTGTTTGATATGCTCCACGTGTCTTCTCAAGGAACGGGCCACATGGGCATGTTGGGTTGGATGTACACATGGATCGTATGCTATTGGTTGAGCCAAACCAGTCACGTAAGCCCTTGGTCAACGTAGGTGTTCCCTCGGTCAAACGGTCAAGTTCTAAACGGTGGCACAGGAGCCGTGAGCAGCTGGGACACGGAACTATAGCTGGCAGCCCTCCACGCCACGAAGACAGCTAAAGACAGGATCCAAACATATATTTATCTCCCATGATGACCGTTTCCCTCAAAAGTGCACGGAGTTGCCTGCGTGTTTGCTGCACAAGTTAATTAGTTAAGACTGTGTGTTGCTGCGTAGTTAATAAGTTAGGCTGTAGTTGCTTAGTTCACGCAGAGGGTAGTTGCCTTTGTGCTTATAAATAAAGCGTGTGCCAACGCTTATAGATTAGCTTTTTGAATATTGTAATTGCTGCGCTGATTTTGTTATAAAAACTCTGTTTTAGAAGGCTGTTCCTACAACACTTTTCACTGTATTTTGATATGCTGGTTTTATAAAAAGAAGATTGTTTCTTTTTTTTTTAAGTATGGGGGATTTACGCAGTGCATTATATTAGATATCATTTTTGGGATTCAACTGCGTTAAGTAAGTCATTCAAACGTATGACCATTTCCATGAGAGGTAGTCATAATTGACTAATTTCTCATGATTTTTGAATAGTTCACTTAGCACTCATTGCATCGGGTGATGCTCACAGGGGTGAAGAAGTGGGATTGAAACTAGTGAAATGTGGAGAACGAATCACATAGCATCAATCATCACTTCCGGGGCTTGCACCCGGTAACCAGGACTTCCCAGGAGGTCACCCATCCCAGAACTCCTCTGGCTCAAGCGCGCTTAACTGTGGAGTTTTTCCCCACAATCAAGCCCACTTAGCTTGCTACCCCATTTGCAAAACCTTAGCAAGTATTGTGCCTCATGAACCATTCAAGTAGAGATCCCTTGACTCTTTTTGAATTTAAGTATGGGGGATTTACGCAGTGCATTATATTAGATATCATTTTTGGGATTCAACTGCGTTAAGTAAGTCATTCAAACGTATGACCATTTCCATGAGAGGTAGTCGTAATTGACTAATTTCTCATGATTTTTGAATAGTTCACTTAGCACTCATTGCATCGGGTGATGCTCACAGGGGTGAAGAAGTGGGATTGAAACTAGTGAAATGTGGAGAACGAATCACATAGCATCAATCATCACTTCCGGGGCTTGCACCCGGTAACCAGGACTTCCCAGGAGGTCACCCATCCCAGAACTCCTCTGGCTCTAGCGCGCTTAACTGTGGAGTTTTTCCCCACAATCAAGCCCACTTAGCTTGCTACCCCATTTGCAAAACCTTAGCAAGTATTGTGCCTCATGAACCATTCAAGTAGAGATCCCTTGACTCTTTTTGAATTTAAGTATGGGGGATTTACGCAGTGCATTATATTAGATATCATTTTTGGGATTCAACTGCGTTAAGTAAGTCATTCAAACGTATGACCATTTCCATGAGAGGTAGTCGTAATTGACTAATTTCTCATGATTTTTGAATAGTTCACTTAGCACTCATTGCATCGGGTGATGCTCACAGGGGTGAAGAAGTGGGATTGAAACTAGTGAAATGTGGAGAACGAATCACATAGCATCAATCATCACTTCCGGGGCTTGCACCCGGTAACCAGGACTTCCCAGGAGGTCACCCATCCCAGAACTCCTCTGGCTCAAGCGCGCTTAACTGTGGAGTTTTTCCCCACAATCAAGCCCACTTAGCTTGCTACCCCATTTGCAAAACCTTAGCAAGTATTGTGCCTCATGAACCATTCAAGTAGAGATCCCTTGACTCTTTTTGAATTTAAGTATGGGGGATTTACGCAGTGCATTATATTAGATATCATTTTTGGGATTCAACTGCGTTAAGTAAGTCATTCAAACGTATGACCATTTCCATGAGAGGTAGTCGTAATTGACTAATTTCTCATGATTTTTGAATAGTTCACTTAGCACTCATTGCATCGGGTGATGCTCACAGGGGTGAAGAAGTGGGATTGAAACTAGTGAAATGTGGAGAACGAATCACATAGCATCAATCATCACTTCCGGGGCTTACACCCGGTAACCAGGACTTCCCAGGAGGTCACCCATCCCAGAACTCCTCTGGCTCAAGCGCGCTTAACTGTGGAGTTTTTCCCCACAATCAAGCCCACTTAGCTTGCTACCCCATTTGCAAAACCTTAGCAAGTATTGTGCCTCATGAACCATTCAAGTAGAGATCCCTTGACTCTTTTTGAATTTAAGTATGGGGGATTTACGCAGTGCATTATATTAGATATCATTTTTGGGATTCAACTGCGTTAAGTAAGTCATTCAAACGTATGACCATTTCCATGAGAGGTAGTCGTAATTGACTAATTTCTCATGATTTTTGAATAGTTCACTTAGCACTCATTGCATCGGGTGATGCTCACAGGGGTGAAGAAGTGGGATTGAAACTAGTGAAATGTGGAGAACGAATCACATAGCATCAATCATCACTTCCGGGGCTTGCACCCGGTAACCAGGACTTCCCAGGAGGTCACCCATCCCAGAACTCCTCTGGCTCAAGCGCGCTTAACTGTGGAGTTTTTCCCCACAATCAAGCCCACTTAGCTTGCTACCCCATTTGCAAAACCTTAGCAAGTATTGTGCCTCATGAACCATTCAAGTAGAGATCCCTTGTTTCTGTTCACTTTTCGTAGCTGATCTTTTAGTTGGTTGCGTGGATGGAGGACCCCCATCTATGACAGCCCGTGTACATAGTGTTTGATTTCATTTTCCTGCTTTCAGCAATTTCTATTTCTTTCATCATGTATAATAGTGTACCATTTGATTTCATGTCATTTCATTTCCAGCATTTATTTTAAACTGATCAGTATTGTTCTTTTGCAGGTTTTTAACCCGGGATTGTTTTTGTCTTTGTGTATTTGCTTTATATCTTATGGTATTTTCAGTTGACATATTCATAGTTGCTGCCTTTACTTTGATTTTTTTTAGCTTACTTCTAGCTTAGTTCCTCAAGCTATATGCTAACACATTGATGGTCTCCTTATCATAAATTGTTCATCTTTAAGAGATCAGATTACTAATAAATTACAACTTGCTTTGAGTAGCTTTTGGCTTATATCACTAACTCTTTCTTCACTTGTTACACATAACAATGTATGTTGGAAGCAGAATGCTGGAGAAAGGCACAGTGGTGTTATAATTTGTCATTTAGAGCTTTATCACTTTTTAAACTTATCTCTAACTACTTCCTAATCGTGTTTTACATAGTACTATATGTTGGAAGCAGAGAGTTAGGAAGAGATGAACATTATCATTGGTTTTTAAAGTGGTTTTCTTACCTTTTTATTTGCAGCAGCATGAATAGTGTCTAGTGCCATTAGAAAGTGGTTCTTTGCTTTCAGTTCATTTCAAGTTATTTATTTCAAGCTCTTTCTTTGCAAAGTTTAGAAGGTAGTTAGAAATCACCAGCAACACACACTCACTCATTTAGAAATCACCTTACACACACTATCACTCATCTGTTTATAAAATCATCACTCCATCTTAGGAAGTTAAATTGACCACAAACAACACCCCCAAACGACAAAAAGATCTAAGAGGTTGCTTAAGTACATATAGTACACCCTCACTTCATCAGCTTACGAGCTCCTGGTTGACAATTTATGATAGCAATTTAGACAACACTAAATTGACTAAACATTGTCCATGGGGGACATTTGCTTATTTCAAATTACCTTTTGGGATCAAGAACGTCGGGGCAACTTTTCAAAGAGCCATGTCTTACATGTTTCATGACATCAAGCACATTGTGCAACCCTATCTCGATGATTTACCTGCTCATTCATTACATCGAGCTGATCATCTCATCCATTTACGAGCAATCTTTATGAGGTGTAGGCATTATCGAATTAGGTTGAATCCACACAAGTGCGTTTTTAGTATAGAAACAGGTTGGTTACTGGGGTTTGTTGTTTCGAAAGCCAGCATTCGCATCGATCCCTCGAACGTTGAAGCTATTGTCAAATTGCCTCCTCCTTCGAGTCTTCGCCAAATCCAAAGTTTGCAAGGGAAAGAAAACTTTTTACGTCGATTCATTCCTAACTACACTGAGATCACAAAGGGTTTTACCCGGTTGTTGAAACAGAATACTCCATTCTTTTGGGATGAGATAGCTGACAAATCTTTTGATGCACTAAAACACGCGTTGACCCATGCACCGTTATTGCATCCTCCCAACTACAACCAGGAATACTTCTTATATCTCGCTGCCTCCCATTCCACCATTGGAATGGTGTTAGTTCAAGAAGATGAATTCGGTAGTGAACATGTGATATATTACCTTAGTCGAACCTTAAATCCAACTGAGCTAAAATATTCACATGTGGAAAAATTGGCATTGGCCGCTGTTCAAGCTGTCCAACATTTTCGTCATTACATTTTACTACGCAAAATTACAGTAATTTCCTATTGCAACCCTATGATCTATATTTTGACCAAACAATTGCTAGGGGGCAAGTACTCCAAATGGATTGTGATCCTGCAGGAGTTCGACTTAGAATTTGAAAAGTCTAAGTCAAAGAAATCTTTAGTTTTTGCAGAGTTGATGTGTGACTTCCCGCGTGCTGACACGGAAACTGTGGCGGAGGAGTCCATTGCAGATGAATCCTTGTTTCTAATCAACACTTTATATCCATGGTATGGAGATATCATCGTTTATCTCCAGACCGAATCCTTTCGGCCAGAAATTTCAAGATCAAAACGTCGGAAAATACGATTCCAGTCCCAACAATTCATAATTATTGGAGATACAATTTATCGATGTGGGGCGGACTTTGTTTTCCGACGTTGTTTAACTCGTGAGGAAGCTGAAAGGGTTCTAAATGACTGTCACTCTGGAGTGTGTGGTGATCATATGTCTGGGTTTGCCATAGCCCAAAAGATATTGTGCGCTGGCTATTTCTGATCGTCTTTGTTTAAAGATTGTATTAACGCGGTCCAAAAATGCCACAACTGCCAAATTTTTAATCAAAAGATGCGCGCTCCACCTGCTCCTCTCCACCCTATAATTATCGTTGGTCCTTTTGCGAAATGGGGTATCAATTTTATTACATGTAACCCTCACTCGGCTGGGGGGCATGCGTATATCATCCTTGCGGTAGATTATTTTACCAAGTGGGCCGAGGTGATGCCTACATTTGAGGCAGACGACAAAACTGCTGCGATTTTTGTGTTCAATCATATAATTGCTAGGTTTGGTGTTCCACAAGCGATTATCACTGATCATGGGCATCATTTTCGAAATATTATGATGACTGAACTTACAGACCAACTTGGCTTGCATCACGATAGTTCAACTCCATATTATCCACAGGCTAATGGTCTGGTTGAAGCCATCAACAAAGTTCTAGTCATCATGATCCGACGAATCATTGGGATTCATAGGTCGAATTGGCATAATATGCTATTTTCAGCGCTTTGGGCGTATCGAACCTCAGTAAAAACGTCAACCGGTTTCACTCCTTGCCAACTAGTTTATGGTCTAGAAGTTGTGTTACCCATTGAATGCGAAATCCCATCATTGCAAATGGCCATCGAATTACTTCTAGCCACTTCTGAAGAGGAAAAATGTTTTTTTTACTTGGCTTAGCTAGATGAGAATCGACGTGATGATGCATTGGCAATCGAAACTCATGCCAAACGTATTAAAGCTCAGTATGATCGAAATGTTACCCCTCGTAATTTTTCAGAAGGAGACCTAGTCTTATTGTACGATCAAGAAAATGATAAATTAGGCACTGGAAAATTCGTACCCATGTGGCATGGTCCTTATGTTGTTAAGCGAAAGCTGGCAAAAGGGGCCTATGAATTGGTAGACTTTGACGGGGTCTCTTTAGGTAAACCTAGAAATGGTATTTACCTGAAGAGGTATTATGCTTAAATCTGGGTGTGGAGATTTTTAGTTAGGTTAGTTTTCTTTCTAGCTGGTGTGTTTTAGATTAAAAAGTGTGCTTAGCTTAGAGAGTGTTTTTTTTGTCATTATTTCTACTTATCTTGATTTTACTCTTAATATTACAGATGTCGACGCCTCTCAGGGCATACATTGGTTTTGCTGATGGTGCTTGTTGTAATACATGGAACATTTCTTCCGCAACTTGGGTTATCTATTCGCCCTCTGACAAGTTGGTATCTATGCATGGGGTAAGCCTCGGTCAAACAACGAACAACATTGTTGAGTATAGTGAAGTGATTGAGTTATTATCTGAATCTATCTCATTTGGGATTCGGAGTTTGATAGTGAGGTTAGATTCTGAACTCGTTGTATTACAACTTAATAGAGTATATGCCATTAGAAATCCAGTGTTATTGAGATTATTTTTGAGAGTTCGTATCCTTGAACGTGAATTTGACTATATTAAATATCAGCATATTCCAAGATATTTAAATACATTAGCAAATGCAATTGCTTCTCGAATGTTAATTAGACATTTGCAATAATCATACACAGGGAAAATTTTAAGAACCCCCCCTAAATTTATAAATATAATAAATGGGCGAATCTCCATGGTATATAGGAAAAATGGAAGGCGATTTTATCAATAATATAATATTTATATATAATTTTTTGGCGAATCTCTCACCAGGCATGGCGAATATTTTACTCAATTATAAAATCTTGTAAAATCTTGGCGAGTCTTTCACTAAATAATAAAACTTTGTAAAGTCCTAGTGAATCTTAGCATAGGCTACATGCTGGTTTAATTCCCCCATTTAAATAGGCTACATTCCAGGTGAATACCATGGGTCAATACCATGTGCCATTTTTATTTTTATTAATTCTAATATTAGGGTTAATAATGGTTTTTTGCATGGTATTAATAACACTCTAGTCCATGGTATTTGTCCCATAGTATTTTGGCCATAGGTTTCACCTAAATATAACCCATTTTTTGAGTGTTCGTAAATATAAGGTGACTTATGGAGTAAATATAAAAAAATGTTTTATATGCTTACCATACCGCTCGTTTATTTATATTTTTATTAATTTACCATACCTCTTTTACAAATATGGTATTTGGCCCATAGGATTCACTTAAATAAAACCTCTTTCTTGAGCCTTCATAAATAGAACGAGGGTTATGGACTAAATATAAAAAGAGGTTTTATTTATTTACGATACGTCTAGTTTATTTATATTTTTATTTATTTACCATACCTTTTGAGTAAGTATAAAGAGACATTTTATTTATTTACCATACCTCCACTTTACTTATATTTTTATTTGTTTACACCCTTACATGTATATAAGGTGACTTATGGAGTAAATATAAAAAATGTTTTATTTATTTACCATACCTCTCATTTATTTATATTTTTATTAATTTACCATGCCTCTTTTATAATATGGTATTTGGCCCATAGGATTCACTTAAATAAAACCTATTCTTGAAAATGGGCGAATGGATTCACTTAAATAAAACCTATTCTTGAAAATGGGCGAATGAAAGGTTGTAAGTCCTAATTTCAAGGGCTAAATTTACCTTTTTTACCCTCTCCCTTAAAATAAGGTGGGCTATTTGAGGTGATTTGTAAAAATGTACTATGATACAAAATATTCGCCCACTAAAAATTTAAAACCCCTTAATTTCGCCAAAGGGCGAACATTCGCCCCTAAAATTATCCTTGATCATACAAGTAAATTTAAAAACATTCCATAACATGTTTTACAAGATAAGCCGGTAATAGTGATATAGTATAGCATAGAAGTGTGTCAAATATACATCGTCTTCGATCATAGGTTGAAAAACACCCTATGATCGGCAAAAATGATAGTACAAAAAGCAAAAAATGTCATATGAGTCTACAATAGGCGATCATCCTATCACTGGTGATGATCACGATAAGAAACCACTATACGGGCCACCCTACAAAGGAACCTCCTGAAAGGTCCTGGGACCCCAATCACATAGCGTTGTAGCCTAAGAGGAATGTCATCTATTCTGGTCTCCGGAATGTCTACTGTCAAACGCTCTAGATGACTCTCCAATTCGGCCAAGGTCTCTGTAGATTCATCCTGTGGAGCTGGTGCTGCTACAGCTGGCTGTTTCCTCTCATAAGACTAGAGAGTGGCTGGTCACCGTGGACCTACATCTGCATTTGAAACTTTTACTATCAATTTTGGGACAAGATAAAAACAAAAAAAATTAAATTAGAAAATGTTGAAAATGATTTTACCTCAGTCATCCCATTGCTCTCCTGGTGGAAGAGCCATGTCTGGGTCACCAGGATAATCTACCCTAGCATAAGGAAAGTCCTGAATAGCAAAAACTTGGTTCTCCAACCAATGAAAATACTCAGGAGTGAATCGAATGACTTCTGTTCCCTCCTCGGGATAACGGGCCATAACTGCAACCCAAGGCATCAGTTTGGGCTCTCGGGGAAGTCTAGCTCCAACGGTAAGGTGCTGTGGGACCAACATTGGGACCCTCTCCAAACCAAAGCTCACAACTAAAGCACCATATCCAAAGGTCTTCAGTTGTCCGTTCTTTGCTCCAGTCAGTTGGCCTTTTATATTAGCCAACACAGCCTCGCACCAGTTGAAGATGGTGCCTCGAAAGCAGTCTACTACCATCCGCATTTGGGATCCAGTGGCTACATGTAGTGTTGCGCTTCCGCAGAGCCTGGTAACAGTAAACGCAATCACTTTGAGCTCAGGATGGGAGATGGTTTTTATATCAATCCCTTTGTCTCTAGTTTGGTCGTTACAGAACTCTAGCCGGAGGCTATCGACAAACTGGCCACCTGGCCTAGTCCCGAATAGAGTCAAATGTTCACCTCTCTTAGGCAAACCAGTCAAAAAGTAAATGTCTTTCGGCTCCATTTCGAGCTGGTGGCCACCAATAAAGAAGCACTGGTCCTGTATGTTCCACCTGTCTACCAGCCACTGCAAAAAGTCCACCTGGGCCCTCATGCCAGGTATGGCCCAGAATTTGTATAAACCGCATGCCTTCAATGCATCAATCGAAGGTTGATGATTAATCGCGGCGAGATCCACATCCTCGTGCTCCCGTTCCTGCCAATCAAGCATGATGTATACCCTACATTCAATAAAAAGGCGGATTAGAATATTTAAAATCAAAATTTTTGGGTGGAATTTGAAAAATTTAGGTTTAAAAACCTTTGCTGCGGGGACCGCACCCTCTCTGTTAGAGACAGTGCGTGGGTCCGCACTTTGCCTTCACGGCAGGTGCGGACCCCTGACTTTTTTCCTTTTACGAAAAAGTCGGGGTCCGCAGGTTTCCTGTGCTATGCCTGCGGACCCCTGCGGGCAAGTTTTTAACCTAGAAATTTCCTAAAAAACAAAATAAAGCCCTAAAAACAATTTTCAAATGGATGAAATGAAAGAGTATGATGATGTGGATTACCTGGAGGAGACGGCGTTCAATTCCAACAGACGGATTTTCCGCAATATTCACGGGAAGTTTCTGACCAAAAGCTCTCCTCTCACTCTGAAGTCAAATGGTAAAAATGAATTTACAAAAGCCCTTTTTATAATATTTTTTGAATAAATGAGTTTTTAATTTGATTAATTTTCACTTTAAAGAGGTAACTTTTGAAGCATTTTTATCTATTTTAAACAGGTATGAGTAATGTTTGAGTTTTTGTGCAGGATAACGGATTTTTCAGGCAAAATTGATCATTTTCGACAAAAAACATTAGAGTCACCTTTAAGCTCTTTTCTGACTCCTAAAACATGAAAATATTGTAGAGTTTTTATTTTTAAGCTCATTAAAACGGAACTAAAAAGACGGTCCACTTACAGCTCTTTTCTGACCATAAAAAACATGAAAAGATTGCCAGATTTTTGTTGTTTCAAATTCGATATTAGGTATAAAATGACATGTCATTGATCGCTTTTTTACTTTTTCGGATCAAAGGAACTAATTATGAAAAGTACTCCTTGGTCGTAATGATCAAGCGGTTCTCTCAAGTATTATTTTATACTTTTTCGGGCTTGGGAGACACAAATTTACGAAAAAGGACAACCATGGAGTCTTCTTAAGTTTTTCAGACTCTCTAAAATTGAAAAACGCCGAGTTTATCCTATACTGGACTCGTTAAAATTTAACAGTAAAGGACCTGTTCAATTACAAATAGGAACGGACCACTCCTTCTTAGGGTTCAAATTTAAAATAAGTTGGACTCATCCGAAGGATGAGCTTATAATCAAGAAAATGTTATCCTCCTCAAGCTTGTCAAAAATAAAGAGGTACTTGCCAGAAATGGTGGGGGAAGAGAGAAAAATGAGCCTGTTTGTCATACTTTGTTACCACTCTTGAACACGACACTTTTTATTCACCTGGGTTTGGAAATACTTTGCCTAACAGTTGATCAAACCATATTGAAAGTCTTCAGCCGGTTTCTGGGTATTAATTTTGGATCAATTGTCACCAAACCATCTGTTGTGTCGTTATGTGTTCAAGAGGTCAGTGCAAATAAACCATTCATCTACAAAATATCTGTCATCCATCTTAACCATCCCTGAGTCAGTCCTTGCAACTAAATTTCTTCAAACTTGATCTATGATTTCGTGTTGTGGGCTTGCCTACGACAGATCGCTTTCTATCGACTTCAGCTCATTATCTAGAAAGATGATCTAGAAATCGTCAGTACCTTAGGATCTGCATGCCTCAATGGCAGGTTTCTCGCCTTCGACAATAGGCTGCATCATTTACCTTCGATCAAAGGATTTCGTGACATGTTCGACATCAACACATCTATTCACATCTCATGGATTGTACTGAGTACTTTGAGAGCCATTGACATTACTGGTGGTTTCTCTCACACTTGTTAACAATTTACATCATTGACCGGTAATCAAGTGGTTTCTACCATGTTCGACTTCGACACATTCATTCACATGGATAGAATCGTACTATTTCGAGAAGTAGAAATCAAGACCCTGGATCTAGTTTCCACCATCCAGGCTGTGAGGAATTTTGTATTCATTATACAATGGACTATTCATAAACAGATGGCTGCATCCATACTATGTCTACATGTGTCTATACTTATGATGTATTACAAGATCATTCCTATATCAGAGTAGTAGTTAGTTTTTTAGTCAGTTTTAATCTGAGTATGGGAATGCCTACCTCAGCGATGATATGATCTCATATATATATTTTGTATTGAATGTTTTTACAGGTTCCAACCGAGCTCTCCACAATATGATCCTCGAAATGATAAAGTACTTCACTCTTCTTAGATGATAAATGAAATCCTCATCTACTACAGACTTCGCACTTTAGGGGGCAGTCTGTTACACAAAATATTGTCACCATGACTATTTGCAGTCAGTATGGGTCTATCATCATTCATACTGTCCTCCTTAGCAAGTCTCAAACCTCAGCTCTTCATGTCAATCTTTAAAAATGAGAAAAAGTCCTTAAAAATCAATAAAGCTCTAGTTCCGCACTTTCTCTTACTGTTACCTGCGGTCCCGCACCCCATGGTCATGTTACCTTCCCGCTCTGTCTCTAAAGGAGTGGGTGCAGACCCTTGTGAAAGTAAAAAAGGCACAAGTTTATTCTTAAAAACTCACTTGTGGTTAATTCTGGATGATTCTAGAAGGAATCTTGACGTGGATGGTTCGCTCCTAGGTGGTTCATGCATCCCAAAACTAAAGGAGCTAATCCCTTGATGAGAGGAGCTTATCCCTTTGAAGGAGGGCTTTATCCCTTTGAAGGTGGACCTAGTAACTTCCCTCCATTACACTATAAATTAAGGCATTGGGCTGGTTGCTAGGGAGGTTAGAAGCTGAACATTTTTTAGGGTAAATGCTGTTGGAATTGAGACTTCCTAGTTAAGCTTGAGAGGAGAGATTACATACCTTTTGGCTTCATTGGGAAGAGAGTGAAACTTGTCAAAGTAGAGGAGATTCTTGCTGGACCCTAGGAGGAGCTTGTACAGCATCAAGGCACCAAGGTTGTAAAGTTCTTCTTTGATTAAAGTTAATACAATCAGATTCATTTTTCTCAACAAATTGTCTTATGTGATTTGTTTCATGAATTCCTTGATCATCATGATAAATATGCTTTATTATATTGGCTTTGTATGTGCTATTTAGTGTGTGTGCTTGTTTGTGTTTGAAAATTCTTTACAAGGGAGCTCATTTGGATCAATGGAGCATGGCTTCCACAAACTTGCACTGGACATAAGGTAGGCCTAAAACACTTGTTTTCCTTTATCTATAAATTTCATATTTAGAGAAAGATAGAATTTGTTTGGTTTGCTTGTCTCTATATATCATTAGATACTAGGGAGGTCGGACTTGTATGCAAGAACGACTTATCCGGCCGACACTCCCTATACTTATTCCCCTTTCCCTCCAACCAATCAACACAACCCCGATATGATTTATTAATATTTATTACATCGGGCCCTCGCGTCATAACCAACTGTCACCTCCAACGTGCGCCCACCATTTGATCGATGCCCTCCCATCGGACGCCTGAGATCTATATCGCGCCCCCTCCATCCGCCGACAATTAACGCCCATGAAATTGGCAGTATCGCCGCCCGTACTAGGACGCATGTCGATCGCCTGCACTGCTCGCGGCCCTCCCTACCGAAACCACTTTATCACATAAGCGGTCCACGGTAAAACCAATTACTGCCCTCTTGCTGACCACTTGTTGATGTCACTACCACGTCGTCATCCCCTACCCCCGCTAAACGACAAAGTTGTCGCGTCATGCTGATGTCATCCGCTCAATAAATGCCAGAAACTACCAACCAACCCGAATTTCATTAAAAAGTGACGAAATATCATTTTCACTGTAAATATCTTTGTTCACGTTCCCATGAAAAATAACAACTAAAGCCACTATACCAGCTTTCATCCACTACTCGGCCGAAGAGACCACGACAACGCGCTCTGTAATCCTTCATCCAACCTACAGTGACTCAATTTGCCTCCGTAGCGCAGGTATTTATCCATTTTACTGGTAACCTTGTAAATTCTATTTTTTCACTGAAAATTCTACCTTGGAAAACCAAATTCGAGTCAAGAACAGTCTGTTTAGCCCATAAAAAGACTCCTAGACCTGTTGTTTAGTCCAATTTTCCACAATAATCCCAAATTCTAGTTTGAAAACACAAGAACCAAACATGGAAGCCCTCGCAGTGCTGAATGTTGCGGTTGTAAATGCACCTCACAAAGACTTAAATTATTTGCCTCTTGCAGACAAATATTTTCAAATAAAGGACTTGACCACTGATTATAATCATCTTCAGGCCTTCTGCCAAATTAGGGATAGTCATCTAAGCAAATCTGATAATTTTGGACTATGGGAATCAAACCTTCCCATGTACTTCCTTTCCTCAGTCCATGTTTTCCCAGATATCATCCACCAATGCTGTACAAATTATGACCCGGTCCATATAGGAGTTATATGACCTTCCCAAACTGCCCTTTTTTCCATAACTGCTGAATCCATCAATGAGATGAGACATTTCCATTCCACTGAGCCTCTTTCTCATCTTTCCATGGGATTTTTACTTGAAAAAGCTTCTCAATTTCCCAGCTCAGAGATAACTTGTGTTACTCAGATGTTCATGTCACCAAAGTGTTAGCTACCTATACCAATAGGTTTCATTTTTCATGATTGGAAGGGGAAGTGTCAAATATGATCTACTTTGGTGATGCAAAGATATCATATTTTTTGGGAAACACTTACCTACAGTTGTTTAATGCTGTCCTACTTCTGAATGGGTGATCCAACAGTCTAAGCTGGGTCATGCCATATTTCAATTTTTTGTTGTAGACTAGAGAAAGAAATCTGTCCAAACTGTTCAATCTTGGCAGATAAGTAGTTAGGTAGAGAATGAAGGTTCCCAACTGCTTAATCTGGGGCCTTGGAAGTAATAAGGCTAGCCTTAGATAGAAAATCAAAAGAAAATGGAAAAAGAAAAGAAAAAGAGCAATTGAGGGTTTGCCAGTCTAAGTGCACCCTCCTTGAAGTAACAAAAAATGCTAGGCAATAGAATGGGTAGGTAGATGGGGTTGTAGAAGCATGATTTCTTTCATATCTCTGACCTAAGCAAAGGAAACACATGGTGGCCAGTGCAGATCTTCCTATTCAGCAGTTTTGTAGCAACAAAGTGAAGCATGTCTAACTTCCCAATCATTCCCCATCAAACTCCTTGCTAACATCCCACTATCACCTTGGTTCATGAGAGAAATCAAACTCATTTATTGATCCTTGTTGCATAAAGAGCCACATTTCCTGTGTAAAAATCTTTTCATTTTGAACTACTCTCCTAACTAAGTTTGTTCCCTAAAAACTTAGTGTTTGCCTCCTTTCTTCCATATCTCCTATCCAACACTAACTACTAATTCTATTATTACTTAACTCCCTAATTCCCCTTGTCCCTATCATTATATTACTATTGTATATAAAAAACCCCCAAAAAAATATGTATATATCCCTTCCCCTAGGCAATATAGCCTTATAGTTCTAAAAGTCGGAGTGCAAAGAAATTAAAGCGCTAAAAGCAAAATAGCGCTAATATCATGTCTTGGGATTAAACCAAGATCCGCTTGGTTTAACAGCCCTAACCCCTTGTTGTGAATAAACAGCAATAAACCCATTTTCACCCACAAAACATTGGAAAAACCCAAAAACCCGCCGATGGCTAAAGTCCCGCCCTGGTGCGCATTCCCAAAAAAAATATTTGTCTATTCTCCGCTCCCCGCCGTATTGTTCGATCACCTTCGATTCTCATCGACCGTCGGATCTGGGCCCTCCCATCCGACGGCCCACAACAATATCGGGCCACCCCCAATGCCTGTACGTTAGCGCCCGAAATCTGTCAGAGGGTGACGTCAGGGCTCAGACACGCGTCAATCCTGCATTGTATCGGGCGGCCTCCTGCCAAAACTGCGCCTGTACCTTAAGTGATCCGATCTTAACGCTTACCGCCCGCCCAGTCAGCCCTACGTCACCTCCACGCCATTGCCGAGTCAGCACCACATCAGCGCCCGACCCGCCATCGCCCTGAGTTGTCCGCCACGTCCCCCATCCACCTGGACCACTCTCAGGCTGCCACATCACCACTCCGTACCTGACCCCACCCATGACGTCATGATGACGTCATCCAACAAAACGCGCCAAAAGCCAAATTTTTCTATTTTGCCCGAAAAAGTCAGTTTTTCGCATTATTTGCAAAAATACCCACTGTGCTCCTGCATGAGCGATCACGTTGCTTGCTCACCAACTTTCAAAGACTACTCCTTGCTGCTGGCGTCGTGAGTTCACCTGCATGTCAACGCCATTATCATACTAAACCCAGGTATTTATCGGTATCCCTCTGTGCACCGTGGTTTTTGCATAATTCACCAAAATAAGCAAGAAAAAGGGAGAAAACGCAGTAACTACCTGGAATCCTCAGTGACCACTGTTCCATTTCCCACTGTAAGCTCAAATTTACCCACAGAGTGTCCGCATTGAGCCAAATTACCACAAATTCCCTTTTTTTTTGCGCATTCGCAAATCTGAACCTCTGCTAGATGAATTCACCGGGAAAGCAAGTCCCAAATCCTGGCATTTGCTCTCTGAATCTATCCTAAGTGCATTTGGACTCAGTTTTACCCCAGTTTACTTCTTCCCCTCTGCAAATTGCCCTGCTCCTGCAAAATTCATTACTCTGTGTTGCTGTGCCCAGAAAAACAAGTTCAAATATAATTCAAAGTATCAATTGACCATGGAAACTCCAGTAGCATTGAACATTGCACCTTTAAATGCCCCACAAAGAGAGCTAGAATGGCTGCCCCTAGCTGACAGAGACTACCAAATGGCAGAGGGAATCCCAGATTACAACAAATACCACATTCATGTACTCAATGATCTCAAAGCCAAACATCTCAGTGGAAATGATATTCTAGGGATTTGGGACTCCAATTTGCCCATTTTCAATCTTCCTCAAGTCAATATCCTCCCAGATTTGATACATCGATGCAGTGCCAACTATGACCCATGTCAGAGAGCTGTCCTCAGTTCCTCAGGCTCAGTTTTGTTCCATGTCACCCCTGAGGCCATAAATCAAATGCTGCACTTTCATACTACAAAGCCATTGACTCCTCTATCCATGATGGATTTGATAAAGAAAGGAGGCAAGTTGTCCAGTGCCCAAATTATAAAGATCAATCAATTATTCATTCAATCAGGCTCTCAAACTGTGAGGACTCCTCCCATTGGAAATGTATATCTCAATGAGTTGGGCAAAATGCTTGTGGATATGATCAGTTATGTCCTGGGATACATATCATCTGAGGATGTTGATGAAACCATTCTGGCAATGATGTCTATCTTCTCCCCTGGGAAGCCTCGTTCTGTTCACTATGATTATGCTGCATACATTGCCAATAAAATCCACGAGCAATTGATGAATCTAGAGAGGGAAAGGATATTTAGATACACTTCTTATATCTATCACTTGTTCCTATTCTATCAGCCTGATAGATTCCCTATTACTCTCAAGAAGTTTGATGCTCAGGGAAACCAAAGGTCTGTGGTATTTTGGTCTTCAATCTTTCATCACATATCTTTTTCACCATACAGCTACTGTGAATTCATAGACCTGTTTATCCATCTAGCCATGTCCTTGCTGTTGAGCTCTCCTCCTCCAAGATTGACAGATGAGATGCAAAGAATCCTCCAGCTCTTAAAGGCCTACAGCATTAGGGATTGGTACTTTTACCAACACCATACAGTGATCAGAATATATGGTTGTGAGTTAGCCCCATATAGGCTACCAAGATATGTCCCTATGAGACTTTTTGCTTTAGAATATTTCAAACAATTTGGAAATGCAGACATGGTCCATTTCCACAGCAAAAATAAGAAGGTACAACTCAAAGTCAGAAACCAGCTAGGCCCATTTATTTATAATAAAAGAGAAGAGGCATGGCAAGAAGCAGATAAGATCCTGCAACGCCTCGGGTTGCAAACTAGTTTCCTCTTGATACCCTATGATCCCAATCATTTCATTAGTCTTAGAAGGGTCAAATATAAGTTGTCTAGCTATGATCATGTCAGGTTGCCTCATATTGAAAAATATGCAAATCTATTAAGATGGAAAGAGGGCACCCTAGAAGAGGCAAGTTCTAAAGAAGAAATAGCACAAAAAGAAGCAAAGAAACTTGAGAAGGAAGTTGACTTGGAATATTGTGGACAGGTTTCTTCCTCTTATCATACTCAACTTGGAGCAGCTGCCTCATCTTCTACAGCCCCACAACAAGCAGCTCAAACTACTCCTCAGGCAGCCAACACAGATAAAGGGAAAGAAATGGAGCAGGATCAGCCGCTCCCAACAGCAGAACAGCAGAAAGAGCAGACCAAAAAGCAAGAAGAAATGGCTGAGGCCCCGGTATCTACAGAGCAACAGGCTCAAGAAAGTGTGCCCCCAAGGCAGGAAACAACAGTCGATACCTCAGTGCTCCAAACTCCGTTGAACGAAGAGAGAACCAGGAAGAGGGATAGAGAGCAAGAAACTCCCCTCACTACATCAACAAGTCAACAAGGGGAGAAAAGGCAAAGTTTAAATCCTTTTTCTGAAGAAGAGATGCCTATTGGACCATCCATGGGTATGGGCCCTCCTAGCATGGAAGCATCAGCCAGTTCCTTCCAACAAGAACAAGAAAGACCACTTGGAGGAGAGGTCAGCTCCTCAAGCCAACAAAGAAGCGCAGAGTCTGGGATCAAGAAGCAATTCATGGATATAAAAGCTAGGAATGAGCCAGTCAGAATCCAGCTTTACAATCATTTGCTTAAAATGGCTCCCACCAATCAACAGAGGCTCATGTCCGCATATGACATTGCAGAGGGGAAGATGACTATGAGCCATTTCATGCCCACCATGCTGCAGCCACAGTCAGCTGCAGATTAAATCAGAACCAACCTGGAAGTATTTGCAAAAGACATCCACCCAATGGACCAAATAGAGCTACATAAGCAAATGGGTGAGATGGTCTACTCCACTCTTGCAGATAAAACATTTCTAGCACACAAACTGCAAAACTCTCTCCATAATACTACTGCCCAACTAGAATTGGAGAAAGCTTCTTCTCAAGCCAAAGACAACAGGATTAGATCTTTGGAAGATATCATTATAGAGCTTGGGCATGACCCAAGTGATCCTAAAGTTGTGCAGGCGCTCATGAAGAAAAAAGATGAAGATATATCAGCTTTAAGGAAGATGGTCAAACTTCCAGCAACCCTTCACCCCCAAACAGAAGATGTTGCTCAGCAGAGAAAGGATCAAGATGTAGTGGCCATGCTGTTGACACTACACAAACAATTGGTAGAAACAGAAGGACGATTGATAGCAACAGAGGGTGCATTACAGGCAGCCCTGAAACAAAAACAAGGAGAGCAGACATCTCAGCCCTCTCAGCCAGTAATTAACCTTGAGGAGCCTCCTCAAATTATAAGTCCTCCCACAGGACAAACAGCAGTGGCAGGCCCTTCAGCAGTAGCACCAGCAACAACATCAGGACAGACACCAAGCCTTGATATGAAAAATATGATGAAAGAACTTCAAGCTCTGGAGGCCCAGATGGCAGAACTAAATGAGGCCAAGGAAAAATTGGCTACACTTAATGAGAAATATGTTAAATCAAAGCAAAGTGTAGCTGAAAAAACAAGAGAGGTAAGGGCTCTTGAGAAGAAAATAAAAGAATTGGAGAAAGAGCTCTCCCTTGATAAAGTTGTAGCTGAAATCAGGAAAGTCCTGTGGGTCAATATTGGATAGTCTATAACATACCAATGGAAATATATTGAAACCATCCATGAGCATATAGATCTCATAGGCAGGGCCCAAAAAGAAAGCCAAAGAGCAAGGGCATCTCTAGGCAATATGCCTGAGATAGCCAATAGGATGATCAATGTCCTTAATAATCGCACAGGCCCCCAGCTGGCAGCAATGGGTATCTCTAACAGAACTGATACCATTTTATTGGTAAAGAGGGTGCTCACTTTGAGAAATCATGTGCAAACATTGGATAGAAGGTGCCAGGAAATGCAGACAGAGGTGAACAAATTCATGGAGAAATTTACAGCATTGCATAACAGAGGCCTTCCCAGCTTATTAACCAGTGCAGGTAGGCTACTATCTCATGAAAACTATGCCAAGAGGGTAAATACATATGCCACCAATCAGATCACTGCAGCATCAAGTGCCCCAGAGGAAACAGGGCCTGCATCTGGGCAGAGCCTCTATGACAAAATAGAGAATTTGTTTTTTATCATGAATGAGATTAGACATCTATTTGAAGTGCCTCCAAATTACTATAAATATACTGAGGCAGATGAAACCTTAGGCACAATTTTGAGACATCAGTTGCCTACTCAGGAATGGTGGAAAAGCATGATACAGACATTGCTGTGAAGAAACAGATTTTTCACCAAAATTTTGTACATCAATCATAAGTCATCATGTTCAGAAAATTTATATATTCACTATGACTGGAGAGGAGTGGACAGAGCCAACTCGGCAAACAAATTTGGCCACTAAAGCAACACCGACAGATGTAGATGACGGGGCTGAAATAGTTGCAGCACGACAGAGCAATAAAGGGCGTATTATTCAAAATCAATGCAAAGCACCTGGCAGACCCAGTTGCCCTCAAAAGTCAAGGATTTCTGACAAACAGCAAGCAGCTGTTGTATATTCATTAAAGTAGCTTTAAATTTTGTAAGAAATATCTTTGAAAGTTGGTAAGAGCAGTTATTGTGCAATAACTCAAAACTGAGATATTTTTGTGATATTTTGTATATATGCACCCCCGCATAGCTTATTGGGGGTGGTTGTTACTCATTTGTTCAAGAGAACTCGGTTGTATATCCTCTGAAAGATATAATACAAAGGAGCTGTTGGTTTCCAGAAGATATGTTTTGCTTGGAAGTGCTGTGATGAAACTATTGACTGCTGCAGGATTCTCGTGTTATGGTGTGATACAATAAGTGTTCTCTAACGGTATTTGTGTTTCATTTATTGTGTAATCTGTCTGTGATGTATGGTGATTAATCTTAGTAGAAAGGTAAAAGACTAGTTTCAGGATTTGTCCATTAAAGACACCCTAAACTCAATCCTTACTACTAAATATGTTTTCTTCAGGGTTAGCTGCAACTATGGAATTCTTAAATGCTCCTATTTTCTCTAATCACGTGATAAGTCCTTATTCAGTAATTCTCTTTTGTTGCTGAATTAGATTTGTTCTTCATTTCGCATTGCACTGTGAAAGAACTCTTAAATGCCTTTCCTGGTGTAATTTATACTGTTTCCTTTCTAAAAAATCATAGTTTGTATCATGAATACCCATCTAGCCTTGCAGTGAACCTCTCTTTATCACAAATATCATGTCCTATTCATTTCTGGACTCCACTTGCCCAATGGATTGAACTCTCTTTGATATTTGCATGCCCTTCCTTGAACAATAGCCTGCAACCAAAATTCAAACAAAACTCTCATCTCATAACTAGCCCAAAATCTTCAAAAAAAACAAAGTTATAACTAAAAGAGAGAGCCCTCTCTGATTACAGGTAGGCTAGAACCTATAATCCAAAGCTTGGTTAGTGGTTACCCCGATTGTATTCCCTCAGGAGTCAAAGGGAACAACCTGGGTGTTAACATAAATGGCGGCTCCACTGGGGATTGAATGAAATTCATAAACCCCTGTCTGATTCTTAATACTGTAGATAAATCCTGAGTGACAACCAGACAGCCTTAGAAACTGCCTCTGGTTTGCATTTGCAGGAGTATATAAAAGCTGCCTCAGTCAATCTTTATTCAGTCTTAAGTTCCATACAGTTGTGCTATGCTTGATCAGTCCTTGTCAAACATCAATACTTCTTAGGAAATTCTCCTAAAGAAAATCATAGAAGCTGGCTCCTAAGAAGAAAACTCATCATACAAGATCTAACCCGGATCCAGATCCATCACCTGAGTTCCAAAATCCAAACTTGATTTCAAGAATCCTTAAGAAACAAAAATCAGAAGGGACTTTATCAGATTCAAGTTCTGAAGCAGGATTTCAAACTAATATTCCAACCCCTGCTAAGGTTTCTCTACATCCTCATACCACCGTTCCACACTCTCCTAGTTCTTCATCCACTTCACAAGGTGTCCTTTCAACCCCTCCATCAACTACACATACCCCTCTCATCCCCTTTCCTCCTCTTATCCCATTCATTCCTGTTATCCCTATTGTCCCACCAAACATGGCTAATAGATATGCTCCACTGCAGTTACCTGCCAATCCAGGGCCTATGCCCCAAGATTATCAAACTAAAATATCATATTTTGATGGTACTGGCTCTTATTCAGCCCTCCAACATACTAAGAAAATGCAGGATTATTTTGAAAATTATGAGATAGATGATGATGGGGTTAGAATGAAAATTTGTGTGCAAAGCCTAACAGGAGATGTAAGATCATGGTTTAGGTCACTCCCAGCAAACTCCATAGCTGACCCTGAAGCCTTGTATCAAACCTTTATCAATAGATGGGAGAAGAAAAAGGATCCACTTCATATTTTATCTGAATACAATACTATCAAAAGAGGTCCCCAAGAAACGGTCTTGGACTATTGTGCTCGATTCAACAATGTCTACAATGTTATTCCCCAAAATCTCAGACCCCCACCTGATCTGGCTCTATATACCTTTCCTGATGGGTTTGATTCAGATATGGCATACCAATTGAGAGAAAGAGCTCCCCGAACTTTAGCTGAGATGCAAGACATAGCAGTCAGTGTAGAAGCCAACCTGATAGTTAAGAGAAATAGGACCAGAACTGAAAGAAAAACTACCTTCAAAGAAGAACCTTCAAGATGGGATCAGAAATTAGATGCAATAATCTCTGGTATGCACAGATTAGGTGACAGAGTAGAATCAGTTGAGAGGAAGTCATCATGGGAAGCACCACAGAATAATCCTATCAGGAATCCCAATTTTAGAAGAAATCAAAACCCTAATGTTGGCAAGGCCAGCCCTGAACCAGAAATTAGACCTCCATTCCAAGAAAACTACGCTGAAGCATCCACTTCTAATGAGCAGATAGATGATACCCACATTAACTTGATGGGCCTGAACGATGATCAGCAAGTTTTTTTGAGTCAAGAAGATCATGAGGATAATGACATCAGTCAGTTCCAAACTAGATCAGGTGAATCATTTGATTTCAAACAAGGCTATGACACAGCTGTTTTTGAAGTTCATAAGCAATACAAATTGAGAAGCAGAACTATAAATGTGACACAGCCTGAGAAAACAAAGGATAGCCAGCAGCCTAAGAAGGTTGTTATCACAGAACCAATTGACAAAACTGATGCAATTACAAATGAAGTAACAGTTGAAGAGGTAACCGAAGCATTTCCCTCAAATCAACAACCAATGGCTACACCTCCTTTACAGCACAATCCAAGCAACACTTTTCAAAAGGTGAACAAAAAGGACAAACCTCAAGATCAGATAGAAAGCCAAGAAGAAAACTTAATTAACAAAGAAAAAGTTGTTAACCAGAACACCAAGATCCAATCTGAAAAACCTTTTGACTTAGAAGCTGAAATTGGTAAATTAAAGATAGCCATTCCTCTTTCAGAGCTAGCCAAACATAACATTTACAAGCAACAAATCAAGAAATCCCTTCAACTGACCCATAATAAGGATGATGTCAATGTGTTGGATGATACCCCAGAATTACTTTTCGATCCAGAAGTTGATGGAAAGACAGGAAGTACTGGAATCTTACCTTTTTATGTCAGCTTGCATATTCATGATAAGATATTACACAATGCAATGTTTGATTCAGGCGCCTCTCATAACTTGATGCCTAAGTCAGTAATGGAGAGATTGAACCTAGATATCACAAGACCATATAAGGACCTATTTTCATTTGACTCCAGCCAAGTTAAGTGTTTAGGCCTGATAAAAGATCTATGTGTGTCCCTTGTCCAATACCCAAATAAAACAATCTTAATGGATGTTGTAGTTGTTGATATCCCGCCTAAATATGGAATGCTGCTATCAAGATCATGGGGAGCCAAACTCCTAGGTTCCCTACAATTGGACATGTCATATGCCACCATCTCTGTCTTTGGACAGCCAAAGAGGCTATACAGAGAATCACTCATGAAATACATGGTGAGCAGTGAAGAAAAACCTCAAAATTTCCCTATTTATGCAGTCCATTCTGACATGGATTCCTTCATTCTGTTCAATGATGATATAAGTCCAATATGTGGAGACAAATCTGTCCTACTTGAACAAGATCTACATACGAATGAGCAATCAAGTTCCCAAGAAACCCAGGCTGGGCAATCAATTGATGAGACTGTCCTAGAAGACAAACCAGATGAAAAACAAGATCTCCAACTTATAATCCCAAGACATAGAGAAACTATTAATTCTCCCCTAAATCAGGAAATCCTTTGGTTTCTTGAGTTTGATGGATCAGTAAACAAATTAGGGGCAGGAGTTGGAGTGTGGATTCATAACAAACAAAGCAATCATGCAGAAGGTCGAGCCTATAGGCTTAATTTCAGATGTACTAATAATATGGCAGAGTATGAGGCTCTTCTGCTATGCCTCAAATTGGTAAGATCTTTACAGGCCACAAAAGTTTCAATCCTGGGAGACTCAGACCTCATTATTCAAAAAGTGAAAGGCAATTTTGTCACCAATGACAAAAGACTAAGATCATACAGGTCTGCTGCTATTGAAATACTCAAGGCCTTCACTGAATTTCAAATGACCAAGATACCTAGGACCCACAACCTTCATGCACATAGTTTAGCTACATTTGCCAGTACATGCAAATTGCCTTTTGAACCCAACCATTGTTTTACAGCTGAGATTAAACACAGACCTTCTATCCCAAACAATGTTAAAGATTGGCAAGTATTTGAGGATGACACACAGATAAATAGTTTCCTGACCTTGCAGCATGAATTTTCAGGTTTGAACATTGATGTTGATTCTGTAAAAGACACACAACCACTAAGTGAATAGGATCAAACAACTATATCACCCAAGAAAGAAAATCATATACTTTGTCCAACAACCTTTGATAAGGAAAATATACAAGAACTCAAACAATTGCATGTTGATGAAATAGCTGGCGCAGAGGCTGAAGTCATACAACTAAAACACAATTTTCTACCAACAGGCCTGACTCCTTTGGAGGACATTTTTTACTCAAATGATCTTCCTAGAAAACCAAAAATGCAACCCCTTAATGTTGCCATTGAAGAATGCAACATTGGAACTATTGAAAAACCCAAGATAATAAAATTGTCTGCATCTTTACCTCCTGACCAGAAGCCCAAATATATTGACCTCTTTAAAGAGTTCCAAGATGTGTTCGCATGGAGTTATGAGGATTTGAAATCCTATGACACCTCTGTTATTCAACACACCATCCCTCTCAAGCCTAATCAAAAGCCATTCAAGCAAAAATTAAGAAGAATCAACCCTATGCTTCTCCCTTCAATTGAGAAAGAGGCACAAAAAATGTTTAAAGCGGGTATCATAGCACCAATCAGGTTTTCAGACTGGATTTCAAATTTGGTCCCCACAAGAAAGAAAACTGGTGATATTAGGCTTTGTGTTGATCTAAGGAATTTGAATCAAGTATCCCTCAAAGACAACTATCCCTTACCTAAAATGGATCACATTCTCCAAAGAGTGGTGGGGGCTTCAAGAATCTCATTACTTGATGGATTTTCAGGTTTTAATCAGATCCTAGTCCACCCTGATGATCAGGATAAAACAGCATTCACAACCCCATGGGGAACTTTCAAGTATGTTAAAATTCTTTTTGGGTTGAAAAGTGCGGGAGCTACATTTCAGAGAGCAATGGATATTGCTTTTGCTAAAGAGATCCGTGACTTCCTTGTTATTTACCTAGATGACCTCACACCTTTCTCAAAATCTGACCAAGAACATCTGAAACACTTGAGACAAATATTCATAACATGTAGGAAATATGGAATTTCCTTAAATCCTAAGAAGTCTTTATTTGGTTTGGAAGAAGGTAAGCTACTGGGTCATATCATTTCAAAGGATGGAATTAGAATTGACCCAGACAGAATACAGGCCATCTTGCAAATGCCCCCTCTAAGAAATATTAAAGAATTACAAGCCTTCTTGGGAAAGATCAACTTTTTAAGGAGATTTATCCCAAACTTAGCAGAATTAATCAGATTGCTAAACAACATGCTGAAAAAGGATTCAAAGGTGAAGTGGACAGTAGAAGCTAATCAAGCTTTTGAAGGTATTAAATTGGCCCTTACCCAAACCCCAGTCTTAACAAATCCTCAATTTGATAGAGAATTTATCATTTTCTCTTTTGCTTCCCAACATACCATTTCTGTTGTCTTATTGCAGAAAGATGATAAAGGGAATGAAAAACCTATTGCTTTCTTTAGTAGAGCCCTTAGAGATGCACCTCTGAAATATCAAATCATGGAAAAACAAGATTATGCTTTGGTCAAGGCCATCAAAGACTTTAGGATTTACATCCTATATTCCCATGTTATTGCTTATGTACCAAATCCCATTGTAAAAGACATATTGACTCAAGAAATCTTAGAGGGAAGAAGAGGAAAATGGATTGCTAACATTTTAGAATTTGACATTGAAATAAAACCTACAAAACTGATAAAGGGGCAAGGCTTGGCTAAATTGATGTCTGAAGCAAACTTCCAAGCCTTGGATATTAACCAACTGGACAATGAATCGGAGCTGGCAACTCCAAAGATCAATGTAGCCTTTGAACAATCCCTGTGGTATTCTGATATCTGTTATATATTGCAAAACCTGTGTGCTCCCCCAGGATTGTCCAGAACCAAATCTAGATTTCTAAAAATGAAAGCTTCAAGCTTTTGTGTTATAGATGGTAAGTTACTATGGAAAAATCATGAAGGTATATTGCTGAATTGTTTGAATATGGATGAGACAAACAATGTTATGAAAGAATTTCATGCAGGTGATTGTGGTGGACATTTGTACTGGAAGTCCACTGTGGATAAGATATTAAGAGCAGGTTATTATTGGCCCACCCTGTTCTTTGATGTTAAAAGTTTCACCACTTCATGTCACAAGTGTCAAGTGTTTGAGGGAAAAAGAAAGTTACTACCACTCCCCTTAAAGCCTATTGCAACAGAAAGGCCCTTTCAGCAATGGGGCTTGGACTTCATTGGGGAAATTCATCCTTCATCTTCAGGCCAACATAAATGGATCCTAACAGCCACAGATTACTTCACTAAGTGGATTGAGGCTGTTCCATGCAGACAAGCAAATGATTCTACCATCATTCAGTTCCTGGAAACTAATATTCTCTCCAGATTTGGGTGTCCTGACAAGATTATAACAGACAATGCTTCTGCTTTCAGATCCAAGAAGATGGTGAACTTTTGCCATAAATTCCATATTACTTTGGGCCATTCTACTGCATATTACCCTCAAGGCAGTGGTTTAGCTGAATCATCTAATAAAAGTCTTATCAACATCATTAAGAAGATACTGGAAGAGAATAAGAAAAATTGGCATAAGAAGCTTGTAAATGCCTTATGGGCAGACAGGTTAACAACTAAAAGATCTATTGGGGTCAGCCCATATGAGTTGGTTTATGGAATGGAAGCCAAATTCCCTTCTTCATTAGGGGCCCCTGTCATGAAGTTACTTCAAGAGAGTCAGGCTGAACCAAATGACATGCAAAGAAGAATCAACCAGATAATTTGTTTACAGCAAACCAGAGATCAAGTGTACAGCAGAGTTCAAGTCCTACAAGAGAAGCTGAAGAAAGCCTTTGACAGAAGAACCAAGGCTGAAGATTTCTTTATTGGTGATAAAGTGCTTAAATGGGATTCAAGAAGAGAAGACAAGGGAAAGCATGGCAAATTTGACTCCCTTTGGAGGGGACCCTTTGTAATTCAAGCAGTGCAAGGAAATAACACTTATTTCTTGAAGAGGGCCCTGTGAATGGCCGGATGTTAAAGCATTATTTTGACTATTTTCCATGTATATAGCATGGCTCTGCCCTGTACATTATCAGTTGTATATACTATTTTCTTTCAGCATATAGATAGTTTAGTTTCAGAAGTTTTGTAAATAAGCAGGAAAAGGCTTTTTATTTTAGAAGTTCCACAATGGTGACAGATTCCATTTTTGAAATCCAAAGAGAAAGCTTTCAAGTTTTGATAAGAAGTCAAAAGCCAAGGCAGTCTGACCTGCTGTTCTTGGTCTTTCGAGTAGAAAAACCATCCCCAAGTGGAGCCACTGTTAGCCACCTATACCAATAGGTTTCATTTTTCATGATTGGCAGGGGAAGTGCCAAATATGCTCTACTTTGGTGATGCAAAGATATCATATTTTTTGGGAAACACTTACCTACAGTTGTTTAATGTTGTCCTACCTCTGAATGGGTGATCCAACAGTCTAAGCTGGGTCATGCCATATTTCATTTTTTTGTTGTAGACTAGAGAAAGAAATCTGTCCAAACTGTTCAATCTTGGCAGATAAGTAGTTAGGTAGAGAATGAAGGTTCCCAACTGCTTAATCTGGGGCCTTGGAAGTAATAAGGCTAGCCTTAGATAGAAAATCAAAAGAAAAGAAAAAGAGAAATTGAGGGTTTGCCAATCTAAGTGCACCCTCCTTGAAGTAACAAAAAATGCTAGGCAATAGAATGGGTAGGTAGATGGGGTTGCAGAAGCATGATTTCTTTCATATCTCTGGCCTAAGCAAAGGAAACACATGGTGGCCAGTGCAGATCTTCCTATTCAGCAGTTTTGTAGCAACAAAGTGAAGCATGTCTAACTTCCCAATCATTCCCCATCAAACTCCTTGCTAACATCCCACTATCACCTTGGTTCATGAGAGAAATCAAACTCATTTATTGATCCTTGTTGCATAAAGAGCCACATTTCCTGTGTAAAAATATTTTCATTTTGATCTACTCTCCTAACTAAGTTTGTTCCCTAAAAACTTAGTGTTTGCCTCCTCTCTTCCATATCTCCTATCCAACACTAACTACTAATTCTATTATTACTTAACTCCCTAATTCCCCTTGTCCCTATCATTATATTACTATTGTATATAAAAAAACCCCAAAAAAAATATGTATATATCCCTTCCCCTAGGCAATATAGCCTTATAGTTCTAAAAGTCGGAGTGCAAAGAAATTAAAGCGCTAAAAGCAAAATAGCATTGATATCATGTCTTGGGATTAAACCAAGATCCGCTTGGTTTAACAGCCCTAACCCCTTGTTGTGAATAAACAGCAATAAACCCATTTTCACCCACAAAACATTGGAAAAACCCAAAAACCTGCCGATGGCTAAAGTCCCGCCCTGGCGCGCATTCCCAGAAAAGTATTTGTCTATTCTCCGCTCCCCGCCGTATTGTCCGATCACCTCCGCTTCCCGTCGACCGTCGGATCTAGGCCCTCCCATCCGACGGCCCACAGCAATATCGGGCCACCCCCGATGCTTATACGTTAGCGCCCGGAATCTGTCTGAGGGTAACGTTAGGGCTCAGACACATGTCAATCCTGTGTTGTATCGGGTGGCCTCCTACCAAAACCACGCCCATACCTTAAGCGGTCCGATCTTACCGCTTACCGCCTTCCGCTTACCGCCCGCCCAGTCGGCCCTACGTCACCTCCACGCCATTGCCGAGTCAACACCACATCAGTGCCCGACCCACCATCGCCCTGAGTTGTCCGCCACGTCCCCCATCCACCTGGACCACTCTCAGGCCGCCACGTCACCACTCCGTACCTGACCCCACCCATGACGTCATGATGACGTCATCCAACAAAACGCGCCAAAAGCCAATTTTTTCTATTTTGCCCGAAAAAGTCAGTTTTTCGCATTATTTGCAAAAATACCCACTGTGCTCCTGCATGAGCGATCACGTTGCTTGCTCACCAACTTTCAAAGACTACTCCTTGCTGCTGGCGTCGTGAGTTCACCTGCATGTCAACGCCATTATCATACTAAACCCAGGTATTTATCGGTATCCCTCTGTGCACCGTGGTTTTTGCATAATTCACCAAAATAAGCAAGAAAAAGGGAGAAAACGTAATAACTACCTGGAATCCTCAGTGACCACTGTTCCATTTCCCAATGTAAGCTCAAATTTACCCATAGAGTGTCCGCATTGAGCCAAATTACCACAAATCCATTTTGTTTGCGCATTCGCAAATCCAAACCTCTGCTAGATGAATTCACCGGTAAAGCAAGTCCCAAATCCTGGCATTTGCTCTCTGAATCTATCCTAAGTGCATTTGGACTCAGTTTTACCCTAGTTTACTTCTTCCCCTTTGCAAATTTCCCTGCTCCTGCAAAATTCATTGCTCTGTGTTGTTGTGCCCAGAAAAACAAGTTAAAATATAATTCAAAGTATCAATTGACCATGGAAACTCCAGTAGCATTGAACATTGCACCTTTAAATGCCCCACAAAGAGAGCTAGAATAGCTGCCCCTGGCTGACAGAGACTACCAAATGGCAGAGGGAATCCCAGATTACAGCAAATACCACATTCATGTACTCAATGATCTCAAAGCCAAACATCTCAGTGGAAATGATATTCTAGGGATTTGGGACTCCAATTTGCCCATTTTCAATCTTCCTCAAGTCAATATCCTCCCAGATTTGATACATCGATGCAGTGCCAACTATGACCCATGTCAAAGAGCTGTCCTCAGTTCCTCAGGCTCAGTTTTGCTCCATGTCACCCCTGAGGCCATAAATCAAATGCTGCACTTTCATACTACAAAGCCATTGACTCCTCTATCCATGATGGATTTGATAAAGAAAGGAGGCAAGCTGTCCAATGCCCAAATTATAAAGATCAATCAATTATTCATTCAATCAGGCTCTCAAACTGTGAGGACTCCTCCCATTGGAAATGTATATCTCAATGAGTTGGGCAAAATGCTTGTGGATATGATCAGTTATGTCCTGGGATACAAATCATCTGAGGATGTTGATGAAACCATTCTGGCAATGATGTCTATCTTCTCCCCTGGGAAGCCTCCTTCTGTTCACTATGATTATGCTGCATACATTGCCAATAAAATCCACGAGCAATTGATGAATCTAGAGAGGGAAAGGATATTTAGATACACTTCTTATATCTATCACTTATTCCTATTCTATCAGCCTGATAGCTTCCCTATTACTCTCAAGAAGTTTGATGCTCAGGGAAACCAAAGGTCTGTGGTATTTTGGTCTTCCATCTTTCATCACATATCTTTTTCACCATACAGCTACTGTGAATTCATAGACCTGTTTATCCATCCAGCCATGTCCTTGTTGTTGAGCTCTCCTCCTCCAAGATTGACAGATGAGATGCAAAGAATCCTCTAGCTCTCAAAGGCCTACAGCATTGGGGATTGGTACTTTTACCAACACCATACAGTGATCAGAATATATGGTTGTGAGTTAGCCCCATATAGGCTACCAAGATATGTACCTATGAGACTTTTTGCTTTAGAATATTTCAAACAATTTGGAAATGCAGACATGGTCCATTTCCACAGCAAAAATAAGAAGGTACAACTCAAAGTCAGAAACCAGCTAGGCCCATTTATTTATAATAAAAGAGAAGAGGCATGGCAAGAAGCAGATAAGATCCTGCAACGCCTTGGGTTGCAAACCAGTTTCCTCTGGATACCCTATTGCTGTGAAGATACAGATGCAGATGACGGGGCTGAAATAGCTGCAGCACGATAGAGAAATAAAGGGCGTATTATTCAGAATCAATGCAAAGCACCTGGCAAACCCAGTTGCCCTCAAAAGTCAAGGACTTCTGACAAATAGCAAGCAGTTGTTGTATATTCATTAAAGTAGCTTTAAATTTTGTAAGAAATATCTTTGAAAGTTGGTAAGAGCAGTTATTGTGCAATAACTCAGAACTGAGATATTTTTGTGATATTTTGTATATATGCACCCCCGGATAGCTTATTGGGGGTTGTTGTTACTCATTTGTTCAAGAGAACTCGGCTGTATATCCTCTGAAAGATATAATACAAAGGAGTTGTTGGTTTCCAGAAGATATGTTTGGCTTGGAAGTGCTGTGATGAAACTATTGACTGCTGCAGGATTCTCGTGTTATGGTGTGATACAATAAGTGTTCTCTAACTGTATTTGTGTTTCATTTCTTGTATAATCTGTCTGTGATGTATGGTGATTAATCTTAGTAGAAAGGTAAAAGACTAGTTTCAGGATTTGTCCATTAAAGACACCCTAAACTCAATCCTTACTACTAAATATGTTTTCTTCAGGGTTAGCTGCAACTATGGAATTCTTAAATGCTCCTATTTTCTCTAATCACGTGATAAGTCCTTATTCAGTAATTCTCTTTTGCTGCTGAATTAGATTTGTTCTTCATTTCGCATTGCACTGTGAAAGAACTTTTAAATGCCTTTCCTGGTGTAATTTATACTGTTTCCTTTCTAAAAAATCATAGTTTTTATCATGAATACCCATCTAGCCTTGCAGTGAACCTCTCTTTATCACAGATATCATGTCCTATTCATTTCTGGACTCCACTTGCCCAATGGATTGAACTCTCTTTGATATTTGCATGCCCTTCCTTGAACAATAGCCTGCAACCAAAATTCAAACAAAACTCTCATCTCATAACTAACCTAAAATCTTCAAAAAAAACAAAGTTAAAACTAAAAGAGAGAGCCCTCTCTGATTACAGGTAGGCTAGAACCTGTAATCCAAAGCTTGGTTAGTGGTTACCCCGGTCGTATTCCCTCAGGAGTCAAAGGGAACAACCTGGGTGTTAACACAAAGAACCAACCTACAGGCCCTCCTCCTTATCTGCATGCTTTTTTCACTGAAACTGGTAAACTTATTGTTGACATGATATCCTCAGTCTTGGGATTTAGTTCCAGTGAATATGTGGATGATATCACCCTGGTTCTATTATCTATCTTCACTCTAGGATAGTCCCCTGTTGTCAAGTATGACTATGCCTCTTTCATTGCCAACAAAGTCCATACTCAATTCATGAATTTGGAGAGGGAAGGAGTTTTCAAATACACTTCTTATATATACCATCTGTTGTTATATTATCAGCCAGACAACTTTCCATTTCCCATCAGGAAATTAGACTCAAAGGGAAATCGAAGGTCTGTGATCTTTTGGATCTCGGTCTTCCACAGTACCTATGAGTTCCCTTATACTTATAGTGAATTCATTGACTTGTTTGTACACACAGCCTCTACTCTGTTGATAGGAGCCCTTCCTCCTAGGATCACTAGTGACATGAAGAAGATTTTACAGCTTTCTAAACAATACAGGGTAGGTGACTGGTATCTCTACCAGAATCACACAGAAATCAAAATGTATGGGTGTGAACTTCCCCTTTTAAATTTCCCAAATATGTGCCCATGAGGTTATTTGCATTAGAATATTTCAGGCAGATCATCAATGCAGATTTAACCCACTTCTGTAATGTAAAAAAGAATGCTCAGCTGAGAATTAAAAACCAGTTAGGCCCTTATGTTATCCATGATAGGGATGCATGGAAAGATGTTGAAAAGATCTTAGAAGACCACCTTAGATTGAAGAAAATTTTTGGGTGGGTGCCATATGACCCATGTAGTTTCATAAGTGACAGAAGGGTAAGGTATAGGCTATCAGTGTATGTACATCATAGGATCCCAGAAATTGAATAGTATGAAAATAAAAAAGAATGGGTAGAATGGACTTTAATAGAAGAAATTACTGAATAGGAAAATATGGAAAAATTTATGAAAGATCTTGAAAAAACCCTTGACCTGGACTCTTTTGTAGAGGTATCTTTCAAGCTTCCCCAACAATCAGGAATTGGAACATCCTCTGCTGGAACTTCTCAGCAGCGTGCACAGAGAATTAGCACACTAGTCACAGGAATTTTAAAAGGTAAAGAGGTAGATACCACAGAGCATCCTATAATGACAGATTAGCCAGCAATGTCCAAAGAACAGGAACAAGGGCAAATTCCTCCAGTCCAAACTAAAGCATCAGAAATTCCAGCACTACAAACTCTTCTAAATGAGGAAAGAAGCAAGAAGAGAGACAGAGAAGAGCCCACACCTATCAGTGGACCTGCTGAGCAACCAGGAGCAAAAAGGCAAAGATTGAATCCTCTATAAGAATAGGAAATCATTGAAGAAACGACAGACAGTCTAAGAGGTGAAAGGGTAGTCAGCTAGCAGACTTCCCCAGTGGTAGATACATCGACTAGTTCACATAGAATGGAGCTAGAAAGGTAGCATAGTGTTGAAGTATCATCTACCATGCCACAAAGCAAACAACCCTCTGACATCAAACGGACTTTTACAAAAATTAAGGCCAAAAATGATCTCGTGAGGATTCAAATGTACAATCAATACTTGAAGATGGCCCCCTCAAAACTAGCAAAGGTTAATTTCTGCCTATGACATTAAAAAAGGCAAAATGATAATGAGTTACTTTAAGCCTAAGGTGCAGCAAGCCCAGTCAGCAGCAGATTTCATTAGAAAAAACTTGGAGGTCCTAGCCAAAGACATTCATCCATTGGACCAAATTGAACTTCACAAGCAGATTGGGGAAATGGTGTATTCTACACTAACTGACAAGTCAATGTTAGCCCACCAGTTACAAATTTCTTTAGACAACACAACAGCTCAATTGAATTGGGAAAAAGCTTATTCTCTACCAAAGATAATAGAATCAAATCCTTAGAAGAGATAATCATGGAACTGGGACATGACCCCAAAGATGCTAAAGGCATAAGGGCACTAATAAAGAAGAAGGAAGAGGATATTGCTGCCCTAAGAAAACAGCTAAAAGCTACCTCCTTCAAGGCACCCTCAGACTGCAGAAATTATAGAGCAGAAATCAGAGGAAGACATGATGGACTTGCTCATGAAACTCAATGAGAGATTAACTGATACAGAGCAGGCACTGGAAAGGGCATTAAAAGAGAAGTAGGGAGAGTCGACCTCCCATCCACCTGAGGTAATCCCTACAGTCACAATTGCAGTCCCCCCAACAACTCGATCAGTGTTGGCCCCAAATGTCCCAGCAGCCACAACTGAGGTAATCATAGGTACAACATCAGCAGGAGCAGCGCCAGGCAGCAGTACAAGTATGAGTACAGAAGAATTAATAAAAGCCATGGAAGAATTGAGACTTCAAGTGTCAGAGTTGAAACAAGTAAAGGAAAAATTGGCAAAGGTGGAGAAAAGTTACGATAAATCCAAAATAAGTGTGGCAAAGAAAATAAGAGAGGTTAAAGCATTAGAAAACAAAGTCAAAACATTGGAGAAAGATCTCACTATGGTCAAGCCTCTCGCAGAAATTAAAGGAATTCTTTGGACCAACATCAATCAATCCCTAAGTAATGTTTGGCCATCTATCCAAGCAATTTATGGACAGATTAACTTAGTGAATGCAGCATATGGAGAAATTCAAAAAGCAAGAGCTTTAATAGGACAAATGCATGATCAAGCCAACCAGCTCATACACTTTTTGAATAACAGAAATAGGGAACAGCTGGAACAACTCGGCATCCCAGACAGAACAAGCACCATTTTGGATATCAAAAGAGTTCTAACCAAGAATACTTTAATGCAAAATTTGGAAAAACGATGCCAGGATATGCAAGTAAAAATTAATTCTTTCATGCAAAGATTTACAGTTTTGCAAGATAAAGAGCTACCAAGTCTTTTAGGAAATAATGATCGACTTATGAAACACACAGATTATGGACATAAGTTGAACACATATGATGTTGATCAAGTAAATTCATCAACAAGTGCTTCAGGAGCAAAATCACTCCCCACAGGCCAAACTCTCTATGATAGCTTAGAAAACTTATTTTATATTGAGCATGAAGTAAAACATCTGTTTCAGCTCCAACCTAATTTTTTCAGGTATACAGAAACTGATGAAACACTAAGGAAACTTCAGAGGCATAAATTTCCAGATCAACAATGATGGGAAGACATGTTAGGGATTTTGTCAATTTCTCTTGGATAAAGCGGAAATTTTGGGCTATTTTTTCGTGATAAGATAAACAGAGGTAAATGAGGCTCAAACAGGTCGAATGATATCTAATCAGGATCAAAGGATGTCCAGCAATGACGGAGTATCCAACGCGAAGTATCAGTGGAAGACAGTTGTAAACCGACTCGCAGAACCTACCTCCGGTACATCCAATAAAGAAGGAACGGCCAGCACAGCATCAATTTATTGTTTCCCTATTTTCGAGACTGTTTGTCTCTATCTTTTGTAAAAAAGGGATTAATCATCACTAGATATTATCTCCATGAGATATTTTGTAAGATATTTTGATATTTTGTATAAATACCCCCCAAACGAAGTATTTGGGGTTGGTTGGTGAGTATTCTCAGACTTTGCTGTAACTCTGAATTTTGGAATAAAAAAGGCGGTTGTAACCATTTGTTTTCTGGCCTACTGGATGAGGAATTGATACTGAGGACCTGTTACAGAATTCTTGAATCAGCTTATGGATCAATAAGTCCCTTCTAACTTGTGTTTTACAGTTTCTATGTTTACTATATCATCTATGTTTCATGATCTGAATAATAGAGAGAAAGAATAACTCAGAATTTGCTTGACTGCACTCTGTTTTCAGTCTTTATTATTCTCCATGTTTTCTTCAGAATTAGAATAAACAGTGAATTCTTAATTGCTCCTATTTCCCCTGATTCTTTCCTCTTGAGTATTTTCTAAGGAATTCTTAATTGCTCCTTAACAGTAATCATCCATTTTCCCTCTGTCAATATGATGAAGGATTCTTAATTTCCCTTCACCCATCTGACTCCATTCCATCTGATTCCAGCCTTTAAATTGTTCCATATTTGAGTACCTTGCTCTGTGATGCCATCCTTAGTTAGAAACCAAATCTAGGAAGCTGTCCTTCTTTGACTCCTTCATGACCAATGGACCGAACACTTAATGTTTTTCCTCACTATTCTACTGAATCTCTCCACCCAAACTCAAAACAAAACCATTGCACTTCATAGCTAGCCTAACACATTTCAAAACAAAGCTAAATCATAAAGGGAGAGCCCTCTCTGGATGCAGATTGGCTAGAATATGTATCTAAAATATTGGTCTGTGGTTACCTCGGTCGTATTCCTTTTCTTACAAATTTTAGGAACAACCTGAGTGATAACAAATCTAAGCATAATAAATGTTTTTTGGGAGAATTATCCGTGTATGTGTGTGTTAGTGGTTACTTCCGAAATTACTGTATATTCTCTCTATTTACTACAGTTTATCATGTAACATACTTAATAGATGGGTGAAAGGGGTAGATCTATTTAAATACATGATGTTATGAATGTTTAGAAAAATCGTCGAATAGTTAAAATATGTTATATGCTAGTTACTGTAATATCCAGGTTTTAAGGGTTAGGGTTCGTGAAGGTCGAAATAAATCCATAAGAGTAACAGAAACACATCACATAGTCCTTTGGATGCAGACTCATTTATCTGTTTCTTAATTTCTTTAACCTCAGTTACATACTGATCTTGAGACCTAGGCGTCTTGAATTAATTATTCAACGCATCCTTTGTATCTTTCAACGTTATAGCTGGATGAGCCATAATATAATTCATATACCAGCTTACCACCCTATCCTAAAATGTTGTGACCAGTTGCACTTTCTTCAGGTCATCATCTGTTATCTGTTATGACTTCCACACATCATCTGCTATGAACAAGAATTGTTCAGGGTATTTTATCCCCTGACCCTCGAATATGAGGATCTTCAGAGCATTTGCCATACTGCATAGTGGAGGTGGAGGTGGAGGTGTAGGTGTAGGTGTGTGAGGTGGAGGTGATGGAAGAGGTGGAGTGGATGGATGAGGTATTCCTATGATACCTTGATTCACCGGTTGCGATGCACCTTGAGGTGTCTTAAGACTACTACTTTCTTTGTCACTATCAGATGTTCCCAACAAAGGATTGTACTCAGCACCTGAATCTAGATCTCTTCTAAATGGCTTTCCACTTCGCATAGTTTTCATTAAGTCTTGTCTAAACATCAATTCAATGGTATAACCCGTTTCTCACACAATAGCATTTTAATAGCGACCAGGGGCTTTATATACTTACCCCTTGGTCCTTTGAAAAATTGGCGTTCAGCTTTGCTATAATTGAAATATGTGTCAATCACGAACTTAGTAATGAATTCACCCATGATGCTATTGATCCAATAGTCATCGTGATCTTGTTTCCTGAACCTTCCAAGCGCTTTACTAGTTCTGGAGTCCACACAATAGGGTTATCCAACTTCCACATACCTTGACCATCCGCCAATTTAGCCAACCATTCGTATAACTCACACAGAAAAGAGCACAAGAAAATTTTGTTTTCTTCTATATACAGGTATATATTCAACCACTCTTCCTTCGACAGGCACGGATTCCTATTTTACTAGGCTGCAAACTCGTGCAACTTCCAATCTATCCACTTCTCGATCTCTTTCTTAGTCAGTATTCACATATACCACATCACACATTCCTCAGATAGATCCAAGTCATAGAAACGGAACCATTTGTTGGCTTGAGGGGGATTGGACCTAGGTTTAGAGTTTGTTGCACTAACTAAAAAAACCCTACACTACCGCCCTTTTGGCAACAACCTGCGTAGCACATGGCAAAATATCACCTGAGGCATTATTGGAGGATGCTAGAACCAGGTTTCTACATCCAAAGGACTATGTCACGTGTTTCTATTACTCTTAGGGCTTTATTCCAACCTTCGCGAACCCTAACCCTTAAAACCCAGAAATTAGAGTAACTAATAGATAATAGATTCTAACTCTTCGCCGATTGTTCTAAACATTCATAAGATCATGTAATTAAATAGATCCACCCCTTTTGTGTATCTATTAACTATTTTTCATGATAAATTGCAGTAAATAGAGAGAATATACAATAAATTCATAAGTAACCACTAACACACAGATACACAGATAATGCTCCAAAATAACCTTTATTATTCTTAGATCTTCAATTACAGACTCTTTCAACCCTGCGCACACAACAACAGGGGCCTGTGCACTCAACTGCATACTTACCAAGGTCTCCGCTCACACAGCTGCAAGAGCCTTCCCCTTCACCTAAGTACAGAAAACAAACTTCTCTTACTTAGATCATTCACTCCTAGATTGACTCTAGATCTCTCATGACTCTCTATGACTCCTTTTTATATCATTCTCTATTATAATACCATGGTTCAGGAACCATGGGTGGGTCACAAAATAACTTAACTCCTAAAAAAATAAGTGGATTTGACCTTCCTAAATCCCATTGAACTCATAATGGTCTGGGTGCTCCACTCCTCAAAATGTGGAGACTTTACAATATTAATAAAACATATACAAAATTTAACCGCAGGGAACCGTGTCCCAATAGGCCCCCAACACAAAGTTGTGACTTGTCACGAGTCACTCTATTGGTGTTACCTCAATATTTTCCTGTAGACCACTGAATTATGTCTTCAATGCTGGAAGGTCTGTTGTTCCCTGCGCGACAGCTTGACAAACTTCCTCAACCAATTTTTCTGTAGTTCAACCTTCAACTGCAAGGCCCATGGTTATCTGTGTTTGTTGCTTAGCCTTCAGCTTGATCTCCACCGTCTATCAGAGCTGGCTTGCCTCATCTAACCATGGCTACGTCCTTGAGGATATGATGAATGTCTTCTGGCGCATCTCATCAATCTCAGTCTGGATAAACTTTCCCTCCTATAATATAGTGAACCTTTGCACTGGTGCTAAGGTCCGCGTTGTAGCTATGATTTCGTCGAACTGTCTTTGTTTTTCTTAGATGTCTGTTTCAATCTTCTGCAAGTGTGTATCCTCCTATAGTGTGGTCCACATATCCATCATCTATTCAAACAATTGGCTGCAATCCTTGACTGAAACTTCTAGAGTAAGCATGTTCTCCTTAATAGCAGCCTCGCACTGCTCTCTGACTTCCAGAGGAGTGGTTGGTTGTAGCTTAAGTTGAAGCTTAGATATTTGTAGCTACAGCTCAAAACGAACCTTTCCAATCTCCTCCTTTGATTATTTTACCGTGGCAACTAACTTCTAGATCTTCTTTGCGGAGGTCGCTTCTACTGCAATCCAGAGCTAGGGAAGCTCACTACAGGCCTATGCTATTGCTGCTTCCAGCTGCTGACTACGCGTAATGACCTCTTCTCATTCCTTGAGTGCATGCGCCTTTTCCTTGAACATTTGCATTTTTGGTCTTTACATCCCTGATCACAAGTAGTGCTCGCAGACTTGTCAAAATTTTTCTTCTTATGAGGTCCCGTAGAACTTTGCTTCTCCCTCTTTTTAACAATAAAGGGGGACTCCAATCTTTCGTCCCCTTCCTCTTCACCCTCTGTCTCTACCTCTATGTTGGTGCACACTATTTCGGATTCGTTGAGGTAAATAGTGGCCTGCGATGTGGTGGTAACTTTCTCCTTTGGTGCTTCTATCTCTTTGGCAGAGACCTTCTCTTTTGGTGCTTCCCTCTCCTTTATAGCAACTTCTTTCGGCTGCACAACCTTTTCTTTTGCCACGACCTTTTCTTTCATAGACACCTTTTGTTCTTCCTTCTTCTTATCCTTTGTTGCTGCTCTCATAACTCTGGTTTTCTCTACTTCACCTACGACAACGTTACTGTTTCATGCGCCTACATTAGATGGGGTGAGACAGTCACTTGACCATTTACTGATGACCCCCATAATATCATCTTCGGCAACCAAGTATGGCAACTTATGTCATGTGCTTGTGGCATATTTCTTTGCGCGGACAAACAGATTATGAAAATCTACCATGAAATCAACAACATTATCATAATGGGTGTGCAAGCTTGGTGATAACCGTGGGCATTGGTTAATCACCATCCTCAATTTAGATTCGAAGAGGACCCAAAATATCTTTGTCTCCATAACGTGCTTAGGGTCCTTCGTCGCCCACAGTAAGGAAAATTTCTTAGCTTCGCATAGGTCTAAATCATGTTGTGGGAACTAGCTTCCCTCCGGTGTCCTCCATGACACCAACACGATCAACAAGAGTAACCACGTGTAGTGGTTTGCCTTGCCCTCATCCTGGGCCTCTCTGCAATCCTCCAGGAATTCATGACAAAGATATTGAGCCTAATTATATTGGACCCTTTTGGCGCATTGCACGTCCCAATATACTACTGGCGTTGACATGTCATCAGCACGACACTTCCTCATGATCTTTCTGACCAATATTTGTGAAGAAAACTGAACCACACCATATGATATGGAGCTAATCACATAGCCACGTGACTTCTTCACCAGCCTAAAGTTGCTCTTCATCTGGTTTGCCAACTTCTTCTCCTGCTATTTCCCTACGAAGGCATCCATAGGGTCTACTCCTTGATATGGTAGCAATTTTATATGGTGAATCAACATATCAGTAATTGGAATGGGCCCTCCCAACCAAAGGCACCCATCATGAAACAACATAAATAATTGGCAAACACAGACAGTGTTGATGGTGTTGTGGCTAAAATGCAGCACCCACAACATGTTGATCAACCCTGTGTGCTCAAATCCAGCCACCCACTTCATTGGCTCGAGCTGTGTAACATCTGACTCCTCGTAATATACTTTCTTTAGGTATTTTCTCGGCTCCAACTAGGGGAAATTCACGTGATCCGCCAGGTCCCAGTCCTCCATCTTTAAATACGGTATTCAGGCCAGCAAATTACCCTCGAAAGGTATGTTCTCCGGCATCAAGGGTGTGGAGACCTAGAATTTTTCTGAACCTCGGTCTTTTGCAACCTTGGTGGTGGACTTCCTAGGTGGGATATAAGGTGGTAGCCGAGTAATTAGCACAGATTCATCTGCATCAATTTCTTCAATTCTTGTGGTTAATTCTTCTTCTTCTAAGTCTAAGGGTTCCGTCGGCTGCTTGGTTCTATCCATTTTACCCTTTTGTCAGAACTCCATTGGATTTTTGCATGGCCATTGCCACACCAGTGCTTGTTGGGGCTTCTTTTGCTTTTATCTCCTATCATGGAGGCAGATGGTTTAGGCCTCGATGACCTAGGCATTGTGGTGGGAAAGGTGGTAAGTATGGGTTGGGTCTGAATGGTTTGGGTTGCAATCATTTTCTCCAAGAATATTTCGCGTTGCCACTTAGGTAAATTCCCAAACCCTTGTTATGAAAGCTTCTCTCAAAGTTCTTTCCAAGCCTCTCCAAACATGTAGCAATTAGCATGGCATAAGCGAAAGCGCAAAAGCTCAAGGAAATTTTTCAGGAAGCAAAGTGTTTGAATGTGGAGTGGGATGCTGTATTTATAGCCCAATTTGAATTCAAATTCATATGTTCCCTCTAGATCCCTATCATCAAGGATAATTTTGGTGGCATATTTCCAAAGATATGCTTCTTAAATGATCCCACCACTCCCTTCAATGGAAAAAACACCATCCAGTCATGTACATTGCTTCCAACGGTTATTTTTTGACCAGCCTGCATGGGACCCACCATGCTATCGCAGATCTCCTCTATGCCTTCCCTCGATTCGCCGCGCAAGCCATTCACTTCTCCAAACTATCTTTCTAGCAGCATAGTTTATAGTCCAATACTTCCTTGCAACTTCCTGGAGTAATAAGACTATCATACCCTCATAGAGTCATTACACAGGGGCGAGACTCCCCCTGTACAACTTTAACTGGCTCCCATTGACCTTTCCTAGAAGCAACTCCCCATACAGCTTGGCGAGCTGAACTGCACCCCCATCCGTAATCTCCTTGACAATTTATGGCCCCAACCAATGCATCTGGAACTTTCCTAGAAACTTTGTAAACTTGTTGTCATACATTAGCACTAAATCCCTAATTTTAAAGGTGTGTTATTTAGTATGGAAAACATGCCACACCTTTTTGCGAGCCTTCTGTACCTGCTGATGAAATCCAGCCAAGAAGCGATCTTCTTCCAACTCAACTATCTGTGCGAGGCATTCTTCCATGGTATCATGATTAGCCATATATGTAACTACAATAATCCGTAAACTTCACATGATGTACTGCATCGGCATCATGGCTTCTTGTCCATAAACCAATCTAAACGGTGTCCATGCAGTCAACTTTTTATAGGTAGTTCTATACGGTCACAGAACAGCTGGTATGCACACATCCCAATCATTCTAATTTGTACTACAAATATTCGTTAAAGCGTTCTCTAGGATTTTATTGAATGCTTCCACTGTTCCATTCGCTTGAGGATAATACATCATACTTTTTTGATGATACATCTGGAACTCTTCAAGCAAGGAAGCAATTGTTTCGTTCAAGAAGTGTGAACCCCTATCGCTCATCAAAATTTAAGGGCAACCAAACCAAGACAAGATGTATTCAAAAATGAACTTCGTAGTTGTGGCTGCACTACAATCCTTTATGGGCTATGCCTCAACCCACCTGATCATGTATTCAGTCATTGTGATGATGTATCTTTCCTCTGTCTTCTTTCCTACTCGCTGAATTGTTCCCACGAAGTCTATTGCCCACTTATCGAATGCCTACAATGACACTTGCAGGTTTAGAGGTAATTAATCTCTTCATGACAACCTCCCTGTTCTCTGACAGACATCACATGCCCTGCAATAATCCTTCGAATCCTTATGCCCAGTTGGCCACCATAGCCCATCTCATAGGATCTTCTATGCAATCTCCCTTCCCATATAATGTACTCCTGCAGCTCCTCTGTGTGTTTCAGCGAGGATACTTTGTCTTTCATATTCTGGGACATACCTATGCAGTACTTCATCGATCCCATTTTATATAAGTGCCCTGCAATGATAGAAAAATTTGCAGTCTTGACCACCAATTATTTCTTTTGTTGTGTTGTATACCCTTCAAGAGTTGTACCCGTAGACAAGAATTGGATTATGTCTGCAAAATATTCTTCTGTGATGCACAAAACAAAGAGATGCTCATCAGGAAATCCTTCCTCCAAATTTTTAGTCTTATCTCCATTCTCAATCCACGAGAGCTGATCTAGTCCAACATTTAATCGCCTTGGCTGCACAACTACTTCAAAGTCATATTCTTGAAAGAGAAGCAACCATCTACAAATCCCCCCCCCCCCTAACACAGGCTCATTGATCGGGTACTTCAAAGCAGAATGGTCTGTGTACATTTTGAAGTGCACACTCAACAAATAGTGCCTGAACTTTTGTAGTGCACACACTATTGCCAATCCTTCATGCTCTGTAGTTGAATAATTCTTCTTTGACTTCGACAACTTCCTACTCACAAATGCTATCAGGTGGTCAATATCACCTACGCCTGGTTGGGTTAGCACAACTGCTAATGCAATGCAGAATGCATCTACATGTACGTAGAATTCCTTCTTCCAGTCCGAGAACACTAGAATAGGTGTCGTGACCATTTTTTCCTTTAATATATCCAAACTCTTCTAGCAATCATCATCCCAACAAAACATCGCATCCTTCTTCAGTAATCTCTCCATGGGCATAGTGATATGTGCATATGATTTGATGAACTTTCTATAATATCCTATATGGCCCAACGTCGTGTGCAACTACTTGACATTCCTTGGGGGCCCCAAATTGATAAATACTACAATTTTGGTAGGGTGTACTATCAACCCCTACTTATAGAAAACATGGCCCAAGAGTATCCCATATGGTACGTAGAATATGCACTTCTTCAGATTAAGGGATATCTAATACTTTCGAAAAGTATCCAACATGAGGCGAAGACTAGAAACATGCTTCTTTACTAACCCAAATACTATCCAATCATCAAAGTAAACCTCCAAGAACTTATGAATAAATTCTTTGAAAGTTGCGACTACCACTCTAGAAAAGATTGCAGGGCCATTCTTAAGTCCAAAGGGAATAACTGTATACTGAAAACAGCCCCATTATGTAGTGAAGGTAGTCTTACTTCTATCCTCTAGCACAATTTTGATGCGATGATACCTTGAGAACCCATCGGTAAACGAATAGGCCTCCTGACCTCCAACATTGTCCAATACTTCATCTGTGAATGTCATAGGGAATGGATCATGGACCCAAGAATAATTCAAATTTCTTAAATTTATGCATATTTGAATTTCACCCTTCATCTTCTTTTCCTGAACCACCATAGGGATAACACAATCTGATTCCTTGATAGGCTCAATAATCATAGCTGCAAGCATCTTATCTAATTCTTCGTGCACTTTCTCCTTGGACTTAGGATTCAACCAGTATGGGCGCTACTTCAATGGCTTCACATCCAGGTTTAAAGTGATCTTCATGACACCCAGATCACCTACTATCCCCTTTAGATCAGAGAAATTTGTGGGAAACAAGTCATCATAATCCTGCAATAACTCCGTGACTTTGTCCATTGTGTCCTCATCCTTGTAATCACCTATATTTGCGAACTTCGGCTTTGCTTCCGACCCAATATTCACCTGCTTATTTTTCAAGGGATTTGAGATGTCAGGAACTTTTTCCTTAGGCCCCACGAGTTCGCGCTATCCTTTTGACTCATGAATACTGATATTCCTAGGATCTTCCTCACCTTCCTCTATGGTCACATTGTAGCATTCTAAAGCATGGTGCAATGACGTACTCCAGTCTAGATATACCCATGTGATATGTTCTTCGGGCATTCTGAATATTGTAGCCTTAATATCATGTAATGCTTCATCAATACACCCAAATCCATCCTCAAAATTAAAAGTTAACAAAAAATGTTCCTTTAGAACATCCCACTCTGCGTTCTGTGTCGCACGTCTGTTTCCAGATACCAGCTCATCGGAATAGTATCCAAAGTGTGGCAGAATGTGTGAACCCATTTTGATTGTGGTTCCTCTACCCATGCTTTTGTCCATCGAGCCAGATGCTCGCATGGATCATCCTTTCCTGTATACTTCTCTGTAATGCAGGTATTGGAATTAACAAATGCAACTTCGTCATCCATAGATATTCCTTCCAGCCTGCAAAGTTGTTCTTATGTGTACCCCACCATTTGGCAGGTGTAGCCCTTAGCGTGATGTCTAATTCTTGGAACCGATGTTCCTCTGGTACATCCCTTTCAAATTTATCCAGAAATAAATTTACATCTTCTAAACCATCATAATACGGTAATTTGCATACCTCAGTGGATATACATCGAAGTGACTTCCTGAGCATGTTGCATCACAACATCAATACCTCATGAAGTCTATTCTGCTAGTGCTCAAGCTCCTCATATGCATTCAAATTGCAAGAGTTGTCCTTCTTCCAAGTAATTCACCCATCCACCGTAGGATTGATCCAATTCGCATCCCACGCAGTAATATTATATATTTTCTCAATATTGTCCTCCTCGTAATAATCTTAGACTCGTTCCATATATCACGCACCCTCGGCTGGATCTAATGGAACAATAACACTTAGTTCCTTCTTTTCAAATGTCACGTTGTGCTTCTTCAAATTGATGACTGCGTTCATCTCAAATGCCCAATCAATGCCAAGAAGCGTCGGGTATGGATTACTGTTGTCCACCATTTCAATTACTTCAAAATCAGCTATGGCACGTGCCCCTTCAATATCCATAGTTACTCCATGTCGGAACCCCATAGGAATAATATTTTTCTGATTCGTCATTCGTAGATGGATCGGGGATCACTATAGTGCTAGTTTTCCCATTCTTTCTTGGGTTTCCTTTGGCAAAACATTTGCATTAGATCCAAAATCAAGGATCACTTGTTCCATTTCAAATTCTCCAATCTAGGAAGTCAATCTCATCTCGTGACCAGTTCTTTTCTTACCTTTGTCCATCTTATGCATTTTGTGTTGCTAAGGCAGTGGCTTACCCTTGCCAGTGTAGTTATCTATCAACTCTTGCAGTCCATCTACTTCTTTTTGCTCCCTTGGGAACTTCATGCAGGTCTATAAGAAAGATGTTAACAAGAATGGATCTACTTCCTACGCAATATTGACTTCATTAGGCTTCTCTATTCATGTACTCCGAGCCTTTGTTGTAGAAGCTCCTGCATCGCAAAGCCCTTTTTCACCTCCATAAAAGTCTCCTTTACCTTATTAAAATCAAATACAACCTCCTTGTTAGCAGCCTTGCGTACCCATTCATTTTCCTCTTGTTATTTCCCTTTATCCTCCCCAGTAGTTATATCGCTTCGCATAACAATATTAACACTGGGTCCATCCTAGCGTGGTTTTGATCTCGTCATCTGGATGTTCTGAGTAGGTTGTTGGGTCTGAGTCTTCTTTTCTTGCATTTTTGCAAGGAGCATGGGACAATATTTTATGACATGATCAAACTGTCAGCAGTAATGACACGAGGGGTGCGTTGGATTCTGAAAATCCCACGCAAAGTGGCATGGTTCTCCATAGTTGTAACAAATGATTTGGTCATGACCTCTTCCAGCTCCCCCCCCCCCATCCTATTCCTCATCCCTAGAATCCTCCACGCGCTGCAATTGCACCGTGATCATGTTGAGGATGTGCCTCCATTTGTACTCTATATGTTGGTGTCTTGTCCATCATTAGTTCATAACTTCGACAAGTGCACTCGTCATGACCTAAAAACTTACAAAAATTTCAAAACAATTGTTGGGGAGTCTGTACAAACTTTTGCAACAAATGAAAATTGTCCATCGTATGTTTTTTTGTGATCTAACAGATAGCGCACCATGGCACTACACCAGTGCTCGTCCCAGCGGTACTTTCTGGCTTCAAGGGGACACTACCTCCTCCAACCACATAATTGTTATACACTGGGCAATGATCCTTGTCATGACCATGAACTTTAAATTTTAAACACCACACTTCCATGCAGGTCTCACTCTAGACTTATTTTCCCTTTTTGAGACTTTGCAATTCCATATGCAGGCTAGCTAACTATGACTAAATCTGTTGCACTCCCAAATTCGTATCTTGAATAGGTGAGGTATCCCACTTCATAGTAATATTTAGTGCCTCAGCTTGTGTTCTGATCTTCTATTGCGACAATGGTAATCTCACGTGAGGTAACAACGAATAAATGTACCAATCCTTGTGTTGTTCATTCGTGATATGCATATTAGCCTATTGTAGAAGACATTTCAACCTTTGATCAAAATCCCATGAAGACTCATTTATCTTCTACTTGATTTCTTTAACCTCAGATGCAGACTGAGCTTGAGACTTAGGCTTCTTGAATTCATTATTCTGCACATCCTTTGTATATTTCAACGTTGTAGTTGGATGAGTTTTACTATACTTAATATACTAGCTTAGCACCCTATCCTACAATGCTCTGACCAACTGCAATTTCTTCATGTCATCATCTGTTATATGTTGTGACTTCCACATAGCATCTGTGTTGAACTAGAATTGTTCAGGGTCTTCTCTCATTTGACCCTTGAATATGGGCATATTCATAGCATTCTCCATAGTGGATAATGGAGGTGGAGGTGGAGGTGTAGGTGTATGAGGTGGAGGTGATGGTGGAGGTGGAGTGGATGGATGAGGTATTCCCGTGATACCCTGATTCACCGGCCGCGGCACGCCTTGAGGCGTCTTTAGACTACTACTTTCTTCATCACTATCAGACACTCCCAACAAAGGACTGTACTCTGCACCTAAATCTAGATCTCTTCTGAATGGCTTTCCACTTCGTGTAGTTCTCGTAAAGTCTATTCTAAACACCGATTCAATGGCATAACCTATTTCTCACACAATAGAATTTTAATTACAATCAGGGGCCTTAGATACTTACCTCTTGGTCCTTTGAAAAACTGGCATTTAGCTTCACTATAAATGAAATATGTGTCAATCACAAACTCAGTAATGAATCCACCCAAGATGTTATCGATCCAATAGTCGACAACCCTCACAATCTTGTTTTCTAAACCTTCCAAGCACTTTACTAGTTTTGGAGTAAACAAAATAGGGTTATTCAACTTGTACCTTAATCATCCGAAAATTTAGCCAACCATTCATATAACTCACACAGAAAATAGGAGAAGAAAATTTTGTGTTCTTCTGTATACATGTATCTATTCAACCACTCTTCCTTCGACAGGAACGAATTCCTATTTTCCTGGGCTGCAAACTCGTGCAACTTCTGATCTCTCCACTTCTCGATCTATTTCTTAGTCAGTATCCACTTATGCCACATCACACATTCCTCATATAGATCCCAATCCTAGCAATAGAACCATTTGTTGGCTTGAGGGGGATTGGGCCTAGGTTCAGAGTTAGTGACGCCAACCAATAGAACCCTACTCTACTGACCCTTTTGGAAACAACCCATGTAGTGCAAGCTATAGTCTCACCCAAGGCAATATTGGGGGATGTTAGAACCAGGTTTTGGCATCCAAAGAACTATCTGATGTGTTTCTATTACTTTTATGGATTTATTCTGACCTTCATGAAGCCTAACCCTTAAAATCCAGAAATTACAGTAACTAAGGGATAACAAATTCTAACTCTTCGTCGATTGTTCTAAACATTCATAACATCATGTAATTAAATAGATATACCCATTTCGCGCATCTATTAAGTATGTTTCATGATAATTTGCAGTAAATAGAGTGAATATATAGTAAATTCAGAAGTAACCACTAACAAACAGATACACAAATAATTCTCCAAAACAACCTTTATTATGCTTAGATATTCAATTACAGACTCTTTCAACCCTAGGCACATAGTTACAGGGGCCCGCACACTCAGTTGTGGACTGAACAAGGTGTCCATGTACACAGCTGCAAGAGACTTCCCCTTCGCCTAAGTACAGAAAACAAACTTCTCTTACTTAGATCATGTAATCCTAGATTGACTCTGGATCTCTCATGACTCTCTATGACTCCTTTTTATATCATTCACTATTACAGTACCATGGTCTGCAAACCATGGGCAAGTCACAAAACAACTTAACTCCTAACAAACTAAGGGGATTTGACCTTTTTAAATCCCCTTCGACCCCTAATGACCTGCGTGCTTTGCTCCTCATAATGCGGAGACTTTACAATATTAACAAAAATTATACAAAATTTAACCCTAGGGGACCCTGTCCCAACAAAGGTCGACGAAGGAAGTGATCCATGCCCAGACTAGGGAAGTTTTATTATATAAAAAAGGGAGGTTAAAATAGATAGGAAACACTTTAAATCCATAAATAAGGAGAGTTATACCGAAAAGGAACCACAAGTTAAGTTAATACAGGAAACCCATAGACATGATAGATCAAACCCATAAATGGGGCAAAGAGGTATAAAAATCCATGTGAAGATGGAGAAGCCACATCATATAATGGAGGGAGACAAAACAGATAGGAAACACTTTAAATATATATAAAAAGGAGAGTTATACCTACAAAAACCATGTATTAAATTAGTACAAGAAACCCATAATTGAGGCAGGGGAAGCTGCATCATATAATAGAGGGAGGTTTAAATAAGGTAGATCAAAACCATGGGTCAAATTAATATAGGAAACCCATAAATAGGGCATATCAAAATCATGGTTCAAGTTAATATTGGAAACCTATAAACAAGGCATATCAAAAATATAGAAACCTATAAACAAAGATCTTTGTTGAAATCTCTTAATTACTTTTTTTGTATTATTTATTGATAAAATGATGGAACTAAGGATTATTAAGCTCCTGCCTCTCCATAATTATCACACATAGAAACTAATGGTTTTATCCAATGTTAATATAGTCTAAAACAATGTTTACCAAGGAAATCAAAATATTTTCCTATGCAAAAAAACTTGATGAATCTATGTGTATAATTGGTTTACATGTTTTGGACAATTTATTATTTCATATTAGTGAACATACTCCAAAAACAATTTGGGAAAAGTTAGATTCCCTATTTTATAAAGTCAATGAATTGGGAGCTTTACAATTGGAAGTAAAATTACCATCACTTGTACCCGATGAGCACACCTCCATTAACTCGTATCTTGTTAAATTCAAGTTATTGTTGAAATGACTTAAAAGGTGTGGAAAAATCAAAATAGATGAAAAGTGATTTTTCTTTATTATATCCAAGATATAAGGTCATTTTCATGTATTTTATTATATATTTATTCTACTATGGAGGCACTTGGAGGTGATTGTAAAATTTCCTATTATGAGATTTTTTGTGATGATATTACTACGGAATAGCCTAAACTTATGCAATTAGATGCAATTTTCTAGCTTCAAGAATCAAGCTCTTCTTGCTTAGACTCCCGAAGGTAAACACAAACTAAATATAAATAAAAGAAATATTTTGCTCAAGCTAGTGAGATTTTCTGATGGATGTGAATATTAATTTTATAGATTGTGATTTACATGAGGAAATATACATGTAACAACCTCTTTGTTTTATGTGGGACATTTCTATTATTTTCATGTTTAGGTAGTCACTTTATGTCTTCAAACAATCTCCTAGAGCTTGGTATGGGAAGATGGATAATTTTTAATTACTTATGATTTAAATTTGAAAAAGTGGATCTCATCTCTTCATTTTTGTTCTACATGTGGATTATTTAGTTCTCAGATATATTTATTCGTCTATGTTTTAAAGTGTTCAATGAACGTTAATGGGATATTTTGATATGCTAAATCTAGGTCTTCTACATTATTTTCTAATTAGTCTTCATAGATTTTTTAGTCTTTAGAAGGGACCTCCAGTTTCAACAGAAGTATGCATTTGATTTACTTCAACACTTTTGCATGTCTAATTATAAGCATGCTCCCTACTCCATTTTTTTAGTTCTTAAAAAATTAAACTACTTTTTCAATTTTTATTTTCAACTTACCTCTGTATGATTTTTCTCAAATTTTGAGCAAGAGCACTCATTAGATGAATAATTTAATTTTGCATCCAAGGAGTACCCATGTTGCATACTTTTGATGGACCCTACTGCACGAAAAATGTGGAATACATGAAAAAAGTGATAAAAAGAAAAAAAGAAAAAAGTATTTTTCAACTTATCTCCCTACGATTTTACTCATATTTGAGCGGGAGCACTCGTTGGATCCATAATTTAATTTTTCATCCAAGGAGTATTCATGTTTCATACTCCAAAAATGGTAATCATCCCTCATGGTTGAAATCATCATCTTGAATCCTATTGGTTCTTATAAAGTTGATTTTGGATCTAAAATTTTGTTTTGAGGCCCATTTTAAACCTCAAAATTTATCTAATAGCTTTCTTTTAGTTACTCATAACCATTCATTAATACTCCATTGTTTTGACAATTGGTTAGGAGTTCAATGTATTCGACTTGTACACACTCTAACATATCATTTGTAGTTGGACTTGTCTATTATGCACTTGACCTACGAGAATAATAAAATGTCAGAAATACGAAACAATATTGCCAGAAACACAGAAATATCACATGAGTTGAGACAAGCTTCAAAAATATTTTATTATTCAAAAGAAGATTACAATGTTCACTTTCCTCTTTGAGGGGAACCTCCGATGGAGCAGAGCTCAATTAGAATAAGATTCAATGGTTCTTCCCTTCCTATCTATGATTATTTATAGCTTTATGACATCGAAAACCTTAACTACTAGTGGTCCCTTGCATAATACGGGTTAACCACTTTATTTATTAGCTATGGACCATTTAGAACTAATTGAGGTCCCTTTTATATAATGTGGGTCAACCACTTACAATTATTATTAATGTGGATAACTGCTTATGGGCTTTATTGACTCAACTAACTAATTATGACTTTGACTAGGTCACTTCGGCTTATTACATAAATAAAGGGGTTAGGTTTGGACCCTAACATACCCTCCCCCATCAAAAGAAGCCTAGTCCTCAAGGCTACAACTGCAAAAACTACTGAAGAATGGTGGTTGGTTCCCATGTCATATCTTTCAGAGAGGTGTCTTTCCACTTAATGAGAACTTCCTTAATCATGCAGTCTCAGAGATGTCTTTCGTAAGTATCAAGGACCTATTCAGGTTGGAGCCAAAGTGAGCCTTCCTCATCCAATTTTGGCAGACTTGTTTGAACCCACAATGGTTCTCCACAACTTTGTCGAGGAAATATACATGGAAGACTGGGTGGATTTTGAAGTAGTCGACAGGGCTTGTTTGTGAGCGACTGCTCCTATATGCTAAAGTACTTGATAAAGGCCATATAATTTTGGTGCTAGTTTTTGGCAATTGTTTTCTTTGAGAGAGGTCTTCTTAAAAGGTTGGAGTCGTATGAACACCTAGTTACCTACCTAAAATGACCGCTCGAAATAATGTTGGTCGACCTATTGTTTCATTCTATTTTAAGCTTCATGTAGATTATCTTTGAGATGTATAAGCATGGAGGCATGACTATGCGGGAGCTGATCAACTACCTATACTTTGGAACATCTAGGGATATAAGAAGTTGTCAAAGGTGGGAGTTGGCAATACATTGCCTCATATGGCATCATCTTGGTAGCTTGATGATAGTTAGTACTATACCACCATTCAACTAAAGGCATCCATTATACCCATTAATGTTTCTTGTTTGAAGTGAAAGACCACAGATAGGTCTCCAAACCTTTGTTGACTGCTTCTATTTGACCATCCGTTTGGGGATGATAAGTTGTACTTAGTTGGAGTTGCGTGTCTTGTATCTTAAAAATTTTCTGCCAAAATTTGTTGGTGAAAGTGGGGTCTTAATTAGACAAAATAGAAGTCAAAATTCCATGCAGTTTGAACATTTGTTCCATGAAAACTTGAGCCGCCAATGGGGTGAATGGATGTGGCATCGCACAAAATTGAGCATATTTGGAAAGTTTGTTGAAAACAACCATGACGCCTGATTTTTTGCCTAATTTTGGGAGACCTTTAATGAAATCCATGGAAAAATTTGTCCAGACGGAAGTAGGGAGTGGCAATGGTTGTAAGGTTCCTAGTAGCTTGGTTTATTCCCCTTTGTTGCACTAGCATACCTTGCATTTAGCTACAAAAGTAAGAATTTCATTCTTCATGCCAGTCCAAAAGAAAGAGTGGCATGCTCATGCATAAGTATTTTGAAAGGATAAATGTCCTACGATTGGATAGGAGTTCAACTCTTCCAAGATGCGATTTTTGAGGATGGAGATCAGGGATAGCACTACCTGATCCTTGTAGCGAATAACCTCATCCTTCCAAGAGTAGTCCTCTAAGGAATTAGGATTTTCTCTTAATCTATTAATGAGTTGGGATAGAGAGGGGTGGGAGAACCATTCATGATAGTCCTCTTCAATCGAATCTAGTATGGGTAGAGAAAGGGATAAAAGGGTGCCCTCATCCTCAAATTAGCGCGATAAGGCATCGACCACTACATTTTCATGCCCCTTCTTGTAAATTATGTCATAATCATATCCCAACATTTTTGCAAGCCATTTATTTTTTTGTGGTGACGATAGATGCTGCTTGAGGAAATATTTTAAATTATGATGGTCAGTGTGGATTTGGAAATGACACCCCAATCAAGGAAACTTTTAAGGATGAAAATTTATCTTAAAGTTAAGAAACCTTGGCAAATCTTACTAGTCTCCAATATGCAAATTGTAAAATGTTTAGTGATATTTTCATAAAAATATTAAAATTTCCAATTATTCTTTATATAGTCTCTATGAAAATTTTGTGATTTATAAGGTAATTTCATTTTATACTAAAAAAATTCGTTGAATCATCTTTGAGAAGAAAATGGAAATTGGCAAATCTTTATTTTTGAAAGAACATGGAAAATTAGCCCACCTATGAATATTAACCCCTAAAATTTTCCATGGCCCCAATAAGTATGGTCACCATGTGTCTACTACATAAAATATGGGCATCATTTATTTCTCATATGTAGATTGACCCATATGCTTGTGGCTGAGTTGTTTACTTGTGAAAGCCAATGGTCTACCTTCTTGCATTAATATTGCACTGATGCCCATACCTGAAGCATCGCATTCAATCACAAAAGGTTTTGTAAAGTCTGGTAGGTACAATATTGGAGTGGAGCACATGGCCTGTTTGAGAGACAAAAAGGACTGTTGAGGTACATCAGTCGAAAGAAATGATTTTTTCTTGAGAAGATTAGTGAGAGGCCTGAAAATGCATCCATAATTGCATAAAATTCTATGATAGTAGCCTATGAGACCCAAGAATCCCCTAAAACTCTTCAAGTTTTTTGGTTGGGGCCAATCTCGCATTTCCTAAATCTTTTTCGAATCAACCCTCACTTTTCACGGCCCATAATGTGTTCCAAATGCTCTACTTCGTCCATGCCAAAGGAACACTTGGATAATTTGACAAGTTTTTTATGATCTTGGAGAAGTTACAATACCTGGTCAACATGCTGAAGATGAGTGTCGCATGTTATGTTGTAGATGAGAATGTGATGAAAAAAGACAATAACGAATTTTCTGATATACGGTTTGAAAAGGTGTTTCATGAGGCTCTGAAAAATTTGATGGGGAATTACAGAGGCCGAATGTCATGACCAAGAATTCATAATGGCCTTCATGAATTCAAAAAGTTGTCTTGGGAATGAAACTTCCTTCATTTGTATTTGGTAATAACCTGAGCGAAGCTCCAACTTGGTAAAACAATTGGTACCATGTAGTTCATCAAGAAAATCATCAACTACTGGGATAGGAAATTTGTCCTTAATGGTGAGCTTGTTAAGGATTCTAAATTTTGGACACATGCGCCATTCACCATATTTCTTTATAACCATGACCACCAGAGATGAATAAGGGTTGGTGTTGGGACGAATAACACCAACTTCGAGGAGTTCCTTGATGATTTTTTGAATTTCATTCTTTTGGGCAAAAGGATATCGATAGGGGATACATTTGGTAGTTGGGTACCCACGAGCATAGGGATGTTATGATCATGTTCACCCCTTGAGGGTGGAAGATCCTTAGTTTTGTCAAAGACCCACTAGTGGTGATCTAATATCTGTTGCATACTAGGATGAATGGGAGGAGGAGTGGATTCAATGGCATGAATGGCATTAAATTGTGCTATTATCTCTTAATGGCCCTTTTCTAAAAGCTTCTCCATTTTATGTGACTTGATGATAGTAGGAGTACCTTCCTGGAGTCCCGTAGTCTATAAGTGTACATATTCTGCTTAAAGCTCATATATAACTCCTAGAAGTCCATTGTGATAGGGCCCAATATGTAGAGCCATTCAACACCAAGAACAATGTGACAACTGCCAATTTCAATGGAAAACGTGTAGGTTTTGAGGTGATTCCCCCATTTGAAGCTTAATATTTTCACAACATCCTTCACATTTCATGGCCCCCCCATTAGTGATAAGGAATTGGAAATTAGATATTGTCTTGACCAATGCACTGCTTTTGCTACTCTCTTATGGACAAAGGTGTGTGTGCTACCACTATCAATCAACACTACTATTAGTCGATGTTTAATAAATCCTCAAATTTTGAGAGTTTTGGGAGAAGAAATGTCGACCAAGGCATGGAGTGAGATAATAAACTCATCTGATGTAGCTGGAATATTAGTGTCCAGGTCTGTTAGGGGTTCACCCTCTTCCTCCTTAGTCACTTCAGTGGATATAGCTTCATCGGTGGAGCTGCTTTCAGTAGCATCAATTTGAAATAATTTTGGTCCCTTGCATTTATGTCTCAGGGAGTATTTTTCATCACAATAGTAGCAGAGTATGTGGTTCCTTCTTTCAACCATTTCTTCCGACGACACTTTTTGAACCTTAAGTGAGTTCTACCTCTAAGGCCTTGTTGCATGCTTCCAACCAAGTAGTTGTGTAATGCATTTTGACATGGGCTTGGATAGGTTCCTTTAAGCCACTAATGAAACATTCAAAGCAAAAGGCATCTCCTAGTCCTTAAGTGTGAATGGCCAATTGTTCAAAGATTTCAATGTAGTCCCATATTGTATCTATTTTCCTGAGCTTAGTGCGATGACCCAAAAAGTAAGATTCCGATCAAAGAGGTCACAAATAGCCTTTGAGAACATGTTCCAAGTTAGCCTCCCTATATGGCATTTATGATGCCACTACCACACTACCATCACTTTGGTCTAGGTAAGGAAATTCCACATACAGTTTAGTTTCATCTTCCTAGATATTGTTAAGGTAGAAATATTGTTCCATTTGTGCCACCCATATTGTCGCGTTAGAGCCATCGAATTTGCACATGTCTAGTCTGAGTGTCCAGTGATTTGAATATTGGTGACCTCCATGGAAACGAATGTGATGGCTAGATTCTCGTTCTACATGGGCATCAACACTATGTCCTTCCCTTATGGTTTTGTGAGACATATTCAAAGAAGTCAATGCTTCTTTGATTTTTTTGATGGATGCATGGAAGTTATCAAGTCTCTTCTCAAAAGCTTCGACTCTCTCTACTACCTTCTCTAAAGCCATAACTTGACACCTCGTACAGTACATACACTAGCCCTAGTCAAATTTGGAGCTTACTTAAGAGTAGTATTGTTGGAAAGAGGGAAATCTTAGGAGTCTAGTGATGTGGGTCACTTGAAGCCGCATTAGCGAAATGTGCACACCGCATGAAAATTGGGGGATTACAAGTGCATGGTACCATTGTGATCAACTAGTCATCCTAAATTTTATGGGTTAGGTCTCTTGCAAGCATCCCGAGATGGCCCCAAACCTTTTTTTTTACTCTGAAAGGAGTTTTACTCCCAATTGATCAATACTACAGTGGTTGAAATCTATAATTCTTGATACTACCAAATATATCCTGTGAAAATCAGGTCTAGACTGTAGTAATCGAAACCCCAAATTTTTGGCACTGCAAAATGTGTTGCGACAATATGATTTGGACTATGGTGGCCAAAACCCTCACTTCAAAGAGTCTGATCTATGTTGTGAAAACCCCAATTGCTGAATCTGACTTGTACTATGGAAGCAGAACCCCAACTACTAGAAATGATCTATATAGCAGCAGTCGAACCCCAACTGTTGGATCTGATCTAGACAAAAATGTAGGGGGCGATCCCTAAGTGAACTATGGTCACAAAGGAGTGTTAGGTGCTACAAATCGCGATAAACATAGGGGTCCAAGAATAGTACTCAGACCGATATTTCAGAGTGCTAATAAAGGAGGATAAACCATACCCTTAGCCGTACTACCCGACTACCCTACTGTACGTGTGAGTAATCTCCCTAAGTGCTGCTCTTAATGTACTAATATGGTCGACAACTTATCTAAGGTTAAATTTCAGGTTACCCTATGGGGCTTCTCATATATCCAAGGGTACGTGGAAGTGAATTCCATGCACGTTTTATCTAATGCGCTACTACTCGAAGGGGTACCCATAGGGGTTAGAAGGGAGTCCAACAAGTGTGACCACCTCTTGTAGTTCCTGCGTGCATGGCTTCACAAATTCGCAGGTTTATGTCTTCAATGACAGATCATGTGGTTTAAAGACGCCAGAACACATCTCTAGCCTAAAAATAATTCTGCAAAAATTGGAGGTACAGATGGCCTTGGAAAGTGCTTTGATATGACTTGTTAGGCACCTAACCATGGAGAATAATGAAATGCCAAAAATATGAAACAAAATTACCAAAAACATAGAAATATCAAATGAATTGAGACAAGTTGCAAAGATATTTTATTAATTAGAAGCATATTACAATGTTCACTTGCCTCTTCGAGGGAGAAACCTCTAACAGAGCAAAGCTCAATTACAATAAGACTCGATGATTCTTCTCTTCCTATCTACAACTATTTATAGTTTTATGACATCCAAAACCCTAACGACTAGTGGTCCCTTGCATAATACAAGTTAACCATTTTATTTATTAACTATTCCCCATTTATAACTAATTTTGGTCCCTTTTCTAGAATGCGGGTCAACCACTTACAATTATTAGTAATGTGGATAACCGCTTACGGGCTTTATTGACTCAACTGACTAATTATGAATCTGACTAGGTCCCTTTGGCTTATTACTTAAATAAATGGGTTAGGGTTGGACCTTAACATTGTCCTCTTTTTCTCTCAAGATGCTCATTGGAAGGAAATGAGGATTAGTTTGAGATACGTTAAGGATACTACCAATTTTGGTATTTAATTCTTCTTAAATTGAGGATTTTGTTGACTTTGATTGGGTCAATTTAGTTGATGATTGAAATTCAACCTCTGATTTTTTTAATCACCTAGGCTCGATTCATATTGCTTCATCTTTCAAGAAGCAATCGACTATTGCATTATCAGAGGACCCTTAGCCGTACTACCCGACTACCCTACTGTACGTGTGAGTAATCTCCCTAAGTGCTTCTCTCAATGTACTAATATGGTCGACAACTTATCTAAGGTTAAGTTTCAGGTTACCCTATGGGGCTTCTCATATATCCAAGGGTACGTGGAAGTGCATTCCATGCATGGTTTTATCTAATGTGCTACTACTCGAAGGGGTACCCATAGGGGTTAGAAGGGAGTCCAACAAGTGTGACCACCTCTTGTAGTTCCTGCATGCATGGCTCCACAAATTCGCAGGTTTATGTCTTCAACGATAGATCATGTGGTTTAAAGACGCCAGAACACATCTCTAGCCTAAAAATAATTCTGCAAAAATTGGAGGTATAGATGGCCTTGGAAAGTGCTCTGATACGACTTGTTAGGCACCTGACCAGGGAGAATAATGAAATGCCAAAAATACAAAACAAAATTACCAAAAACATAGAAATATCAAATGAATTGAGACAAGTTGCAAATATATTTTATTATTTAGAAGCATATTACAATGTTCACTTGCCTCTTCAAGGGAGCAACCTCTAACAGAGCAGAGCTCAATTACAATAACACTCGATGATTCTTCTCTTCCTATCTACAACTATTTGTAGTTTTATGACATCCAAAAGCCTAACGACTAGTGGTCCCTTGCATAATACAAGTTAACCACTTTATTTATTAACTATTCCCCATTTATAACTAATTGTGGTCCCTTTTCTAGAATGTAGGTCAACCACATACAAATATTATTAATGTGGATAACCGCTTACAGGCTTTATTGACTCAACTGACTAATTATGAATCTGACTAGGTCCCTTTGGCTTATTACTTAAATAAATGGGTTAGGGTTGGACCTTAACATTGTCCTATTTTTCTCTCAAGATGCTCATTGGAAGGAAATGAGGATTAGTTTGAGATACATTAAGGATACTACCAATTTTGGTATTAATGCTTCTTAAATTGAGGATTTTTTTAACTTTGATTGGGTCAGTTTAGTTGATGATTGAAATTCAACCTCTGAGTTTTTTAATCACCTAGGCTCGATTCATATTGCTTCATCTTTCAAGAAGCAATCAACTATTGCATTATCATAGGACAAAACACATTGAGATTCACTTCATTCAACAACTCATTAAGGATGGTGTTCTAGACAAGAGCATTTTCCTAGTAAAGAGTAAGTTGTAGAGATATTTACTAAACCTTTTGCATTGTCTCATTTTCTTTAATTACTATCCATGCTTGGGGTAGAGACCTTAGGTGGTCATGTTAAGTCTTCCTTTTGTTATGTCATTTTATCTATTTTAGAGAGGAGTTTTTTATATGGAATTTTCAACTTTTCTATGTTTATGAGAATATGCGTTTGGAATCTTAATAATATTTTTTGTATTTTTTGTTTACTCCCTATTTTTGCACTGCTTTATTAGTGTATTTTTAGTTTTTCATTGCAATGCAAACAACTAATGTTAATTGTGAGTTGAAGCAAGGATTGTTATCTTCCTAGTTGTAATAGCTACCTTTGTTAATGTTTGGTTTTTTCAGCTATTATAATAGATATAATAAATCAATAACATTCTTTTTTGTATAAAATATTGTTTTCAAACAATTGCTTATATTTGAAAAATGTTACTTTAGAAATTTTAAAAGATAAAAATGAAATAAGAAAAAAAAAAATCCCAAAAAAAGAAATATGGAAAGAAAGATGGTAACAAATGAAAGATAGGAGAGGAAGAAGATCCAAATTTAAAAAAAAACTAAGAAAAGAAGATTCATGCCAGAAGAAGAATAACATAAACCGAGAAGGTTGAAGAGTTGAGAAAAGAAGAAAAGGAGGAGAAGGAGGATGGTAGGGAAGAGTTAGAAACTTATGAAGAAGTTTGTGACAACATTATAGCCAAAATCTTGGTTTTAAAAAATTATTGAAGAATAATTGCAATGTTTAGGTGAGAGTAAGACAAATAACCTTGGAATTTATTGAATGAATTTAAGGGTCTATGAATTCACTTGTAATTTGAAAAATAAGAAAACTTGTAGGGGTATTTTCAAATATATAGCTATAAAATTTCCGAAATAAATTGAAGGTATTTTGAGTGTATTTCTCCTTATGTGATGTTTAATTGCTTTTGTTGCAAATTTTCTGAAATCAATTGAAGGCATTGACCCTATGTCCTCATGCAAGGTATAATGGATTTATGTGTAATTTTTTGTGTTTTAGAGTTCTTTTGTTACGTGAATTCCATTTCCTATTGTACTCTCTTGCTTGTTTAGTGGGTTGAAACTCAGCTCTAAAGGGGATTGAAGTTCCCTCTACATCAAATAAGAAAGTGAAAAAAGTATGGAAAATATTTGAAATTAAATTGCAAATAGAAGAATGACCATTGAAATGAATGAGATAATGAAATAAATATGTTTGCACTTTAGAAATTGGAAACCATTTGGAAAGATAGTTATCTAGCTAAGTACAATTAACAACTATTAAATAGATCTACAAAGCACACCTTGTAGATATTGCAATAGCCAATGCCATTAAGTGGATTTTGAGGTTAAAAAATGGCCTCAAAACAAAAAATATACTTCAAAAAACAACTTTAAAAGAACCAATATGATTCAAGATGATAATTTCCCTAGGGGAGAATATTTTGGAGGAAAAAAATGAAAACTATTTTCTTTAAGTTGTATTTTCGACTTATTTTTACTAAAAAATCAAGTGTAGACACCCATTCGATACATAATTAAATTCCACATATGACAAGTACCTACTTTGCATAGTTATGAGTAGACCCATATTGAAAAGAAAATGAAAATACATGAGAAATAAAACTTGCTACATCGGGAAAGTACCTAGTCTACATAGTTTTGAGTAGCCCCACATCGAAAATTTTGAAAATACATGAAAAAAGCATGTTGAAACACATTTTTTCGTGTGGGTCTACTCAGAACTATGCATAGTGGGCACTCATCGGATGTGTTATTTATTCCACATCCAATGAGTGTCTATGCTTAACATTTGTGTAAACCTACAAGACGATAAGCCAAATATATAATAATAATAAAAAAGTAGTTTCTTTTCTTTTGCTTTAAAAATTCGTTAAGTTTTATTTTATTATTTTAACTAATATTTTATTATTTTCCTTAGGCTTATTCTAGACCTCAAAATTCCCCTAATGCAAACATGTATTGACCATAATTTCTCAGAGTGTGCACCTTCGGATGGCACTATTGCAACTTCCAAAATGTAATAGAATCAATTCTAGGCCACATCAACAAAGGAGACGTAAACAATTGGAACTATTATTTCCACATGCTATTGTAAACAAAACAAACCATAAATATAGGCCTAATACCTTTATTAGACATTGAGTTTTGCACTAAACTTGGTAAAATAAAAAATTATTTTTGTATTTTATCTAAGTTTGGCTTGTCCTTAAAACATCATGTAGTAAATCAATTATTGGCTTGAGGGAGAATTTTAAGGATGGAAGTTTATCTTAAAGTTTAGAAGCTTTGGCAAATCTTACTAGTTCATAATATGCAAATTGTGAAATGTTTGGTGATATTTTTGTAAAAATATTTACATTTATAATGATTTTATATTAGTCTATATAAACTTTTGGTGAATTTTAAGGTAAAATAATTTTGTACTATAAAATTTGGGTGAATCATTTTTAGAAAAAAAACAAGGAAATTTGGGAATATTTTTTTTGGAAAAATATGGAAAATTAGGCCACGTGCGAATATTAGCCCCTAAAATTTTCTCTAATTGGCTTATTGTTTTTCATCTCGTGAGAATATTGTGATATTCAATTTATAAAATAGAACTTACACGATGAAAAAAATATAGTGAGTGAATTATTGGTTCAATGATTTTCCATCTTGTCTATTGAATAAAAATAATATGACATTCAACTCAATAAGTTTTTCTATCTTATCCAATAAAAATAATGAGATATTCAACCCAATAAATTTTACCATTTTAAAGCAATCAATCAATTATTAGATTATTGTTTTTCCATATTATGTAGTAGATGAGAATAATATGATATGTGATAAAAAACCAATATATAAACTAGGTATTCAATATTTACATTTAAAATTTTTCATTATGACAAGGCTTGTCCTTTTGGAGTGTCACTGGCTATTAAGGATGACCATGGAAAATAATGATTGTGATTGTTTGTTGGCGTAACTCACTCGCATAGTCATTTCATTGGGAATCCACTAAGTGGACTAACAACTACTTTGGGATTCACTTTGGGAACATGAGATTAATTACCCACTCAGGAAATGGTAAGGGTTTGCAAGTTTACTAATATATGTTTTGGTGCAACAAAATATCAACATGGTATGAAAGCTTTGGTCTAGATACAATTATCCAAATTATGTCTGAAAGCAATATTAAAGTAATTGTCATACTCACCTAATTAAGAATCACTTTTTAGTGTAGCTAAAAACCTCACCAATATTAAAAAACAAAAAGAAAGAAAGAAAGAAGCGGCGCGGACAAAAGTGACCAGAAATCACTATGATTAGAGGCTCGATTACTCATGGAAAATTTATGGGCTATTCAGTTGGTTCATTGTAAATGAATTCAAAGGGGTCGCCTTACCGCTGTATTGAATATCCCATTTCTTCATCATATGGTATTGAGTAAAATGCATGAGATAGGTCTTTTAAATCCTTTTGGGAATGTTAAATTAGAAAGAACACGTACCTCAACTTTTCTCAAATGGTTTTAGCTTTCCACTACTAAAGCTTTCAGATCAATTTCGCCTGTAATTATGGCCGACACTCATTTTCTTTTTCAATACACAAACAAGCAACATCTACTTCCGTATTCTGATACGCCATCTGGCTTATTATGGACCACGTTTCCAAAAGTGTGGAATAGTAAAAATACTGCTCGTATTGCAATGCCATTAGCAGAAGCATGTCCCCTGAATTGGCAAATGTCATTTCCAAGGTCGTGTCAAACTCTGTTCCCACGAACCATAGCCCCGAGTTATAAAATCCTAGCCATGTGATGAAATAGACACTTCTCTGACACTTTCACAGTCTGGTGGCGCGAGTATGAATACGTTTTGAATTTGTGCACTATTATTATTCGCGTTGGTTCTTTAGTGATTATAGCTGTTTTTCTTATTTGTTTAACATTGATTCAAAGTAACAGTGAAATAATAAATACGTTTCAACTTCTCATAATTATTATTGCATTTTTATGAACAGAATTTTTAATTAGGTTTTCTAATTAGATTGATTTTTATAATTCTCATGATAGGATGTTATTAATTTTTTTTATCTGGTTTCAAATTTAAATGAGATATTTTTAGCTTCTTGTGATAAGCCTTAAGAAGTAGGCTTCTCTCTTTTACTAAATTATCATAAAATCATGGTATGTCTTGCTTACAAACTTAATTACACTTTTTAAATGAATAGAAATAATTGTTTAGAATTATTAAATATTTAAAAAGTTATTTTAATGCTGAATTATTAATCATTAAAAATAATAATAAATCATATGATGATACATATTGTTTAGACTTCGAAAATCTAAATTAAGATTAATGCTCCAAATCTATTATATGAAAAATCTTTTCAAAATGCAGATTTTTTTAAATTTTTTAATATAAAAATGTCTTGACTTTAAAAATATTGATCTCTTGTAAATCAGAGAGAAAGACATCTCCCACATAATTAATAACATAATATTAAAATGTTTAAATAAAAGTAATATTTTTACTTATAATTGCTTTATTTATATAAAATTCTTTATTTATATAAAGTTATATTGAAATACATTTTTGTTATTAATATTTTTTAAGTTTTATATGTCCATTACATGTTAAAGCAATAAAGGGATTACACATCTATGTTATTTATTAAAAAAAATTATCTCTTTTTTTTTACTAGTTTTAAAAGGAAAATTAATATTGCTGAAATAAAAACAATCTCTTTGGATATGTAAATTGGCAGTTTCTTTGTGGGATGAAAGAATCTATTATCTTTGTGACACTAAAAGAGTTGAAAATAAAAATCACTCTCTTAAATTGTTATGCATATAACAAAATCAATTCACAATTGCAAAACATTTATCACAATATCAACCTTCCTAATCTTCGAAGTCACACACACACACACACATAGCCTAGTTACACCGAAATCAATCCCGACATCTTCAAAACTTATTCCTACTATTTCAATGTTTTTGGGGGCTTGCGAATGAACAAAACATCCTCAAATGACTAGGAATGGTTTTGGGAACTTGGGTTCTTTTTTGGAGCTTTGAAATAAAGGAAATGAGAGTTTGAGTACAATTTTTCGATCCAACGAGTTGGTAGAAGCTCTTTATTTGATAGGAAGCCCCCACAAGTTTCCAATTTTGTGGAACCCAATTTTTTTCATCCTTGGCATGTTTTCTCATTGTTTAGTGTCTATCTCATGATGCCCCTCATCCTCCTTCCCTCTAAAAATACCATAAAACAATTAAAAATAAAATAAAATAATTTGAACCTCTAAAATAGTTATCCCATCATGAAGAATACACATTGTTTGACATTTGGGATGATTAGTAATCATTTGGAATTTGGCATCATGTTGCATTGTAATTCTTTATGTGAGTGAGCAACATTGTGAGTCTTGTGTGAGGAGGGCCAATGTGTATTAACTGAGTGGGGGTTGAGGCATATTGAGGTGTCATTGGTGAGTGAGGTGCATTGAGGATCATTATGAGTAGTTCCTAGTGAGAAATCATGTGAGTTGTTTTTCCAGCGGTTGATCATCTTATCATTTTGAGAAGCAATGTGAGAATTCATCACTAGCAAATAACATTTGTCATTTTCTTATTTTGACATTTTGCTCATATTCCTGTCCACTAAATTGTAATGTTTTCTTGTCTTACAGTGTTGTAAGTTTCACTAAATCTATTGTCCGGTTTTACTAATTTAATTACTATGTATTGTCTTGATCACTATATTTTGGTTTTTTTGTATGGGGTCTTCTGCTTACCAGGCTTGTGTTCGTGTTTTGTAGCATGGCCATGGGGTAATTGTTGGTTTTAGTTCTAAACTTTGTATGACTTATGAGTCTTGTTTAGTGGTGGAGGCTCAGTCCTGGTCTTGTTTTGGGATGCATAATGAGGAAGTTAAAATCCTCAGGGAGAAAAATGAAGATCAATGTACTTTTGACATCTGAAGTTTGAGAAATATAAAGCCGCAAACTACAAAAAAACGAAAATTTAACATTTTTTTTATATTAATAAAAATATAAAATATATAAAAATAAAACATAAATTCAAATGTCAAAAACTCACCCACCATGTTTTGTGGGGCAATAAAAATAAATTTATTAAAATGTGTGATTATATCATAAAGTGGTATTGAGGGGATTACATGGTAATTTTAAAACCCCCGAGGGGTGATATACACCATTGTATGTTGCATGTATAAGTCAAAATCAACGATGGATAATATTGAACCCCCTCCCCTTGGTCCCTTCCTTAAACTTTGGTAGGCAAACACCCCTTGAAATTAACCTCAACCACAAGAAAATTTTAACATGCACACAAATTAATGCATATGGATTAGACTATATCTTAGGTATCATTTAATATTTTACTAATTTAATTAAATATTAAGTTTTAAACAGTATTATAAATTAAATAGTTTGTAGCATGTAAAATTGTAATTTTACTGTTTTTATTAAAACAAAATAAATTAATTAACAAAATAAAAATAAAATGCATAGATTTGTAACAAATAAAAATAAAATTAAACAAGAATAAAATAATAAATAGATTTACTATATAGCATTAATAAAATTTGGCTTCCACTTAGAATGCATTTGGCTCCTAAATTAGTAGTGGATGAGAGGAAAGCTATTATATTTTTCTATTATTAGACAATAGTCTTTTTTGGTGCTTAAGTTTCTCCATCAGTCTCATCATCAATATATTCATAGTGTTCAGTTCCATAGTTAAAGGCATCATTTCATCATCATAAATAAAAGAGTTGAAGACTAGAAGAAAAACGGAAGCAAAAGAGAAAAAGTGCAGTTTTTTGGCACAAGGAGACTTGTATTCTATGAACAGTGTTTTTCAGATTTCAATCAAGAGATTTTCCTATTAGCTATTGGAAGTTGGTGTTCTTATGTGATATATTTATCATATGTTATGCATATCTAATTCATTCGTTCATATTTAAAGTTATATGGATAATGGAGAGGCTAAATTGAGGATCAATTTCCTTATATCACTTGGAAAATCATATTCTACACAAAGAATTATGATACAATCAACCTGTTTTAATCATACCTCTAGTTAAATAAAATATTGTTGCCTTTATATTACATATAACCAGGGTTTACTATGTCTTTGAACTATATGGATATTATTCCTATGCATTTTCTTAATTAACAGATATTAAAATATTCATTGAATGCAACCAATCTATTAAAAGTTCTTCTAAATTATTCATCACATTAGACTAGTTCAATTATAATTTCCTACCTTGGTTGGAAGGTAGCCTCCCAATTGTATATTTTAGTATATATTGTTTCATACTTCATTGCACAAGAATAAGAACATAGTTGAACCTTTGTTTAATTTTTTCATATGCTTTGGCAAGATTGACTCCATGCCCAATGGATAGGCTTCAAATCAAGGATATTTATAGAGTTTAAAGCAAAGTCTTCTTCCAACCCTCTTCCAATCCTTTCATCTTATTTTAGATATGGCATTTGTGTGTAATAAGTTGTTGTGTGGTAACAGTGAACAACATACTTCATTCAAGTATTAAAGGATACCCCTCTGAACCAAGGGCCAAATTGAGGACAAAAGTAGGTGTGGAGTTTCCTTGACATAGTTCCTAAATAGCCAACAATTATCTCAAGAAGTGACAACAGGTGGTGAGTTACCAAAGGAATATTTTGTTCTTGCTTTGGTTTAAAATTAATATTTTTTCATGCATAAGATACTGTTGAAAATATATTTACTTGTTGGTATTCTCTATTTTTTTTGTAGAGCACATGATAGGTCATTTAGATTAACTGATTGAGTTACTAAATATTTTTTTGTTTTTGTGGTGTAGTAAGAGCCACCCATAGTACTAATATATATTTTGTAGGAAGTTGGAAGTAGATAAGAAAACACTGGTGAATGAGGATTCCACTGGGGAAGACACAAAGTGATGTCAAAACCTCCAAGCTTGAATCTAAATTGGTTATCAAGATATGTGGTTAATTTCCATATTGGGTTTTTGAAGCTTTTAAGTTTTGTTTTATTACTTATGCATCCTACTTCCTCTCTTACTCACCCTTCTCATCACTTATTCCTATCCTTTACTCTTATAATGTGTTCTTTGCATTTTCTTACTCATTTCTTGCATTCTTCTCTTATTTCTTTTGTTCATCTTTTTTTTGCATCATTTCTTTATCAAACCGTCTTCTCATCATATCTTTCCCTCCAGTTTTATCCATTAATCCATGTGTCTTCCTTCATTTCATATCCTTTTACAACCCTTGATTCTCCATCATTGATTACCACTGCCCACACTTAATCTCTTCAATATTAAGCATGATGACAATTGCACTCTAATCAAGGGCCTAAACGGTTATATTATTCTATAAAAAATTTCAAAGGAATCCTCATACAAAAATCATAGTTTTATGTTCAACTTGTGGTAACTATTTCATCACTAGTGGGACACTCCATGAACTCTATTGACTCTATGACCATGTTTACGTGAGGCTCTCACTATACCAATTTCAAAATTTAGGTAATGGGGAACTTCATGGATTTCCATGATGGTTATGTCAGGATCCCATTACCATCATACTACATTTTGAACTAATTTTTTTAGTATTCTCTCATTCTTGATTCAGGTGTTGTTTTTGCATTCTGTTGCAAATCTCGTTTTAGTCATATCACATAATCTAGATATTGGATGTTTGTAATTTTTTTCATGTGGATACATTGCATTGAAAAATATGTGCTTAAAAAAATTCACACCTGTCTAAATCATCATCTGGGAGAAATAAATAAATAAATATATATACATATATACACATATGTATATGAATATGTATATGTATATGTACATATACATATACATATATATATGAAGATATGTATATATACGTACATATATATATATATATATATATATATATATATATATATATATATATATATATATATATATATATATATATATATGTGTGTGTGTGTGTGTGTGTGTGTGTACATATATATACATATATATACACTCTTGTATCATTTTGGCTAAATGACTATGCCAAAACATAGTCGGGACAATCTTGTTTCGGAAGATCATATGGGCATATTTTAAAATATTTTTCCACCCAAACTTTCCTTTGAAATATAGTTTCTAATCCAATTTTAATCACTCATTTTGGATAATAAATGAAAAATATATGACCAAAATATTGATCGGATAAGTAGTTCAAAAACAGAGTTAGGACAGTCACTTTTTGGATGCATAAATGGATATATATTTCAATCATGTTTCTATGGTGTACTATCCTATGAATATATTTTACCATGCAATTTGAATCACTATGTTTTGATATCACACAATGAATTTATCGTTGAAATACTAACTGCCTATCCTAAATCAAAACTCCTAAAACTTTGTCTCCTAAGTTGTTCACCATCATGTTTGGCCTATAAATTATTCTTGTCTTTAGAACTTGTTTATATTTGGGGATACATACATGAGCCTATTTTCATTCCCAATTTGAATCAAGTCAATCTTTCATTTATTTGGTTTCCCTTGAATCTTAATCTATTTACATAACTACTACTACTAAACTACAACTTTAGCCTCATCACTTTTTTAGTTCCTTCTCTGACCATCCCTAAACCATACAATAAAGTGACTCAACTCACTTACGATGCTAAGTTACTTTGTTATCAGATTCTCTTATTTAATAAATTTGTGAAAAAATGTCTTAGGTACTATCAGACTATGGAATTCTTAAAAACCATATTGCTAGTAGCCATTCCTCAAAAATTAAATAAATAAATAAACAAATTTTCAAATAGTGAAAAACCTCTGGGGCAAAGTTAGAGAGATCTTCTTTGAAAACTAGCTTGTTGGTGGACAATGTCTTGCAAATAAAATTATAAGATCATTTTCAAGTTTCAACTACTCTTAAAAATTATTTCTAAGTTTCATCACTCCATTAGTGTTGGGAATCGGGATTACTGAGAGGGGAGAGTGAATCATTATTATATAAAATTTCACAATTATTTAGCTAATCAAACACATTCAACAATGCACCAACGCACCAATTACACAAAGCTTGAACGTAAAATATATACATGGAAACCCTTATGGGAGAAAACTATTGAAAATGCAACAAGAAAATCCTAATTTAATTTTGTCCTTGAATTGAATTAGGAATAAAATTGTAATTCCACATCACATGACAACTTGTATTAGTTAACTAAGTTAATTTGAATTAGTTGGCTCGGTTAATTCGAGTTGAGGGTTTAACTTGAGTCATGTAGAGTGTCTCCTACTTTATAGTAGCGTCAATTGAGTTTATTTTGAGTTGTAATTAATTAATTCATTCTAACTGAGTTAAAGATAGATAAATTAGTTCCAACTATTGGAGGAACTAGTGGGAGGTCTAGTAGTGTGGTGTTGCATGCAGTGATCAACTATTAAACTTATGATTCACTCATAAATAACTCATGCATGTCAGATCTAATAGATACCCAATTGAGATTGGAGTTCAAGGACAATGTACTATCAGTTGTATAATCATATGAAGTGTACAAGTGTTGCATGCAGTCATAGGCAGGCCTATGAGGATTGTACAATTCCAATTGAGGAATTTCCCTAATTCATAGGGGTTAATTTCCAAGGAAACAATGCAAGGAAATAGGGACTTGGGAAAGCATAAAATTGGTTAAGTATTGGCCTAGGCTTGTCTAAGAAGTTGTGATACAGATAGAGATAGTGCATAGGTTGCTCGGGCTTGAGAAAAAGCATTGTAATATTCTCATATTTTCTTTCTAATGCAATATATAGATAACAAGGGTTTTTAGTTGTGTCTCTCCCCAAGAAATCATTGTGTAATGTGTTGATTGAATTATTTCTCTTGTGTGCTTTGTGATTTCATGATCGTTTAATTGTTTCCGCTGATGAGTAGAGTAGATTCAAGTCTATTTTTTTAGTAAATTACAATTAGCAGTTTGAATCTACAAGAAATTTCTACATGGTATCTGAGGAGAAATCACTCTAGAAGAGGATAATATGATTTTTCCTTTTGCAAGTGAAATCGAATTTGTAGTATCATACTTCAGAGCCAACAGGATGTCTTTCTATAGATTGAGACTCGAATATGCCCTTGAGGGTACTTCGAACTATATTGCTTGGAAGGATAGGATGGAGGCAGTGTTGGGAGACAACGGGCTTAAGGATTTCATAGACAAAGATATTCCTAAGCCTCCAGCAACGGAAGCTCAAGATCTAGCATAGTGGAGAAAATGTGTTGCAAAGCCGAGAAGGATTATCCTAGAAGGAGTTCGAGATGATATTGTCTCGAACCTCCATGGTAAGGATACTCCATATGCAATGTGAAAGACCTTGATAGACCTGTTTCAAAATAGTAGTGACCACAGGAAGTTGGCATTGAAGGACAAGCTCAGGAAAATAAAGATGCAGAAGGGTGACACAATACCAAAGTACTTGACCAAGTTCACCCAATGTCGCGATGAGCTTGGAAGTGTTGGTGTGACAGTTGTTGAAGATGATCTGGTCAAGCTAGCACTTCTAAGCCTTCCCAAGAGCTAGCACATCTACCAGGATTTGGTAAATGGGAAGGAAAATCTACCAGAGTGGGAGCATTTGCAGTCTAACTTGGTGAAAGAAGAGATTCGATGGAACACCAAAGATGGATCCTCATTCAAGCATGATGATGAGGAGAACTGTGCCTTAGATAGAAAGGCAAAGAAAGGGAAAGCGAAGTCATCCCATTCCAAATTAGATTCCAATCAGGGTGGCAAGAAGAAGTACTTGTCGAAGATTAAATGTTTTCATTGTCAAGAGTTGGGACACTATGCCACAAAGTGTCCTCATAAGAAGGTGGACAAGAATCCATTAGGAGGAGTAGCAGGTGAAGCTCTTGCTTCACAATTTGAGTTGGATTTCACCCTCATTGCTTGCATGGTGACATCGGTGATGGGTAGTGTGTGGTATCTAGATAGTGGAGCTTCAATCCATATGACCGGAAACAAAGAATTATTAAGTGACCTGGAGGAGAAGGACCTCCATATGCACATCGAAATGGGAGATGATGGAAGGGATAGTGTAGCCAACATTGGTATTATTACTTTTCAAAGGGATTCTAGTTTTTCTCTCACATTAAAATATGTCATGTATGTTCTAGGTTCGAAGAAGAATTTGGTTTCAGTTGCTATGTTGGAGGACCGTGGCTACAATGTGATATTTAGCAAAGGACAGGATTTCCTTCGTCACATAGCCTTGGGACTGAGTCTTGCTAAAGTCTAATAGATTACAACATGACATGTTTGAATTGTTTTCTATGCTTTAGTTATGGATACCAATGGCTAAGTTTGTTACTCGTAACTTGTAGAACAATGCCATATACTAATGTAATAAAGTCTAATATACTATTTTATATACTAAATATAAATTCTAACATACAGTAGTGATAGGTCTCTAAATGATGTCTTCTTAACGTTGATCCAACACCTTTTTGAGGACCTTTTTCCATTTTCATACCTATTGCTACAACACGTTTAAGATGTAGCAACACCCTTATATCAGTGCAACACCCCAAGTACCTCGTTATTGCAACATGGTGCTACAACTTTTGTTTTTGTAATATAACCAAGGAGAACGTGTTGCAACTCCCAATGTTATGGCACGACTAAAGAGAATGAACTACAAGTCCATCTACTACAATATGGATAGGGTTTAATGTTGCAACATGATATAGTTTAATATTGCAAGTCCATCTACTTCAATATGGATAGGGTTTAATGTTGCAACATGATATAGTTTAGTGTTGCAAGTCCATCGCTGTAACATGACAAAACAAGTAGAACTAGTGCTACAACATGCCTAAGTCTGATGCTACAACACATTGACAGTTGAATGTTGATCATAATTGCTGCAACTCAGGGATGGTTGGCACAATGCTCCTCTAGCTAGTCTCCAGCCACACAATTTATCATCAATAGATTACAGGCTGACTATTTGACAACCCAATGAAGAAAGTGACAAATTAGTTCGTTGCCAACAAGGAAAAGTTAATTGCAATTGAAGAGCAACTCATCTATCACTTATCACAATAGTTGAACGAGTTAGTGTTTGTTTGATCCTTTTAATTTTTAGTAAAATTGTTGTAATCGATAAGGAAGAACCTGAGAATCTGAAGATTCTCATGGTTTTCCTTCTACATATTAGTTAAATTAAGGCTACAATACTATGTATAAAAACACCCTACTATACTCAAGAAAGGGAGGACGATTAATTGCAAGTTGCGTTATAACTTTCTAGTAATATTACTTTTGTGGTTCTATTCCATTTCCTATTCTTGTTTATGTGAATGATGTGTTGTTAACTTAAGCAATATTCTTTTATAATCAATTTCTTGGCTAAGGAGGTAAGGCATCCTCCTTAGATTGTTACTTCATGCAACCATATATATTAGTTCCTAGTTTCATTTATATTTCTATAACTTAGTTTCTTTATATTGTTGCATTTCACCATGTGATAAATATTATGTTTATATACACTATTGCAAGTCACTAATCAGATAAATAACTCTATTTATTTACATTGTTGTTGATTGCTTTGATATGTAATTATGTTCCTTTATATTAATGCAATTCATATATCTGAATAGGTGATTAGCTTTGTTTTCGAAGATTGTGTTTCACTTACTCTGGGTTCTAGATTAATCGTGTTCTCTTTGATATATCTTATTGGATTTGATTCTATACATTGCAATTTATCAACATTCTATTATTTCATATGCATCTTTGTTCCAAGGATTTAATTTATGCCTTTGTTTGGTGTTACAATGTTAAGCTTCTTAATCCCACTAGGTAGAAGTGTAATTCTACAAGTGTGACCTTTAATTTCTACAAATGTGGTTTTTTTTCCTTGGTGACTTGTAAAATAAATCAATATATTGCTATCAAACTCTCATCTAAGATACTACAACCTCATTTAAAGTTAACAAGGTTGTGTTAACATATAGAATGCATGACGATTTGCAAGTTCCATACAAACACCATATTGATAATTAAATTCACAGTTTCTCATTGTTGGGTGTGGAGCTTGATTATCTTCTGTATTCAAAGGTATCGGCACATTGGACCCCAGTTTGAAATGGGGCGGCAACGCTGCCCATAAAATATTCGCTGCAGGGGGGTCCGGGGGGGCAGCTACGACCTTTGGGGAGCCCCCCCCCCGGCGAGGGGTTTCAGGGGCAGTGACCCCGAAGCTAAGAATAGATGTAAAATTGCCTTGCAAAAGTATAGTAATTTCTAGTCAATCTGGGTCATTCATTAAGCGGAGATCTGACGGTAGAAGTTATGTTTAATTTAGGGTTTTTTTTTTCCCTAGAAGGCAACCCCTCACTATATATGAGAGAATTGTATTGCATCTATGTAGATCTAGATTCCGAGTGAGCAAGAGAGAGGAGATTGAGAGTGAAGAGCGTGTTACAGCGGATCTACTGTAGGTTGTATCTCTTTAGTTTGCTAGATAATATAAAATGAAGGACTGGTTGTTTCTCTGTGGATGTAGCCCAAACTGGGTGAACCACGTATATATGTGTCTCTCTTGTTTTATGCATTTTCTGTGTTTATATTTCTGCAATATTATATGTGTTCCATTGCTCTGCAACATATAATTTTCTAACAATTGGTATCAGAGCTGAAGGTCTATTTGGCTAATAAACTCGCAGGAAACAAGGGTTCCTTGTTCAAGTGGGAGCAATGGTGGAAGATGGTAAGTTTAGGGTCGAGAAATTTTACGGCCAAAACTTCTTGCTATGGAAGATGCAGATGGAAGATTATCTGTATCAGAAAGATCTGTACCTACCATTGGGTGGAAAAACAAAGATGTCGATGGGTATGACAGATGAAGAATGGAACCTTCTCGATAGAAAGGCACTTGGAATAGTACGGTTGTGCCTCACAGCGTCGGTCACCTTCAGCATTTTGAAGGAAACAATGACAGAGGGTTTGATTAAGGCATTGGCGAAACTATATGAAAAACCCTCGGCCTTAAACAAGGTATTTTTTATGAAAGAGTTATTTAATATGACGATTTCGGAAGGTGGATCTGTTGGAAACCATTTAAATGATTTTAATACTGTTACAAGTCAGTTAAGTTCTATAAGGGAAAACTTTAATGATGAAGTTAGAGCTCTGTTATTCTTGTGCTCATTGCCAGAAAGTTGGAATGGCTTAGTAATGGCCATTAGTAACTCTCTTTCTGGATCTAGTACTTTAAAGTTTGATGATGTTGTCGATGCTATCCTTAGCGAGGAAATGCGACGGAAAAGCTCCGGTGAGACATCGAGTAATGCTCTAAGTGTAGAGTCTAGGGGAAGAAAAATGGAAAGAGGAAAGGGCTTAGGATATCGCAGTAAATCAAGGAAAGGCAGATCCAAGTCCAGATCGGGGATAGTGTGCTGGAAATGTGGAAAGAAAGGACACCTAAAGAAAGATTGTAGATCTCAGAATGGAAAAGAAGGAGATGCACAGCAAGAAAACAATCATGAAGCAAATGTGACAGGTGAGGTGTTACAAGATCTTTGATTCTTTCTTTCGAAAATATTACTGATTCCTGGGTGGTAGATTCAAGGACCTCATTCCATGCCACACCTGATAAGAAATACTTTCATGACTATGTTCAAGGAGATTTTGGACAAGTCCATTTGGGTGATGATAAACCCTATAAAATTGTTGGAATGGGTAAGGTTCTTGTAAAACAGCAGAATGGAAACCAATGGCTACTAAAGGAGGTAAGGCATGTTCCAAATCTGAAGAAAATCTAATTTCAATAAGGCAGTTAGGTGGTGAAGGTTGTGTGACAACTTTCACAAATAAAGCTTGAAAGGTCACCAAAGGAGCCCTGGTAATAGCAAAAGGCGAAAAGGTTGGTACATTGTATTTATGCAATGGTATTTCCAACTCTGTTAATGCTTTAACTTCCAAAGGAGCAGATGCAACATTATGGCATCATAAGCTCGGACACATGAGTGAGAAGGGGATGGAGATCCTTCACTCAAGGAATTTGTTGTCGGGTTTGAAGAATGTTGATTTGGACTTCTGTGAGAATTGCATTTATGGAAAACAGAAGAGAGTTAGATTTATCAGAGTTGGGAAAGAAAAGAAGAGCGAAAAATTAGAGCTTGTGCATACAGATGTATGGGGACCTGCTCAGGTATCATCTCTCAGTGGCTCTCTTTATTATGTTACTTTTATTGATGATGCAACTAGAAAAAATTGTTAATACTTTCAAGAAATGGAAAGATTTGGTTGAGATTGAGACATGAAAGAAATTGAAGTGTCTCAGATCAGACAATGGAGATGAGTATTGCAACAACGAGTTTGATAGGTACTATTCAGAGCATGGAATTTGTAGAGAGAAGATAGTTCCAAGAACACCACAAGAAAATGGTGTGTCAGAAAGGATGAACAGAACAATCATGGAGCGTGCAAGGTGCATGAGATTGCATGCAGGATTGCCTTTACAATTTTGGGCAGATGCTGTAGATATTGTTGTTTATCTAATAAACAGAGGGCCTTCAAGTTCCTTGGATGGTGGTGTTCCAAAGGAAGCATGGATAGATAAAAAGGTAAACTACTCTTTTTTAAAGCCTTTTGGTTGTGAGGCCTTTGTCCATATTAATAAAGAAAATAGAACAAAGCTTGAGGCAAAATTAAAGAAACGTACCTTTATTGGATATGGTGTTAATGATTTTGGTTATCGCTTATATGATTATGAAAATCACAAAATCATTAGGAATAGAGATGTAATATTCAACAAAAAGGTCTTGTATAAGAATCAGTTGGAGGAAAAGGAATAGGAAAAAAAAAACAAGGAATACACAGTTCTTGATGAGATCACTGAAAAAGTAAAGGTGCCTGAAAATAATAATAATCAACAACCACAACAACAGGCACCCCAAACACCTGAAAGTGTGTTAGAAGATCTACCAGGATAAGTAGACCCCCTAAATGATACTCTCCTTCATTATATTATTTATGGTTGACTAATTCTGGTGAACTTGAATGTTATGAAGAAGCAATGTAGGTTGAAAGCAGGAAGAAGTGGGAGCTAGCCATGGAAGAAGAGATGGACTCCTTAATGCATAGCCAGACTTGGGACCTCGTCAAGTTGCCTGCAGGTAAAATTACATTGTAGAATAAATGGGCTTACAGGCTGAAGGAAGAAGATGGAGGAAAATAGAGCTACAAAGCTAGACTTGTGGTGAAGGGGTTTGCACAGAAGAAAGGTATTGATTTTGATGAAATATTTTTCCTGTTGTTAAAATGACTTCAATCAGAACTATTCTAAGTCCAGTAGCAGCTGAAGATTTACATCTTGAGCAATTAGATGTAAATACAGCCTTTCTCCATGGGGATTTGGAGGAAGAGATATATATGCAGTAGTCATAAGGATATGAGGTAAAAGGGAAGGAGAAACTAGTGTGCAAGTTGAAGAAGAGCTTGTATGGCTTAAAACAGGATCCAAGGCAGTGGTATCTAAAATTTGACGAGTTTATGTTTGAACAAGGTAATACTAGATGTCACTCTGATCATTGTGTTTATCTGAAAAAGCAAAATGATGGAAGCTATATTATATTGCTATTGTATGCAGATGACATGCTTGTTGCAGGGTCTAACATGCAGGAAATAAATGTGCTCAAAATAAAATTGGCAAATTCATTTGCAATGAAGGATTTGGGAGCTGCAAAACAAATCCTTGGAATGAGAATAACTAGAGATAGGAAAAATCGTAAACTAACAATGTCTTAGAATGAGTACATACAAAAGGTGTTGAAAAGATTTAATATGCACAATGAAAAACCAGTTAGTACACCTTTTGCTAGCCATTTTAAACTTAGTAATGAAATGTGCCCAAAGACCCAAGAAGACATGGATTATATGTCTGAAGTTCCATATGCAGCCGCAGTTGGAAGCTTAATGTATGCAATGGTTTGCACAAGGCTTGATATTGCACATGTAGTGGGAGTTGAAAGCAGGTACATGAAAAATCCAGGAAAGGAACATTGGATGGCAGTGAAATGGATTCTCAGATATTTGAAAGGTACAACAAATCAAGCATTATGCCTTGGTGGTTCAAACATTTCTCTACAGGGATATGTTGATGCAGATATGGCAGGTGACAGAGATAATAGGAGGAGCACTATAGGATATGTATTTACTGTAGGTGGAACAGCGGTCAGTTGGATTTCAAAAATCCAAAGTGTTGTTGCACTTTCAACAATAGAAGCAGAGTATGTTGCTGCTACAGAGGCTAGTAAAGAAATGATTTGGTTACAAAGGTTTATGGGTGAATTGGGTAAGGAGCATGATATGGGAACATTATACAGTGATAGCCAAAGTGCCATTCATCTTGCAAAGAACTCAAAATTTCATTCTAGGACTAAACACATACAGCTCAAGTACCATTTCATACGATCAATGTTGGAAGATGGAGAGTTGAAGATGGAAAAGATACACACTAGCCAGAATCCTCCAGATATGCTAACAAAAGTTGTAACCTGGGAGAAACTGAGAATATGCTCAGTTTCAATTGGTCTTCAAGTATGATGAAGAAGATGAGAAACAGTCAGGTCTAAAGAGGAGTCATTGTCCAGCAAATGAAGTAGTGGTGGAGTTGCTATAATCAGTCTCCAAGTGGGAGATTGTTGGGTGTGGAGCCTGATTATCTTCTGTATTCGAAGGTATTGCCACATTGGACCCCATTTTGAAATGGGGCAGCAACGCCGCTCGTAAAATATTCGCTGCAGGGGGGTCCAGGGGGGGTGGCTGTGACCTTTGGGGCAGTGCCCCCGAAGCTAAGAATAGATGTAAAATTGCCTTGTAAAAGTATAGTAATTTCTAGTCAATCTGGGTCGTTCATTAGGTGGAGATCTAACGGTAGAAGTTATGTTTAATTTAGGGTTTTTTTCCCTAGAAGGCAACCCCTCACAATATATGAGGGAATTATATTGCGTCTATGTAGATCTGTATTCTGAGTGAGCAAGAGAGAGGAGATTGAGAGTGAAGAGGGTGTTACAACAAATCTGTTGTAGGTTGTATCTCTTCAATTTGTTGGATAATATAAAAGGAAGGACTGGTTTTTTCTCCGTGGACGTAGCCCAAACTATGTGAACCACATATATCTCTGTCTCTCTTGTTCTATGCATTTTTTGTGTTTATATTTCTGCAATATTTTATGTGTTCCATTGCTCTGTAATATATAAATTTCTAACACTCATTTGTATGTTAAAGTAATTCAGATGTAATTGAAGAAACCATCATTTTTGGTGCAGTTCCTAGTGAGCTATCAAAAGTGAAATTTTTGTTTTATTTAGTCATTATATTTCCTTTAAGTAATTGGTGTAATGTGTTTCATTCAATTCTTTCTTTTTCAGTAGTTTGTTTTTGAAAGAACATCTTTTAATTTTTCCATTCACAAAGCTAGAGACACACAAGGAAGATTCAGTACATCCACTAAGAATCCCCATAAGACTAAAAGTGCAAAACATCCTCAAGACGAGAAGGGAAATAATTAGTTAAACTATTTGTATCCTGTAACACACTCCCTTGCAAAGAAGAAACATGAACCCTTTGTTTAGGGACCTAAAATTGCACTAGCTTCATCTTGAGCACAAACAAAATTCTTGTTTCCTGAAGGACTGATAAATGAGAAATCCCACTTTAAAGACTTGATTTTCCCTAACTCTCCCAAGGACACTTTAGAACAAGAGAACATTTGTCTAGAAAGATGGAACATGAGACTATAAGGAAGAGGAATCCGCATTTACATTACCTATTCTAGATTTAGATGAAGTGACCAAGATGAAGAATATTCTACACTCAAAATTCCCTAAGTTCCATGGCTTATCGAAAGAGGATCATGAAGTTAGACCAAATATCACACTAAGGGGGGGTGAATCAGTTTAATGGAAAACTTATCATTTCAAAATATTCATCAATAAATAATCATGTAGTAGTGTATCATAACAATTTGCATCATAAAAATAAATGAAACCATGCATCAAAAAGTCATCATCACATCAACACAAGAGGACACAAGCTTTTATGTGTAAACTCTTGTAAGAGAAAACCACAAATGCTTTTTATTCTTCTTCTTCAATTGATTTACATTTTTTTCCAGGCACATAATTGCTTGAGGAACCCACCCCTAAGACCTGCAATCAACCATTTGCAATAGGTTATAACTTGATTGAGGCACCAACTTCGGAAATGTGCAAGAACCCACCTGCAATAAGCTACAAACT
>CM062804.1:808123602-808327097 GCA_031772625.1 Pinus tabuliformis | reverse complement strand
CCAGACTGTCCAAAACCTAGACAAAGCAAAGGCCAGATTGTCAAATCCTAAGGATCTGAAATCTACACTCAGAGTGTAAGAATAGCTCAAAGATCCTCAGGTGAAAAGAAAGATTGAGGACTTAAAGAAGCAGATTGAGGAAGAATGCTGCTCAGAAGAGCCAAATTCATTTTGGCACAGAAAGTAGCATACAGTAGAGCTCCCATATAAAGAAGGATACACAGGAAAACCCTGTAAGAGCAGAGCCATTCCTATGAGCAAAGATTACAGAGATCTCTTTGGAAAAGAGATCAAACAACTTTTAGACAGGAAGCTCATCAGAGAATCTGATAGTCCCTGGAAAAGTTATGGATTCTATGTTAACAAGAGAGCCGAACAAATCAGAGGCATTCCAAGACTGGTAATAAATTTTAAACCTTTGAATTCTGTTCTTGCAGATGACACCTATCCTATACCTCATAAAGGTGATTTGATAAGTAGGATAGCTGGAGCTAAAGTTCTTTCTAAGTTTGATTTGAAAGTAGGATTCTGGCAAGTTTCTATTGCAAAAAAAGATAAGTTCAAGACTGCTTTCAGCATTCCAGCAGGCCACTACGAGTGGAACGTCATGCCTTTTGGTTTAAAAATGCACCATCCAAATTCCAAAAGGTAATGGACAAGATCTTTAAGCCATATTTTGATTGGCTTATAGTATATATAGATGATGTTCTGATCTTCTCTAAGAACATCCAAGATCATTTTAAGCATGTGCATACTTTCAAACAATTAGTCAAGCATAATGGTCTTGTTTTGAGTAAAAAGAAGATAGAAGTCTTCCAGACTACTATCAAGTTTCTTGGCCATACCATTTTCAATGGTCAAATTTCTCTACATAAACATGCTCTGGAGTTTGCTGACAAATTTCCTGATGTCATCACAGACAAGAATCAGCTACAAAGCTTCTTGGGATGTTTAAATTATGTCAGTAATTTTTATCAAGATTGTGCTAGTGACAGGAGTGCGTTAAATAAAAGATTTAAAAAGAATCCACCAGAGTGGACAGAAGTTCATACAAAGGCTGTCCAAAATATTAAAGCCAAGGTAAAGTCTCTTCCCATATTATATGTTGCATATGATAATGCATTCAAGATTTTCGAAACAGATGCAAGCAATATTGGATGGGGAGGAATCCTAAAACAGAGAACTGGTGACACTAAACAAATTGTCCAGTATGCATATGGAATTTGGAATACAGCTGAGCAAAATTATTCCACCATTGAAAAAGAGGTCAAAGCTGCGTGGAATTGCATCAGCAAATTTGATGTCTACTTGATAAACAAACAATTCTTACTCAGAATTGATGCTTCAACTCTCCAGAAGGTTCTGACTAAAGATAACAAAAAGTGAGGTGAGGCCAAATTTTCCAGATGGCAAGCACTCTTTGCAAATTTTGATTTCCAAGTAGAACATATAAAAGGGACAGAAAATTCTCTCCCAGATTTCCTCAGCAGAGAGTACATCCAGCCTCAAGACCACATAATGGTCATAGTGACAGAATGGGACCAAGCCCAAAAACAAGAGGTCCTTCGCACCATCCCTGACAACCAAGAATGGGAAGAATACAAGAAAAATTGGAAACCCACTTGGCAGTTAAGGAATACAAAAGTACTAGATGCCAATCTGCAGGCGCATACAGACATCCAGCATCTTGTACCAGAAAGAAGAGTGTATCCAAAAGGAAGCAAATGGATACATGATATGATTTATGAAAAAGCAAAAAGAGATGCCAGATTTGCAGAAGTGGCTCTACAACAAGATTTTCATGATATATCTGGCATATGGTATCATGGAGGGGCCCGCAACAGAATATATGAGAAATATTTTTGCATTCATCGTACCAGAAATTAACATGGTCCTGGCCTACCCACAATGCGGCCATATGGCCAAAAGGAGATCCTAAAATTATTTTTCCTGACACAGTTTATGATTTTGCAGGATACAAACAGCTATGGTGGGATTTTCTTAATGTGGACGATAAAGAAGAGACTCATTATACTAAACTCAAGTTTAGTACAACAGGAACCTTCTAGAGAAATCAACAATGTGACTGGTTCCAACAGTGGTGGCTTGACTATGGTGTTAACAGAACAGCCATGGACCCAGTTTATCATGAATCATATTGCAGGAACCATTGTGACATATGCTTTGAACATAATATTGGAGAATGCTTTCATACCATCTATAAAACTGTTAAAGAAATGACAGTTGGAGAATGGACACCATTTCATGATGTAAATAATACCTTAAAAGAATACATGAGTGGTCATTATGAATGGTTGGTTTTAACCAAAATAAAGCATCAAATCATTCTGGGAAAACCAATGATCATCCGAAGGATTTTTACTAAAGCCTGGGATGAATTATTGTACAAAAAGTATAGATTCCCAGAAATCACTATTTTCTTACGGTTCTCATGGGCTTGTCAAGAAAAGCATCCATTTGGTAATAATGTTGTCCAGTCATGAGGACTTAATCGTGGCCAGTTTTTCTCATGGGCTTTACTGTACAAAAGCATCCACTATGTAAACAATATAGACAACATGATTTTCCGTAAGATTTACTTTTCCGAACTGGAATCTTTGCACGGATGTCACCTTGGTGTTACCCGAAAGTAATGATTCCATCAACCTGTCTGATGCTCTACATGAATGTTTGTCCCGTCTCGTTTGCTATAAATTGAGGGTAAGGCTCATTCATGAGGGATTCACATTCAGAGAGTCTTAGAATCTTAGAGAGTCATAGAGATCTGAGAAGCCTGCGTATCAGTGTGCTCGGCACTAGTAAGAACCTAAAGTGGCCAGATCTATTAGCATTCAGTCCAGTCTGTATAAGAGTCGAGTCTGTATATTCTGAGACAGAGCCTATCTGTTGCCAGGTAGCCTTTGGTATTGCTTGTTCCTCTGTGGACGGAATAAAGTCTGATAAATGCAACGATAGTCAATCTCTGATAAAGAATTCTCTGTGTAATATTTGGTCTATAATCTGAATCCATTCTGAGAAATAATATGAGTATACTCTTTTGCATTTGAATGCCTTTGCACATTCATTATTGTCTGCTATGGTAGTAGTTGTCTTGCAATCTTCATTCGAAGTTCACAGGAAGTTCATTAGGGGCTTGCGAGAGGATCGAAGGGATGCCAGACCATTGTTAGGCTAGGTAGCCATGAGTTGAGGTCGCAGAGCATGAAAGATCTGAGTAGGTTCGCACTAAGTTCACCACTGGTTCACCAGGAGTTGATGCGCAAAGATAGACGAAGAGACACAGCAAGGCCAAGAGTCAAAGCAATCTTGTGACAGAAGCCCTTGCTATAAAATTGGTATCAAAGCCAGTAACATCTGGTTCAAGAGGTCGGTATTCTAAATTATCACTCATATTATAATGGATTCATTTCGGAAGTCTATTTCTTTCCGAGAATTAGAAGACAGAGAGTCATCCACAAAAGAGAATCCTCTTAGGGATATGTTTGCATCAAGTTCTAGCAGTCTTAAATCAAGCAGAACTTGAATATGAAGAAACCCAGCCTTTTTCCGTTGGAAATTACCTGCTATTTCTACCTCTGAAGTATATAATGACTTATCCATGTTTCATTTGAAAGCTGCTAAGTTAGATCCAGGAAAACTCTGACAATATCCAGTCCATTCCTTTATTGGATCATAAAGTTTTACAGGCTGACGCTAAGAGATTGAAAAGAAAATATCTTCATTTGGGATGTATCAGAATAGGAATCAACCCATTAACCCATCAAGGGTTAAATACTTTTGTGTTAGCCACAGTCCGTGATCTTACCCACAACAAGTATACCGATTCCCTGATCGGTGGTATAGTTGCCCCCCTGTCACATGGCCCAGTGTTTTTTGATTGCTATCCTAATTTTTGTTGGAAATAATACTGAGAGGGGGGGTGAATCAGTATTATCAAATTCTTTTCAATATATCTTCCTTATTTATATTTTGAATAATTCTTCAAATATTGATCATTACTTTGTATGTCGGTATCATAAAATAATGAGCATGAACAAGAAAAATAGATAGTCACACCAAAGAACACCAGATATAAGGTGGAAACCCAATGTGGGTGAAAACCACCTGCTGCAATATGTTTCTATCTTCTTTCAATTAGAAACTCCTTTTACAATGATTTTGTACTGGTGCAGTCCTTTACCAATACGTAGGCTACAACCTGCAGAGAGCTACAACTCTCTCTCGTTTCCCAGTCTCTCCTGGAATGGAGCTACAACCCCCTACTTCTTTTCTTTCAAGGACCACTTTTCATAAATTTTCAAACTGGATCCAAGAAAATCAAATAATCATCAAGTACATGCAAATCACCCAAACTCCTTATGCAATCACCCAACTTCTCAACTTCTCAATGCTGTAAACAGAAAGATAGTACCAGAAATATAAACCCAGGACTCTGCAGCAATAAATAAAAGATAACCAATAAATGTTTTAAGACAGATCCGCAGTTTTTCCTTATCTGGGCTGCGTGGCTTCACACTTCACCTTCTGCGTCTCTGCGTATCCCCGCAGAGAGCCTTCCGCTGCACCGCGTACCCACGCACTGTTCCTTCAATCACGCCACGTACTACTACTGTGGCCACGCACCCTCGGCTTCTATCGCGCCGCGTATCTACGCTCCTGCGGCTTCTGTAGCGCCGCGTACTTTCACTGTGCCTCCGCACCTGAACCTCTGCCACGCCACGTACCTTTACTGTTCTTCCGCACCTGAACCTCTATCACCCTGTGTACTTCCGCACTGGGACTTTGCCTTCGCTGTGTACCCTCGCACTTTCACTGTGTATCACCTGCGTTCCTCTGCACCGGGACTTTCGCTCTGCTGCGTGCGCCCGCACTTTCACAGTGAATCATCTGCGTACCTCTGATTAGGACCTAATTAAATGATCCACCAAAGTGCTTCTGACAGTCAGATACACATATCTGATCATGCGCCCGAGAGATCACAACTTAATAGATTCACTTTCAACTTCACTTTTATATAGATCAAGCTTTTTAAACCGATAACCCAGTATTTCAGATCTTAAGATATTCAATTTGCAAAGATATGTTGGCCAAGTGATCTCCTTCCCTATTTATAGTCAAGCCCTTATCCACACCATGGGACAAAACCATCAATAACCAATACAAGGGATCCAAACCGAGGCTAAATTAGATCCTATACCACGGGCCAAAACCATAGGATCAAGAACAGCGGGCTAAATACCACGGGCCAAACATAAGAAACCCCACATGAGCGTGCTTCTTTGCCTTGAAGTGAGTGAACTGGGGGACCACACCTTCTGAACGGATAACCTGCGGGTATGACCGCACCTCCTCAACGCAGAACCTGCGAGTCCGCACCTTTTGAACCATTCACCTGCGAACCTCTTAATTTCCATCATTTTGAGAGCCTGAACAGAGTATTGCCACTTGAGTGAGTTGCCATCAAGTACAACACCTGTAACACCTGTAACATAGAGCCATACCAGAGTCATAATGCCAACAATTTTTCAGTTTATGTCTTTGATGAAACAATCAATTAGATCTTGCAGCTGCAGATCCAAACCTCAGGGTTTGATATGCATCAAAAAAGACATAACATAGCCATATAGTCCAGAGGATGCTTTCGGCATACTAATACCTTATGGCCAGCTATAAAACATACTCCTAGTCGTGATTCTAAATCTAGTGTTGTTGTTCTTACTGATTCAAAGAATCAAAAAATAGAACATCAAACTATCATATGGGAAGACCTCACCTTTCCCGAACACTGGGTTGTCAATAATCCCAAGCCTCCTGTTCCAAAAAGGATAACCTCTGCTGATATCAAAGAAAACCAGTCTTCTGCAGTTTTGTCTTTTCCCAGAAGATCTACCATTGATTATAGAGGTATTGAGAAAGCCTGTAAGAGTTCAAAGTATTATCGAGATCCATCTATTGTTGACACCGCTTGTTCTAGTTCCATTGTTTGTAAATATATTTCTCTTAAATCTTTCCCAAGTATACGAATCAAATGGCAACTGGAAGACTTCTTATAGTCTAATATAATCAACAAACCTGGATGGGAGTGCAGCAAGATAAACTTGTTTCCAAAACAAATTTTGGAATCTTTTACCTCATAGATCCTTTGCATCCAGTCTCTGTGAAAGTCTTCGTACTGTGACATCTTATGACATTTCAGATTCATAAGAATGACTTCATTCTTATCTGCTATTTCAGTTTCACTCCCGCACCAATGTTCAAGGATCATAGATGTCAAAGCACTGATCATATTACTTATAGTTGTGCCATCTGGATTATGAATCACATCTCCAGTTTCATCTTTTAGCACTTCTGCTTCCATTTTTGCTAGCAATTTTGGAGATGATTCTGTTTCCCACCACCTGAGCAGTGTCCCTATAAAACACTGAATGATAGTCTTGCAGGCTTCAATTTCACTTTTCCCTCTTAAACACATGAGCTTGTATTCTGTGAACATCATATCAATGAGTTGTCTAATCTGGCCAACACTCAGATTATCGATGTTCCATTCTCTATGAGATTCAGGGAAGAAAGTGTGAGCATCTGGAAGCTTACCTTTACCTTCTAGATCAGGTGCAGGATATTGACTGAACCTACTCTCAAGTGGTTCATAGATAGGAAAGATCTGGGAGTCAGGATCTTTCTTTTCTTCTTCTTCATCTTTAAACAAAGATGCAATAGTGACTTTTTCTGTAGCCTCTGGTTCAGAAGATGTGGCTACTTCTTTTGGAAACAATGCCAGAAACCTATTAATTGGCTTTACAGGATCCTGAATCTTTATATTTCTTTTGTACAAAAAAGAAGTAGGAACTAGTTTGTCTGTTTTTGTTAGATTTATCTTTTCAACTTTCTCGGTCAAACCAGATATGAGGATTCTAGTAGTATCAAGATGATCTACTAGCTTATCTTCTACTCCTTCTATTTTAGTTAAAGATTCTTTAGCATATGAATGAACAATAGATGCAGTATACTATACATCATTGAGGTTCTTATTAACCTCATTTATTGAAACTTGAACAATATCAAACTATTCTTTTATTTCTGCTACTTTTTCTGTATTAATCTCTAGGCCCTTAATGGTTGTATTGGTCCAGTTTATCTGTTCACTAGCTTTCTGGATTCTCCCATCTATGCCTAAAGAATTTTCATCCTTCAACACCAGAGGAATTGCTTTGGTTGCATTCTGATTATCTCCAATGATAATTCCTCTATATGGAGGGAAAGTAGATGGGGTCTCTACTCTGCTACCATCTAAAGCAGTCGAAGCATGTTTGGTAGATGATGAAGAAGATGAACTAATTAACACAATTTCAGGGGAAACATTTTTCTTCCATTCATAGAATGAAATCCAAGAGTTTGTAATTTCCATATAATGTTTCCAATATTCAGCTAATATCTTCTTCTATTCAATAGTATGACTCAGACCAAACTGCTCAGCTTCTGGATTGGTAAATAAGTCCCAATTTAACATGGCTTTCATCCACTTGGAACTTATTTCTGATTTTAAACATCCAGTCATAAGAGTAAAGAATTTATGCATCTCCATGACTGCAGGCTTTTTACAGTCATCTAGAACAGGACCAAATCTACAGGCTGGAATTAGACCTTTGGCTTGCTCAAGATAGCCTAAACCATACTGGGGTTTTGCTGGCCTCATGACACTGAACATTTCTGTCAATCTAGGGTCCTCTCCTTCAAGAGTAATAATCTCATGCATCATTAGGACATGGTCAGACTCTGGCTCATGCGGAAAGGGTATGTCTGAACATTTTGGGCATGGATTGACTGAAGTAGAAGGAGGAGCTTCTCCCGTTTTGGGATGGTGATTTATATGTATGACAGATTCGGCAAGCATACATAAATTTACAGCAGCTTTACATTCTGGACATGTAACTTCTAAAGGATTGAAGTTAACTAGTTGGGAAAACTCGAAAAGAGAAATATGTTTACAAACAATGGAACTAGAATAGGTGGTGTCAACAATAGATGGATCTCGATAATACTTTGAACTCTTACAGGCTTTTTCAATACCTCTATAATCAATGGTAGATCTTCTAGGAAAAGATAAAATTGTAGAAGACTAGTTTTCTTTGATATCAGCAGAGGTTATCCTTTTTGGAATAGGAGGCTTGGGATTATTGACAACCCAATGTTCGAGAAAGGTGAGGTCTTCCCATCTCATAGTTTGATGCTCTATTTTCTGATTCTTTGAATCAGTGAGAACAACAACACTAGATTTAGAATCACGACTGGGAGTATGTTTTATAGCTGGCCATAAGGTATTAGTATGCCAAAAGCATCCTTTGGACTGTATGGCTATGTTATGTCTTTTTTGATGCATATAAAACCTAGAGGTTTGGATCTGCAACTGCAAGATCTGATCAATTGTTTCATCAAAGACATAAACTGAAAAATTAGGATAGCAATCGAAAAAGACTGGGCCATGTGACAGGGGGGCAACTATACCACCGATCAAGGAATCAGTATACTTGTTGTGGGTAAGATCACGGACTATGGCTAACACAAAAGTATTTAACCCTTGATGGGTTAAGGGGTTGATTCCTATTCTGATACATCCCAAATGAAGATATTTTGTTTTCAATCTCTTAGCCTCGGCCTGTAAAACTTTAGGATCCAATAAAGGAATGGACTGGATATTATCAGAGTTTTCCTGGATTTGACTTATAGACTCCTTAATACTAATTCTAGTAGCGGCTTTCAAATGAAACATGGATAAGTCATTATAAACTTCAGAGGCAGAAATAGCAGGTAATTTCCAACAGGCAGAAGGCTAGGTTTCTTCATATTCAAGTTCTGCTTGATTTAGGACTCTGCTAGAACTTGATGCAAACATATCCCTAAGAGGATTCTCTTCTGCAGATGACTCTCTGTCTTATAATTCTCGGAAAGAAACAGACTTCTGAATGAATCTATTATAATATGAGTGATACTTTAGAATATTGAACTCTTGAACTAGACGTTATTGGCTCTGATACCAATTTTATAACAGGGGCTTCTATCACAAGCTTGCTTTGACTCTTAGCCTTGCTGTGTCTCTTCGCCTATCTTTGCACATCAACTCCTAGTGAACCAGTGGTGAACTTAGTGCGAACCTACTCAGATCTTTCACGCTCTGCGACCTCAACTCACGGCTACCTCGCCTAACAACGGTCTAGCGTCCCTTCGATCCTTTGGCGAACCCCTAATGAACTTCCTGTGAACTTCGAATGAAGATTGCAAGACAACTACTACCACAGGAGACAATAATGAATGCGCACAGGTATTCAAATGCAAAAGAGTATACTCATATTATTTCTCAGAATGGATTCAGATTACAGACCAGATATTACAGAGAGAATTCTTTATTAGAGATTGACTATCGTTGCATTTATCGGACTTTATGTCGTCCACAGAGGAACAAGCAATACCAAAGGCTACCTGGCAACAGATAGGCTCTGCCTCAGAATATACAGACTCAACTCTTATACAGACTGGACTGACTACTAATAGATCTGGCCACTCTAGGTTCTTACCAGTGCCGAGCACACTGACACGTGGGCTTCTCAGATCTCTATGACTCTCTAAGACTCTAAGACTCTCCAAATGCGAATGCCTCATGAATGAGCCTTACCCTCAATTTATAGCAAATGAGAGGGGACAAACATTCCTGTAGAGCATCAGACAGGTGGATGGAATCATTTATTTCAGGTAACACCAAGGTGACATCCGCACACAGATTCCAGTCTGAAAAATTAAATCTTACGGAAAATCATGCTGTCTATATTATTTACATAGTGGAAGCCTTTGTACAGTAAAGCCCACGAGAAAAACTGGCCATGATTAAGTCCTCGTGACTGGACAACATTATTACAAAATGGATGCTTTTATCGAACAAGCCCATGAGAACCGTCAAAAAATAGTGATTTCTGGGAATCTATAATTTTTGTACAATAATTTGTCCCAGGCTTTAGTAAAAATCTTTCAGATGATCATTGGTTTTCCCAAAATGATTTGATGCTTTATTTTGGTTAAAACCAACCATTCATAATGACCACTCATGTATTCTTTTAAGGTATTATTTACATCATGAAATGGTGTCCATTCTCCAACTGTCGTTTCTTTAACAGTTTTATAGATGGTGTGAAAGCATTCTCCAATATTATGTTCAAAGCATATGTCACAATGGTTCCTGCAATATGATTCATGATAAATCGGGTCCATGGCTGTTCTGTTAACACCATAGTTAAGCCACCACTATTGGAACCAGTCACATTGCTGATTTCTCTGGAAGGTTCCTGTTGTACTAAACTTGATTTTAGTATAATGAGTCTCTTCTTTATCATCCACATTAAGAAAATCCCACCATAGATGTTTTTATCCTGCAAAATCATAAACTATGTCAGGAAAAATAATTTTAGGATCTCCTTTTAGCCATATGGTAGCATTGTGGGTAGGCCAGGACCATGTTAGATTTCTGGTACGATGAATGCAAAAATATTTCTCAAATATTCCGCAGCAGGCCCCTCCATGATACCATATTCTAGATATATCATGAAAATATTGTTGTAGAGCCACTTCTGCAAATATGGCATCTCTTTTTGCTTTTTCATAAATCATATCATGTATCCATTTGCTTCCTTTTGGATACACCTGATGAGCCCCAAAAATGGATAATTATATGGGCTCATTCAACCTCCTAATTCGACTTAATCCACCATTCTCATTAGTTTATTGCATGTTTTTTATTATATTTATGCTAATAGAGTGAATTGGGTTAGTCATTATGCCAACAAGTCTAATGTGTGCTCTGTGTAGTCTTTTTTGTCAATTTGGAGACAAAATCAAAGGTTTTAATGAGCACTTGGCAGCCAAATTTGTGGGAGAACAAGGGAGAGGATTTGTAGGAAGGTGTCCCCTTCATTTATGGGCCCTTACCTTGAATTCTCCACCATCAGCTCGGAGTTCAAGGGCCACCAAATCAATTATCACAAGGGCAGCCGAGCAAGTTCTAGTAAAAGTGTTGTTAACTACAAGTTTTGGCAGCCGAGTTCCTAAAGTTTAGGAGGGTTGTTGGGGTCCTCAATTTGTATAAATAAGAAGGCTTAGGGCCTCATTTTGGTTAGCCAGTAGTTAGTCACTTTGTGGGTATAAGTTAGCTAGTTTGTAGTTCGATTTTAGTCAGTAGATTAGCTTTGCATTTCAGCACATTTTCAAGCTTTCCCTTGTGGACAGTTTTTGATGTAACTATTATTTCTTGCTCAATAAAGATGAATCCAGCTTTGCACAAACTGTAAATCTCTCTTAGGAGGTTGTAGCTCTTGGGTTTGGGCCCATATCAAGTGCCTAGTACCTCCTTTCTTTACTTTCTTGTGTCTTTGCTGCATTCTTAGAATAAAATCTGCTATTTAGATTTAAATCTTGTTTTGTTATTTAGGTTGTTTTTGATGATTAAAATAGCTTTTCATGTTCAGATTTATTTGATAGGTTCTTAATAGGGAAGATCTTCAAAAAAATACCATCAAGCACCTCTGATCTCACCTCTCCCTCAGTGGGATCATGAGCTGGGACAAAGGTGACTTTGTTGCCAACAAAAACACAGCCTTTGCTTCGTCATGCATTCATTAGTGTTCGATTTTTATTTGCAGAAGTTGGTTACATGTTCAGAGTCTTGATTGCTTAGTTTGCATATCATTTCACATTATTTCGTTGCAAATAAACTTTTGTTCATTTTTCTTGCTGTTATTTAGGTCAAGTTAGGTCAAGATAGCTAGATCTTGGGTTTGCATAGTCTTTGTTTGGTCAGTTTTAGAAAATTGTGTGCAGATCACTTGTATTACCTCTCTATCTACCTTTCCTCCATCAGATAATTTGCTCCAACCCTTAATCCATGATTCCTACCCTTCATTTGCCATACTTTTCCCACCTTGCCCTAATTTCTACATTCTTGTGCATCATCGCTTCCTCCATCCTTGAACCAAATCCAATCGCTCCTTAGCCTTATGCGCCGGGTCCTAAACCCCTTAACATCATTATCCAACCTCCATTTCCACTTCCCCACCATTTTTCTTCCATAAACCCTCCAAAATCCACTTTTCGGAACATCCTGTAGAAAATTACAGAACATCCTGTAGAAATTCCAGAACATCCTGTAGAACACCTGCAGACTTCCTGTAGAAGCTCACGAATGAGGTTTCTTGATAGCCAAACTCTGTGAAACTCTCTGGAAGGGTGTTAGGGACCCTTAGGCCCTTTCTGAACCTTCTTGACCTCCTCCAAGCATTTCCTCTTGCCCATCCACCTCTGCACAGCCCAAAAACAGTCAAATCATATGCATAATAACTCTGGCAACTTATTCAAAAATACAAAAAGATGTTTTTTTCAAATGATACTGTAGAAGTAGATTAGAAACATGTATTTACCTTCCTAGAAGTCAATAGCATTGCTTTCAATAGCTTGCATCCTCTTTCTTGCATCAGTAAGGTTAGCTGGTAGAATTAGGGTTTGCTAGGGTTTGCGTTTTCTTTTAGCTTCTCAATCTCTTTCTGCAAGTAGATCAACCTTCTTTAAATAAGCTTTCGTCCATCAGTTAAAAAGCTTCTTCTCAGAGCTCATAGAAGTTGGCTTGAGTCCTTAGCGGACTTGTGCCAGCTGACCAAGTGACAGCTGCGGCACTAGCTAGTACTTGTGCATACAGCACCGTCGCTTCCAAGTTTGTTACGAACTACCGGGTTGATAAAATTAAGAGAAGGGAGTCCCAGGAGTTGCAGCATTATTGCTACAATACTGGGGCTCACCACACTTTTTGGCGTCGTTGCCGGGGAAGCGTTAGAGTATTGGTGATTGCTGTTTTTCTTCTATTTTCCACTACAACCTTCTGGTAAGTAGTTTATTTCATTTCATTTCCGCAAAAGTAGAGTAGATATTTCTTGCTTTCATAGATTAGCATTTCAATTCCGCAATTTCATTTCTGCAAGCGTAGATTAGCATTTCAATTCCACAAGCATAGCCCAGCATTTCATTCCTGCAATTTCATTTGAGCAAAATAGATTAGTCCTTTCCTACTTTCATTTCAAATCCGCATTTTCATTTCAGCAAGATAGTTAGTTGCAGTTCAATCTATTTCAGTATTGTAGGTACAGGTAGAAAAAACAAAAATCAACCAAAAAGATTTCCTTTCAAGCCTTGTAGGAGTAGAGATAATTCAAAAAAATGATTGCACAACACCCCCACTACTTCACACAGCCAACCTTCTCTCTTCTTCGATGGCTGTGATTAAAGAACCCTTAGGTGGACAGCAAGACATATTTAAAGAACCTCTAGGGGAGAAGAAGAAGAAAACATTCCTCTGGAGCAAATGGCTACAAATAGAAATGTTGGGAGCAGTACCTTATCCAAAAACGAATTTGAAAATCAGATGGAAGATTTCAAGAGTGATATAAGGCAGTTTCTTGCCATGCAACTGGATACCTTGCGGATCCAAAAGAAGCAAGAAGAAGCCAAGAGGGCTTTGGCCATCTTTTGTCCCAGGTGCACTAGAAAGCATCCTAGGAATGAATGTCCATTGCACTCCATAGAAGTGTGTTTTGTTTGTGAAGAAGACCATCCTACAAATCAGTGCCCTTCCTTGCCTGGACTTAAAGCTGCATATCAGAGAACCAAAGGAGCCACTGAATCACTCTATTATATGAACCAAAGGAGGCCACATGGACCTAGATCTTACCAGCATGAACTACAAGGGACATCTGAGACCTATTATGACCGCTATCAAGCCACTTTCATGCCTTCTTGCGGTCCCCCTGCTCATCCTTCCTGGTTCACACCTCCTCCTTATTCCTTCATAGATCCATATTATGCCCATGTCAGGCGGAAAGAGTCGATAGTGCGGACACAACCAACCTCCCTAGGAGCCTAAGACTCTCTAGTGACAAAAAAGACAAACAAGAGAAATCCTTCTCTAAACATGCATTTACCATACAAGAAATCAAGTGTTTAGATCCTACCTGTAGTCCAACGTTGTTGTAGTAGTCCAGCCTCGCCGATCCGGATGAGCTCCTCCTTCACTTCGAAACCTGCATTCACTAACAATCAAACGATTAAATAGCACATGATAATCTCATAAAATAAAGCATATTTAACATATAGACCAAGGAGTACATGAAACAACTCATAAATAACAAGTTATTGAGAAGAATGGACTCATTTGCATTAATAGGAAACAAAAGGAACAATTACAACCTGAACCTTGGTGTTGTGCAAGTCCCTCCCAGGTTCCATCAAGAGTTCTCCTTTACTTTGACAAAGCTCACCCACTTCCAAATGAAACAAGAAAGGATGGGAATCTCTCCTCACAAGCTTCTAAATGGGAGTCCTAATTCCAGCAGCATCTACCCTTAGAAATGTTTAGCTTTCAACCTCTTCTCCTTCTGGCCCAATGCCTGTATTTATAGTGTTCAAGAGGAAGTTAATCAGGTCCACCATCAATGGGATAATCCCCTCTTTGGATGGGATAGCTCCTCTCTTGATGGGATAAGTTCCTCTTTCATAGGGGTACATGAACCATCTGGAGGCGCTCAATACACGTCGAACAACCTTCTAGAATGCTCTAGAAATGACCACAAGTAACTTTTTAAAGATGAAACTCGCGCCTTTTGACCTTTACAGGGGTACGCACCTGCCCCTTTACATACAGAGCGTACAAGTACGCAGTTTTTGTGAACATTAGGTGCGTATACGCAGGTAAGGCCGAGAGAATCTGCGTACCCAGAGATAAACACATTTACAAAGACTTTCTCTCTTTTTGGAGTTTGACATGGAGAGCAAAGGCATAAGACTTGCCCAGGAGGATAGCATGACTGTTGATAGAGCCATACTAACTGTAAATAGCCATGGTGACATTTTTTAGTGTAACAGATTGCCCCCTAAAGTGCGAACCCTGTAGTAGATTAGGGTTTTGTATTATCTAGGAAGGGTGAGGTGCTTTATCATTTCAAGGATTATCTCGTGGAGAGCCTGGTCAGAACCTGCAATTTTCAACACAAAATACATGTATAAGATTATATCATCGCTGAGGTAGGCATTCCCATACTCAGATCAAAACTTTAACTAACAGACTAACTACTCTGATACAGGAATGATCTTGCAGTACATCATAATCATAGACTTTTGTAGACACAGTATGGACGCAGCCATCTGTTTATGATTAGTCTACTATATAATGAATACAAAACTCCTCACAGCCTGGATGGTGGGAACTAGATCCAGGGTCTTCATTTCTACTTCCCGAATTGGTACGATTCTAGCCATGCGAATAAATGAGTTGATGTCGAACATGGTAGAAACCACTTGATTACCAGTCAATGATGTAAACCGTTAACAAGTGTGAGAGAGACCACCAGTGATGTCAATGGTTCTCAAAGTACCCAGTACAATCCATGAAATGTGAATAAATGAGTTGATGTCGAACTCGTCACGGAATCCTTTGATCGAAAGTCAATGATGTAAACTGTCGTCAAAGGCGAGAAACCTGCCATTGATGCATGCAGACTTCAAGGTACTGTCGATTTCTAAGTCATCTTTCCAGATAATGTGTTGATGTCGATAGAAAGCGACCCGTTGCAGGCAAGCCCACAACACGAAATCATTGTTCAAGTTGAAGAAATGTTGTTGTAAGGACTGACTCAGGGATGGTCAAATGGATGACAAGTATTTTGCATATGAAAGTTTTGTTTGCAGACCTCTTGAACACATAACGACACAACAGATGGCTTGGTAACGAATGACTCAAAGTTAATCCCCGGAACCCGGCTGAAGACTTTCAATGTGGTTTGATCAACTGTGAGGCAAAGGATTTCCCAACCCAGGTGAATGAAAAGTGTCGTGTTCAAGAGTGGTAATAATGTTTCTTCTGAGACAAAGGATAACAAATAGGCTCATTCTTCTCTCTTTTCCCCCACCATTTCTGGCAAGTACCTCTTTATTTTTTACAAGCTTGAGGAGGATAACATATGCTTGATTATAAGCTCATCCTTCGGATGAGTCCAACCTAGTTTTGATTCAAACCCTAGGAAGGAGTGGTTCGTTCCTGTTTGTAATTGAACAGGCCCTTTACTGTGAAATTTTAACGAGCCCAGTATAGGAGAAACTCGGCATTTTTCAATTTTAGAGAGTCTGAAAAACTTAAGAAGACTCCAGGTTGAACTTTTTCGTAAATTTGTGTCCCCCAAGCCCGAAAAAGTATAAAATAATACCTGGGAGAACCGCTTGATCTTGCGACCAAGGAGTACTTTCATGATTAGTGTCTCTGACCTGAAAAGTAAAAAGCGATCAAGGACACGTTGTTTTATTTCCGTATCGAGTTTGAAACGACAAAAACCCGACAATCTTTTCCTGTTTTTACGGTCAGAAAAGAGCTATAAGGGGACCGTCTTTTAATTCCGTTTTAACGAGTGTAAAAGAAACGCTCGGCAATCTTTTCATGTTTTAGGAGTCAGAAAAGGGCTTAAAAGATGACTCTGATGTTTTGGTTCGTGAAAAATGACAATTTTTCCTCTAAATCCTTTTTGTCCTGCACAAAAACAACACATTACTCATACTTGTTTAAGATAGGCAAAAATACATTAAAAAACATCTTTCCATGGTGAAAAATAAACAAACTTAGCATTCATTCATCCAAAAAACCTATAAAAAGACTTTTTACCATGTCATTTTTACCATTTTACTGTTGAGGTTGAGAAAAGGGCTTTTGGCAAGAAACTTCCCGTGGACATTGCGGAGAATCCGACCGTCAGAATCGAGCGCCGTCTCTTTCAGGTATTCCACAACATCCTCCTCTTCAATTTCATCCATTTAGAATTTCATTTCAAGTTTTAGTTTGATTTTTTAGGGGGTTTAGGGTTTTAGGATATGTTTCTCGGGGTATGCAGGTGCCCTATGGGCGACCTGCGTACCCCGACTTTTTCGTATATAGGAAAAAGGTCGGGGTACGCAGCCCGCCTTTAGACCAGCTGCGTACCGCCGCTCTGTGTTTTGAACACGGTGTACGTACCCCGTGAAACACGCATTTTGAAACCCCAAACTCCAACTTCAACCAACCAAATTTTATTTAATGAATTCTAACTATTGTTTTTTGGTGTGTAGGGCATTCACCATGCTAGATTGGAGAGAAAGAGAACACGAGGACGTTGATTTGGCCGCAATTGATCATCAACCTTCTATTGATGCGTTAAAAGCATGTGGTTTGTACAAATACTGGGCCATACCTGGCATGAGGGGCCAGGTGCCATTCCTTGAGTGGCTGGTTGAAAGGTGGAACATTCAGGATCAATGCTTCTACATCGGAGAGAACCAGCTCAAGATAGAGCCCTCCGACATATATTTTCTCTCTGGCTTGCCTAATAGGGGCGAGCAGCTGACTCTGTCCGGGACTAGGCCGGGTGGCCAATCCCTTGCTAGCCTCCGGCTAGAGTGGTGCAACAATCAAAACCAGGAGAAAGGGATAGAAATCAAGTACATATCCCTGCCCGAACTTATGGTGATAGCCTTTACTGTTACCAGACTCTGCGGCGCAGCCGCCTTGCACATTGCCACCGGGTCCCAAATGCGGATGGCGATAGATTGCTACCGAGGCACCATTTTCAACTGGTGTGATGCTGTGTTGGCCAATATGAAGGGCCAACTAACCAGGGCAAAGAACGGACAACTGAAGACCTCTGGATATGGGCCTTTAGTTGTGAGCTTTTCCCTAGAGAGAGTTCCGATGCTGATCCCCCAGCATCTTACTGTTCTAGTTGGGGCTCCTCGGGAGCCTAAGTTGACGAGATGGGTTGCGGTAATGGCCCGGCATCCTGATGAGGGCACGACAGTTGTTCGATTTCCTGATGGTTACTTTCACTGGCTAGAGGGCCAGGTCTTTGCTATTCAGGATTTTCCTTATGCGGGAATGGATTTTCGGAATGATCTGGACATGGTTCTTCCACAGGGAGAACAATGGGACGACAGAGGTATTTCATTTTTCACAAGTTTTTAAATTATCTATTTTTTTTTGTTTTTTATATATCGTCTCAAAACTGACAGCACAAATTTCCAAAATGCAGATGTAGGTCCACGGCGTCCGGCCAACCTCCGGGCTTTTGAGAGGAGAGTACCAGCTGTACCAGCACCAGCCCCACAGGATGCGGCCGCAGAGACCTTAGCCGAGCTGGAACAGGATCTAGAGCGTCTGACGGCGGGTATACCAGAGACCACCATAGATGACATTCCTATTCGACTTCAGCGCTATGTGGTCGCAGTCCCAGGACCTTTTAGGAGGTTCCTGTGTAGGGTAGCGCGGGCAGTGGTCTCGTATAGAGAGCACCACCAGTGATTGGCTAGTCACTTTTGTAGACACATATGACCTTTTTGATTTTTTGTACTTATCATTTTTGCCGATCATAAGGTGTTTTTCAACCTATGATCGAAGACGATGTATATTTTTGACACACTCCTATCTATATATATATATATATATATATATATATATATATCATATATATATATATATATCATTATTACCGGCTTATCTTGTTTAACGTATGTGATGAAATGTTTTTAAATTTACTTGCATGATTATCGCAAATGTCTGTCCAACATTCGAGAAGCAATTGCATCTGCTAATGTATTTAAATACCTTGGAATATGTTGATATTCAATGTAATCAAATTCACGTTCCAAGAGACGCACTCTTAAAAACAACCTTAATAACACAGGATTTCTAATGGCATATACTCTATTAAGCTGTAATACAACGAGTTCAGAATCTAACCTCACTATCAAACGTCGAATTCCAAATGAAATAGATTCAGACAATAATTCAACCACTGCACTGTATTCTGCAATGTTGTTCGTTGTTTGACCGAGGCTCACCCCATGCATAGAAACTAACTTGTCAGAGGGCGAATAGATAACCCAAGCTGCGGAAGAGATATTCCGTGTACTACGACAAGCACCATTAGCAAATCCAATGTACATTTGGAGAGGCGTCGACATCTGCAATATCAAGAGTAAAACCAAGATAAGCCAGAATAACGACGAAAAACACACTTTCTAAGCTAAGCACACTATCTAAACTAACAAACATACTAGCTAGAAAGAAAACCTAACCTAACTAAAAAATTCTCCATACCCATCATTTAAGCATAATACCTCTTTAGGTAAAGTCCATTTCTGGGTTTACCCAAAGAGTCCCCATCAAAATCTACCAGCTCATAGGCCCCTTTTGCTAGCTTTCGCTTTACAATGTAGGGTCCATGCCACATAGGAACGAATTTTCCAGCACCTAGCTTATCGTTAGCTTGATCATATAATAGCACTAGGTCTCCCTCCGAAAAACTTCGAGGGGTCACATTTCTATCATACTGAGCTTTCATTCGCTTCGCGTGAGTCTCGATTGCCAATGCATCGTCACGTCGAGTCTCATCTAATTGAGCTAAGTATAATAAACGTTTCTCCTCTTCGGAAGTAGCTGGGAGTAATTCGACAGCCATTTGAAGTGATGGGATTTCGCATTCAATGGGTAACACAGCTTCCAAGCCATAAACTAGCTGGAAAGGAGTGAACCCTGTTGAAGTTTTCACTGAAGTTCGGTATGCCCATAGCGCTGAAAATAACATGTTGTGCCAATTCGACCGATGAATACCAATGATTCGTCGGATCATGATAACCAGAACTTTGTTGATAGACTCAACCAAACCGTTGGCTTGCAGATAATAAGGAGTAGAGCTATCGTGGCGTAAACCAAGCTGGCTTGTAAGCTCAGTCATCATGATGTTTCGAAAATGGCTCCCATGGTCAGTGATGATCGCTTGTGGGACACCAAAAGTTAAAGAACATCGAAAAACTAAGTCTGCCCCCCGGCGATAAAGTGTATCTCCAATAATTCTGTATTGCTGGGATTGAAACCGAATTTTTCGACGCTCCGACTTTGAAGCTTCAGGCCGAAAGGTTTGGGTTTGGAGATAGATGATGATATCCCCATACCACGGATCTACAGTACTGATAAGAAACAAAGATTCGTCTGCGATGGACTCCTCTGCCACAGTCTCTGTGTCAGTACGCGGGAAATCACACATCAATTCCGCGAAAACTAAGGATTTCTTAGACTTGGACTTCTCGAACTCCAAGTCGAACTCTTGCAGGATAACGATCCATTTAGAGTACTTGCTCCCTAGCAGCTGTTTAGTCAAAATATAAATCATAGGGTTGCAATCCGAAATAACTGTAGTTTTACGGAGAAGAATGTAGTGACGAAAACGCTGGACAGCTTGAACGGCTGCCAGGGCCAATTTCTCCACATGCGAATATTTTAGCTCAGTGGGGTTTAACGTCCTACTAAGATAATATATCACATGTTCCATTCTGAATTCATGTTCTTGGACTAACACCATTCCAATAGTGGAATGCGAAGCTGCGAGGTATAAGAAGTAGTCCTGGTTGTAGTTGGGAGGATGCAACAACGGTGCATGGGTCAACGCGTGCTTAAGTGCATCAAAAGATTGTTGGGCAATCTCGTCCCAAAAGAATTGAGCATTCTGTTTCAACAACCGTGTAAAACCCTTAGTGACCTCGGCGTAGTTTGGAATGAATCGGCATAAAAAGTTTGCTTTCCCTTGCAAACTTTGGAGTTGGCGCAAACTTGAAGGAGGAGGCAATTTGATGATAGCTTCGACCTTCGAGGGATCGATGCGAATGCCGGCTTTTGAAACAACAAATCCCAGCAATCGACCCGCTTCTATACAGAATACACACTTGTGCGGATTCAACCGAATACGATAATGCCTACACCTCATAAAGATTGCTCGTAAGTGGACAAGGTGATCAGCTCGATGTAAAGAATGAGCAGGCAAATCATCGAGGTACGGTTGCACAATGTGCTTGATGTCATGAAATGCATAAGACATCGCCCGTTGAAAAGTGGCTCCGGCATTCTTAATCCCAAAAGGTAATTTGCAGTAAGCAAATGTCCCCCATGGGCAAATGAATGCCGTTTTTGGTTGATCGGCAGGTAGAATATTGATTTGATTATAGCTCGAAAAACCATCCATAAAGGAAAACATTTCACTTCCGGCACAATCATCAATTATTTGATCGATATAGGGCGTAGGATAGTTGTCTTTTGGACAAGCTCGATTTATATCCCTATAGTCGATACAGATTCTTATTGTTCCTTGTTTCTTGTTAACTGGAACAATATTCGATACCCAATCTGTTAACGGGATTGGATAAATGAAACCTGGTTTCAACAGCTTTTTGACTTCTGCTTTAATCGCAGCTGCTTTTCGAGGGTGAATCTGACGCAACCGTTGTTGGACAGGTTTAGCGTCCGGATAGGTCTTTATTTCATGAACAACAATGGCAGGATCGATTCCTGGCATTTCCTCATAAGACCAGGCAAACACATCGTGGAATTCTTGGAATAGGGCCTTGTAAGTTTGAATTTCATCTTCTGTACATGAGGCACCTATATGAATGTTTTCCTCAATTCCAGACTTCACTGAAATGTCAATGGGAACAGTACGAGAAATATTCCCTAAATTCAACTCTGAATCAGGATGTTTCGTTGGATTCTGAGCGTCTTTGACATATTCAGCGGTAAAAATAGATGAAAAATCGTTTTCAAAAGCATCACCCTCAGGTAAAAACGAAGATCGATGATGGAGATCTTCCCATGGTAGATCGTCTACACTTAGGATTTCGCGAAGTTGCTCGTCAGATGACACGACTTCGGGAAATGCTATCCATTCTGAGGTTGATGTGAAAAGTGATTCCTCACTGACCACATTCATTTGGTCGATTTGGGTTGAACGCGAGTCGGTAAAAGACATGACGGCTTCATAAGCAATTTCATATGGACTCAAAGGCATAGCATCACCGAATGAGTCTATCTCAGATTCATATGGGACAATCCAAGGATCATCGTAAATAATGGTGTCTAATGTAATCATATGAATTGATGCAAATGAAGGGTCTGCGTTGATTGGAGGGAAAGGAAAAGTTCCCAGTAAACCGGAATCTTTCACTAAACCTACGCCAACGTCCCTATAAGGGATTGTCGTCTTACCAACATGCTGGATACTCTCTGAAGAGGCTGGGTCGGATGGAAAGTATGTCAGCTGATCAATTGTCACGATCTTGCCATTATGTGGAAACTTTATTACTCTGAAGACCGATGAAACGACCGCTGTCATAGCATATGACCAACTTCGACCCAGAAGAAGGTTGTAGTCTAGAGGGGCATCAACCACCTCCACATCCAGACCAACGGTTTTACCTTCTACCCCTATAGGCAATTCCTGTAGAATACCAAACGGACGGAACCCACGGCCATCAAAGGCCTTAAGGATGGTCGGGGATTGGTTCAGTGAAGGGGAACCAAGCGATCTCCAACACTGAATCGACATAATACACGTAGAAGCTCCTTCATCAATTACAGTCTGATGAATAGGCCTGTTTTTTACTATCACTGGAATCTGGAAAGCCATTTGATGAGGGAGACGCGGTGTACTATTTTCTAGATCAAAGATTATCAGATTCGGGTCCTGAACATCAACAGCTCCGATAGCCGACAAGAGTAATTTTCGCTGTGCTGGGCATGATTGCAGCACTTCTAAAGCCGACATTGCTGAGGGTGAAACAGCTAAGTCCTCAACAATGTTGTAATTCTGGGCCGCTCTCGCATGTGGATTGAAAGCAGACCTTCGAAGTACACCCTTGGCGGGCAGTTTGATTACTAAGTCCGGGTTAGGTTTTTCGATCTGTATTGGATCGGAACCAGGAGCTGAGGTTGATGGATTAGAATGAGAAGATTCTGCTTCCTTACCATCAACAGGATTCTTACTACCATAATCTTGCGACCGAGTCGCAATCCTCACATGAGACATCATCAAAATGGGTTCTTCACTGGCAGTCGAGGAAGAACCTATCATCTTACTCTCCTGCTTTGGAAATGGATCTTTCAACACAGCAGGAGTGGGAGAACCTTTGACTATTTTCACAACCTCGGCCCGATGAGGGCAATCTCTTGTAAAATGATCCTCTTCACAAATAAGACAAGGATATCGAGGTTTGCGCTTTTCGTCGTTGGTTTCCGACTTTTCTATTTTCTCCTTCGGAGCCTTGTCTGCTTTAGCCTTCTTCTTTCCTTTCTTCTTTCCACCGTTTTTTGATTTGGCCGTAGATGACTCTACAGCGTGAATATCGGCGGAAAGTTCAGGAGAAGACTCTCCTATCGGGGAATCAGGCAAGGTGATTATAGGAGTAGTAGAATTCTTGGAAGACTTCTTCTTGCTCTTTGTGTTCATCGTACCAATCATACCATCAGCGGCATGAGATCCCGAAGGAGCAGCAGCAATTTGATTCGATTTTGGAAGATCTGGGATCTTCTCGTGTAACGTACCCGACTGAGTATAAACTAAGTCAAGGTACTACGCCTGAGCAATGACTTGCTCCTCAGTAACTACTCCGGCCTTAGCTACATCTTCAGTAATCTTTGGTAATAATGATTTAACAAACCATTCAGCTAAGATTTGGTCCGGAATAAAAACTTTCACTAACCTTCTTCGACGTCTCCACTCATGAATGTGATCGGAAATATACGTGGACGTCGATTGTTTTAGTGAAGTTAATAATTCCGTGTCGTTATCGTATCTGACCGGCAACTGAAAGTGAGTTAAGAACGAGGTAGCTAACTGGCTAAAATTGTAAAAAGAGGCTCGTGGTAACTCAATGTACCACTTGGCCGCGAGACCAATGAGTGTACGCTGGAAAAGACGTAAGTGGATCGAATCATCCGAGATAGAATTTGAAGCACACCAGAGGTGGTAAGTCATCACGTGATTGGACGGATCCTCTCCAGACTTACCTTCGAACTTGGGTATATCACTGGGAAACTTATTTGGCATTGGCGGCCAGAACGGAAGATATTGAATTGGATCATTCGTTAGGCGCGTCAAGTCTGGTAAATCCAAAGTTGCGATAAACGGTAATTGCCGGTTAGGATCTCTAAAACTCTGGGTCACAAGACCAGTCCCAGGAGGAGGATATCCAGGATAACTAGGAACAGGAATCGCATTAGGGATATTATATCCTCCTGGAAAACCAGGATTAACCGGACCGTACTGGGGTTGTTGGGGTTGTTGAGGTTGTTGGTAAGTGTACCCAGGATACGGCTGATACTGGTAAACCGGCTGCTGGACAGCTTGCCCATATTGGTACTGTCCCTGGTACGGTTGATGAACAAATTGTGGTTGAGTAGTGACAACCGTACTTATACCAGGTTGACCTACAGGCATCTGAACCATAGTTTGAATCGTAGATCCAGATAAGGGTAAAGATGTCTAAGGAGTAGTTACAGAGACAGTAGAAACAGGAGCTGTCGATACTCCAAAAGTAAGTGCGGCAGATGTTGCGGTAGTTGCAGCAGCCGTTTGAGATGGAGTACTGGGTGCAATTGGTGGCTGAGTAACTACCAAAGTTACAGAAGTTTGAACATTTGACTAGACAGGTTGCAGTTGCTGGGGTGAACCAGAAACTACGGGTTGTCCGGTTTGAGGTAACAACTGTATACTTGGCTGAAACACCTGTTGACCTTGTGATGGATCCCACACTATCATTCCAGGGTATTGACCCGTAACAGGTTGAGGATACTGGGATCCATAACCGGATTGAGGATAGGATTGATAACTGAAAGGTACAGTTCCCATACCTTGAACGTATGACTGACCTTGAGGTGGTTGATAACCTTGACTCGAGTATTGACCTTGAGGTTGATAACCTTGGGGTAAACACTGATACTGGGGTTGACCTTGACCTTGAGGTTGATACCCTTGAGGTTGACCCTGGGGTACATATTGAGGCTGGGGTTGACCTTGAGGCGTGTATTGTACCATAGGTACATACTGACCTTGAGGCTGCCCCCCAGACACAATTTGTGTACCTTGAGGTTGCCCCCCAGGCGTTAATTGAGGCTACCCCTTAGGCGGTAATTGACCACCTTGAGGTTGAGAAATGGGAACTGAACCTGACATCATGTAAATGTCCCCTACACCCAACAGTTTATTACCATTGTTTCCAGCTAATAACCCATGATCAACGGGTTGAGGAGATGCCCCCGCAAAGATACCAGAAAGTGACTGATACCCGGTGGGAACAGAAGGTCCGCCGTGCAAGAAAGATTCAGAAGATTGAGTAAACACGGATGACTGACCAGACATATTTACAGGAGTATAAATACCTCCAGGTGGAAAAGGAGTACGCGGTGGAGAAAAATTTAACCCTGAGTTGTCTAAATAATTAGTTAACGAAAGGTACCAAGTAGTACTTCTAGGAGGGCTGTAAAAGATAGATTCACGCTCCCTTAGATCAATAGTAGGTCGATCTTCAAGGTTAGAGACGCCTATTTCTTCCTCTGGAGCAAGTTCTTCGATAGCAATCAAACCAGTAGGAAGATTTTCGGTGATAACTCGTTCTACTCTTGGTGAATTTGGAACACTAGAAGTTGGAGTAACAGGCTCAGATATTTCAGGTTCCTCACCTAAATCACTAGTAGATGAAAAGCTACCAGCAAGCTTGGAAACTGTAACAGCTTCGGGATTATAACCTGTCTCTAGACTTTGGTAATCTCGATGGACTACCAAGGAAGACTCTCCTTCTTCAGGTGAACCTACTCTACTGCCACTAGGAGGAGTTACAAGGACCTTCAAGCCTTCGTACTGACCCGGGACGTCTTCAGGAGGTCCACCCCATGATCTACGGAGTTTCCTCAACAAATCCGTTCCGGTAACAATCTCAGGTGACTTGCCCCGAAGTCTACGGGACTGTCTCGGTAATTCCGCCACAGCTAAAAGCTTTTAACTACTACACACGAAAACAAAGTAAAATCTCAAATCAAACCACCTAAAGTCTCTAAAGAACCAAACAAATTTGAATCATACGCCTAAAGAATCTAGGGCATCAAACCAAACACAAACAGTAGCCTTCCAGACTGAAAACGCTAGTTGGAGATGAAACCCAACATCGCTGGATTCAGTAGAGAAGTGGCGGGTGGAACAGTTACCCCGGCAACCTGCTTAATGAATAGAACGGCACAAGTTCCTCCACTTTAACCGTCTCGAGTGAAGTGAACCCCCCGGAAAATCCAAGTGAGTCTAGCCAACGTCTGCTCCAGGTACAGTGGGATCTTCCCTCCACCGTCACCTCGGTAGAATCCTAAAGATAATGGTCACTAAGGTTACCAACCGCAACAAATGCACCTGGGGGAACAGTCTAAACTCCGACAGCACGCAAGGGCAGAGTATCAAGCTCAATCCCCTTGCCGATTCCTTGACAATAATCCAAGGTTTACCGACAAGTGACCCCTGGCTCCTCGACAATGGTTAATCTGAGGTTTACCGTTTGTAATACGTGCGTGTCTGGCGTCGTTCCCAACGAGGGAGGATTGATCCCCTCACTGGTTCGGACACGAGCTCGTGCTTCTCCTTTAAGAGGAGCTTTCCCAGAGTACAAATGAGACAATTGGATTTATTCTATCACAAGATAAGCTACTTGTTTGGTTTTGTTGTCTTGGAGAGTTAATTACTCTCCTACTCCAAGACACTAGCCTGATCTAAATTGGTGTTTCAGAGCCCTAGTAAATAAAATTTACTAAGTTGATTTTACTTTAAGCGTTAATTTTTATGGTTTTCTTTAAAGACAAAAGGTAGCGGAAATGAAACCAATGGTGCGTAGACTTGACTCAAACCACTACAAAGATGCACCTAAGATGATTTACACTACTTTTCTCTTTCAATGAAACTCCTAACTAAGAGAGTTGGAAAATGCAAATTTTATAGAAAACAACTTTCTTAGTAAAGACAATCAAAGAAACAATTCTCTTTATATTTTCAAAACGCACAACTCATGACCACTAATTACTCTACGAAATTTCCTTTTTCCTCCCAAAAGTCTACAAATGCTACCAAAGCAAACTTTTTCCAAAAGATTTTTTGTGTTTTTTCTATATTAATAAAGCATGTAAAGACTATTTTAACGAAAATCAATCGTAAAATCTATAAAATCTACGAAAAATTGACTCACAAGCAAATCAAAAGGAAATTTACTCTAAAGCAAACCTAACGAGGCAAAAGCCTACAAGGATGATTCTAGGTTGTTTTACTTGACCACAATCAAGCCAAGGACCAGCTAATGCAGAATCAAAAAACCAGTCAAAACAAAACTCAAATCTTTTTGTTCTTTTTGTAAAATGGAATTCAATACTCAATCAACAAGCACTTCGAAATTCGCCAAAGAGATAACTCAAAGGTAAGTTGCTCTCACAGGTAGACTTTATGACAGGTCCGACTCCTAAGAAGGCTGACAAAACCAGAGAGATCTAAGGCTTGACAACTTCTACCGCCAAAGTCACTACAGGACCTACTCAAAAATCAAACCCTAGGGCTTAAACTTCTATGAAATCCACTAAAACACTCAATGCTATCGAAACAAGTTCAGGTGAAGATCTTTGACAGGAGACTAATGGATTTGGGCAGTAAAGACTAAGAAAAAGCAAAATCTAAGAGGAAAAATGTAAAAAATGGAAATTTCTTAATTTTTAGCAGGGTACGCAGGCAACCTGTTAAGACAGGTGCGGGCCCGCTCTGTGCACACAGCAACAGTGCGTACAGGTACGCACTGTGCAATACTCAGAGCGTGCGTACTACTGGAAAAACCAAGAAAAACTAAGTCTATTTTAACCCTAAGCTAGCCCACCCAAATACAAAGTCACAGAGCCAAAAGCCAGAAAATTAATGACTTTTCTCAAATCAAAGTTGCATACAAAGGAAAAAACTTTCACATCAATGGAGTCCCCAGCGGAGTCGCCATTTTGTCAGGTGAAAAGAGTCGATAGTGCGGACACAACCAACCTCCCTAGGAGCCTAAGACTCTCTAGTGACAAACAAGACAAACAAGAGCAATCCTTCTCTAAACATGCATTTACCATACAAGAAATCAAGTGTTTAGATCCTACCTGTAGTCCAACGCTGTTGTAGTAGTCCAGCCTCGCCGATCCGGATAAGATCCTCCTTCACTTCGAAACCTGCATTCACTAACAATCAAACGATTAAATAGCACATGATAATCTCATAAAATAAAGCATATTTAACATATAGACCAAGGAGTACATGAAACAACTCATAAATAACAAGTTATTGAGAAGAATGGACTCATTTGAATTAATAGGAAACAAAAGGAACAATTACAACCTGAGCCTTGGTGTTGTGCAAGTCCCTCCCAGGGTCCATCAAGAGTTCTCCTTTACTTTGACAAAGCTCACCCACTTCCAAATGAAACAAGAAAGGATGGGAATCTCTCCTCACAAGCTTCTAAATGGGAGTCCTAATTCCAGCAGCATCTACCCTTAGAAATGTTTAGCTTTCAACCTCTTCTCCTTCTGGCCCAATGCCTGTATTTATAGTGTTCAAGAGGAAGTTAATCAGGTCCACCATCAATGGGATAATCCCCTCTTTGGATGGGATAGCTCCTCTCTTGATGGGATAAGTTCCTCTTTCATAGGGGTACATGAACCATCTGGAGGCGCTCAATACACGTCGAACAACCTTCTAGAATGCTCTAGAAATGACCACAAGTAACTTTTTAAAGATGAAACTCGCGCCTTTTGACCTTTACAGGGGTACGCACCTGCCCCTTTACATACAGAGCGTACAAGTACGCAGTTTTTGTGAACATTAGGTGCGTATACGCAGGTAAGGCCGAGAGAATATGCGTACCCAGAGATAAACACATGTACAAAGACTTTCTCTCTTTTTGGAGTTTGACATGGAGAGCAGAGGCATAAGACTTGCCCAGGAGGATAGCATGACTGTTGATAGAGCCATACTAACTGTAAATAGCCATGGTGACATTTTTTAGTGTAACAGCACAACCAGTTGCTCATTCGTTTCACTCTTATAATCAGCCACAGCCTCAGTGGAATGCACCTCATCAGGGGTGGAGGCCCCAATACAACACTCCTCCCACTTTTTTTCCTCCACCACCTACTCATCCACAACCATCGCCTCCTGCTCCACCAAGGCAACCCCAAATTCCTGCCCAACCACAACCCCATCCACATCCATCTCAAATATACACCCCCACTCAACTATCTGTACCACCATTTCCACACCTACCCATTGCAGTAGCTCAACCCAATTGCAAAGTTGAGGCACAACATGTCCAAATGACTCCTCTTGAGCTCGATGATCTTCACCATAGCTTAGGAAGAGTGTTGCAAAACAGAGATTATATTGACAACATTGAAGGACCAAAGGCAAAAGAAGATTCCAAAGAGGAGATCAAAGCACCATGGGCTGCACTTGATGAAGAGAAGACATCAGATCAGAGATCAAGAAAGCTCCCTCATGGTTACCATCAAATCTTCCATGTATTCAGGAGAAAGATCAGCAAAAAGAGGAAGATGAGAAAGTCATGGTAGAAGGTGACATGAAACATGATCCAGATCAGCAAAAGGACCAAGGATATCATAGCTATATTGAGATATGGTTTCAAACGATCACTAAGTTGCAGCAATACTCTCTTCTTCAGCTATGTTTGATCCCTTCAAAGTCAAATCATTTGGTCTCTGAAAGCTGGATAGCTGTCAAAGCATGCATCTCAAGCCGCCACATCATTTTGTCTCTAATCTCGATGTGCACATGGCTCCATTGGAAGTATTCTTATACTTGAAAATGATTTTGTTTTTCAAGTAGGGTAGGGTAGAAAAAAAAAAAGAAAAAAGAGAAAAAATGAAAATAAGAAGAAAATAAAAATCTAAGGTGAAAACCTCCTCGGAGGTGCCTTAGATTGGCTCATTGATTGAAAACCTCCATGAGGCGGTCAATGGGTTGGAAAGAAGAGGAAATAAAAAGGGAATAAGATCCCTGGGTGAAAACCTCCCTTGGAGGTGCCCAGGGCAGGCAATTAGGGTGAAAACCTCCATGAGGCGCCCTAGTTGTTTTTCAAAAAAAAAGGAGAAAAAGAAAAAGAAAAATAAACATAATTTCCATTGAATAATTGCAGGTTGCAGCAAGGACATTGTAGGTCAAAAGGATCTCTCAAAACAAAGACAGAGGAAGTTCTGTACCTTCTATAGGAAGTTCTGTGTTTTCTACAGGAAGTTCTGTGTCTTCTACCGGAAGCCTACAAACAAGCCAAAATTGATCTCTGAAGAGGAACGGAAGGTCAGGAATCTGTCCATGAGGCCTGCAAGCATCCATGTTTCCATCCCTCACCCTTATCCATCATTTTTTCCATCTCATTGTGCGTCTTTCCTCAAAACTGTTTGTTCTACATGAAGTTCCTGTAGAAATTACACGATTTCTACAGGAAGCTAGAAATGGATTTGAAAAAGGTAGTTTGGCGAACATGATAGCTTCCTCAAGGGTTCAGAAGTCCTCCTGTAATCTTAAAACTCCTCCTCCATCACCTCCATGCCTGCATCACAACCCAAGCTCATTTTTTTTTTACCATGCAAAAACTTGCAGAATGCTTTGAAGAAGAAATACATAGAACAGAATTTGTTTTTGCCCTAACTTGAAAACCATGCATCCATTTGAAAAACTGTTTTACAGGGAATTGTACAGGGATGATGGAAACATGCCCGAGCAGTTTCAGCCAATTCCGGTGCATGGTTTCCAAGAAACCAGCCTCCATCACCTTCAGCCATTTTTGTATTTTCTCCATATCTGTGCATCCATTTCAAAACCTGTTTCATGGGGAGATGCATATGGGTGATAGTAGCCTACCCAAGCAGTTTCAGCCGATTCCGATGCACGGTTTCTGAGAAATTGAACTCTAAAATCTTCAGCCATTTTTTGTTTTTCTCGAAAGTTGTGCATCCATTGATCGCAATTTTTTTATGGGAGGTGCATAATGATGATAGGAACATGCTCAGGAAGTTTCAGATCGATCCGGTCTATCGTTCGGGAGCAATGGCGAAAACAAGTTTCGGTCCTGTGAAAATTCAGCAGCAGCAGCTTGAGGGTGCAGATCTGAACGTGAAGCCAGCTCCTACAACATGGATCCAGCCACAGGATACCTGCAAAAGAAAAAATAGCCATGAATCAGCCACCAAGCCCTCATACAACCACAGAAACCAATGCATGCAGAAAATGAAAGGCCACAGCACCTCACGGCAGCCACATTCGACTTCCTGGTATGTGAATAAACTCATTCCTCTATTTCATGAATCTAATCTAAGCACTGCATGAACGAATGAGATGGTGGGATTCAACCAGGAAGCTAGCCAGATTCGATTGCACTCATCCAGGCAAAAATCACGCAGCATACGTGTATAGTCGTTCACGTGAAATTCGAAAAAACACAGGTAGTGGTAGACGCGTTGCACTCCAGCGCACAGGACATCAAATGATTAATAGATAGAAGAGAACATGCAGTTCATAACATCACTGCAGTTCAAATAAATCCAGTGCACATTTTAGCCACCTCACCACAAATCACACAGCAATTAACGAACGCTCAGCTGAAACTCACAAACTGGTGTTAACTTGCACTTGCAATATTTTCAACTGAAGTATGCATCCTCCGCTTCCACAAAATGATTAACCCGTCGTCCTCCATTGAGATTTGCGGCCTGGTTCACAATTCTCCAACGTATCGGGCTCACTCAGAGGCGCAGGGGCGTTCTACAGGAAGACGTTCTATAGGAAAGTACAACAAAGCCTTCCAGAGCAGAAAAGCCCGAGTTTTTCTTCATCAAATTTGGAGCTTGAAGAGAGGTAGGCTCAAAAACACCATTCCCATGCATGCTATTTCGAAAGGTGGTGAACTAGCTTGTTTGAAGTGGGGAAAATTAAAACCAGTCTGCTTGTGGGTCAAGAACGGTGGTTTGCTTATATGATACACATAATTTCTTTTAAATGGTGTTGCATTGTACTCACCTCCATGATTCCTGTTAACAAACTCTCCCCACTATTATGAAAAACCGTTGTAAGGCTCACCTGTGCACGTATCAATTTTTTGTGTGACTGTTATATGATTGATATAAAAATCTGCTCTGCACTCTATCTGTGAGAGCTTCACTCCCTTTGACAAGTCGAAGTCTTGGGCGGCAGCAGTATTTTAACCAGAGAATTGGTGAAAGGGGGAGATACAAATAGCAGAGAAAACCTGACCTGAGAACCAAGGGGGAAAACCACATCCGAATTTCCAGTCTAACCAGAGCTCAAGCCGAAAACAGGGTATCTTCACCATGCCTGGAGGGTTTATCGGAAAGGAACCCTAGGATTCCAAGAAATTGAGAGAAACTCCTAAGGTGGTAGACCTGTTTACCCATGCAAAGTGGATGACCTTTTGTGATAAAATCCAAGGTCACGATGATGAAATAACAGAGGGGTTCCTAAGGTCCCTGCAGCCCAAATCAAAAACATTGGCAATTGTAAATTTCAAGGGATTGACCTTGAAACTCACCCCACAACTCATTAGCCGGGTCACTAAATTGCCATTGGGAATGCCCTGGGATAAAGAGGAAAGGAAATTGGGCCAAAAAGCTAAAAAGGAATTCTTCCTACCAAAAGAATAGTTTTCAGAGGATAAAAATGGGGTCCGGAGAGCTAGCTTACAGCCATTTTGGAGTGAGGTCAGCCTTCAAATTATGAAATATATTACCTGTGAGGGGCGATTTAGTACCAGACCAGCTGGCTCATCATGGGCTTATCAAGCTCCTCGTAGAAGATGCCCTCCATACTTATACTGTCCCTATCTCATGGGAGATTTTCCGTAATATGACCAAGAATGATGATATCCGAACCCTGGCAGAAGAACTCACTTCATCCAGCAGTGAGGAGAAGGAACATATTGAGGCAGAGAAGAAACCTAAAGGTAAGGAAGCTAAGGGTAAGAAAACCCAGGACAGGCCATCACAGGAAAAGCCACAAGAACAACAAAAGGAAAAGCAAGAAAAAGGACAAGTTGTTGAGGCCAAAGCTGGGAGTAAAATAAAAACACCAATGCCAAGGGAGAAACGGTTGCAAACCCGGGCAGAGAAGACTGAAAGGATGCAAACAACACCCAAGGAAACCACAACACAAGTCAAAGAGAAGGCACCCCCAGCCAAGCAAGCCAAATCAGGGAAAACTGGTTCTACAGGAAGCCAGCAGACTATTTCTACAGGAAGCCAGAAAACTGCTTCTATAGGAAGCTAGAAAACGGCCACTACAGGACTTTCTACAGGAAGTCTGGGGAAAGGGCAGCAGAAGTAGAAATTGGCCAAGATTTTAGCTAGGGAGGCAGCAGTCGTGCTGACCACCCTAAGCACATCCCCCAAGCAGAAGGAGAAGCGAAAGAGGGAGCTTCCACTATATTTTAAGGCAAGAAGGAGCATGCAGATAAGAACTGGCAGACCCCAACCACAGTCAAAAGAGCCAATCACAATTGTAGACACCTCAGCTACACAAAAGGAGAGGTCTCCCTCAAAGGCATCCATCACCTATGAATGGGGAAGCCCGAAGACATCCACCTGGAGAGAAAGAATGGAAATGTTGGACACAAAGGCCTCTCTACAGGATGCTGAGACAGTTCTACAGGAAGCTGAGAATTCTCTAGGAAAAGGAGCATAGGCAGTGGGAAGAAGCAGAGAGAAAAGCATGGTTTCATGACTGAGAAGAGGGCATCACTTCAGAATCTTGGCATGACAGGGAGGCCACCAGGGCCATCAAAGATGAGGAGATAGATTAGTTGCTTAGAGGATGAGCAACACCTTCAATAGGGGGGTGATGATGAGCCCCAAAAATGGATAATTATATGGGCTCATTCAACCTCCTAATTCGACTTAATCCACCATTCTCATTAGTTTATTGCATGTTTTTTATTATATTTATGGTAATAGAGTGAATTGGGTTAGTCATTATGCCAACAAGTCTAATGTGTGCTTTGTGTAGTCTTTTTGGTCAATTTGGAGACAAAATCAAAGGTTTTAATGAGCACTTGGCAGCCAAATTCGTGGGAGAACAAGGGAGAGGATTTGTAGGAAGGTGTCCCCTTCATTTATGGGCCTGTCATGCAGAAAGAGTCAATTTTGCGGACAAAACCGACCTCCCTAGAAGCTAAGGCTTTCTAGTGACAAACAAGACAATTAAGCCCTATCTTTCCCTAAATATGCATTTAGAATACAAGCAATCAGGTGTTTAAAACATACCTTTAGTCCAACGCTATTTGTAGCAGTCCAGCCTCTCCGATCCAGATGGGCTCCTCCTTCTCTTCGAAACCTGCATTCACTAACAAGCAAACGATTACATAGCACCTGAATAACTCATAAAATAAAACATATTCATCATAAAGACCAAGGAGTATATGAAACAAATTATGTATAACAACTTGTTGAGAAAAATGAACTTAATTGTATTAAGTGGAAACAAAAGAAACCATTACAACCAGTGCCTTGGTGTTGTGCAGGTCCCTCCCAGGGTCCAGCAAGAGTTCTCCTTTACTTTGATCAGCTCACCCACTTCCAAATGAAGCTAAGAAAGGATGGGAATCTCTCCTCTCAAGCTCTATAAGGGAGTCCTAATTTCAGCAGCATCTACCCTTAGGAATGTTCAGCTTTCAACCTCTCCTCCCTCTGGCCCAATGCCTGTATTTATAATGCTTTGGAGGAAGTTAATCAGGTCCACCATCAATGGGATAAGCCCCTCTTTGAATGGGATAACTCCCCTCTTGATGGGATAAGTTCCTCTTTCATAGGGATACATGAACCATCTGGAGGCGCTCAATACACGTCAAACCATCTTCTAGAATGCTCTAGATTCGACCACAAGTAACTTTTTTGAAGTAAAACTCGTGCCTTTTGACCTTTACAGGAGTACGCACCCACCCCTTTACAGACAGAGCGTACAAGTACGCAGGTATTGTGAACTTGGGGTGCGTACACGCAGGTAAGGTTAAGAGAAACTACATAACCAGAGTTAATTGACTTTTTAAGGACTTTCTCTCTTTCTTGGAGTTTTACATGAGGAGCAGAGGTATAAGACTTGCCAAGGAGGATAGTATGACAGTTGATGGAGCCATACTAACTGTAGATAGTCATGGTGACAAATTTTAGTGTAACAGATTGCCCCCTAAAGTGCGAAGCCTGTAGTAGATTAGGGTTTCATATCATCTAGGAAGGGTGAAGTACTTTATCATTTCAAGGATTATCTTGTGGAGAGCCCAGTCGGAACCTGCAAATATTCAACACAAAATACATATATAAGATCATATCATCGCTGAGGTAGGCATTCCCATACTCAGATTGAAAACTTTAACTAACAAACTAACTACTGCTCTGATATATGAATGATTTCGCAATACATCATAATCATAGACTCATGTAGACATAGTATGGACGCAACCATATGTTTATGATTAGTCTACTGTATAATGAATACAAAACTCCTCGCAGCCTAGATGGTGGAAACTAGATCCAGGGTCTTCATTTCTACTTCCCGAAATGGTACGATTCTATCCATGCGAATAAATGAGTTGATGTCGAACATGGTAGAAACCACTTGATTACCAGTCGATGATGTAAACTGTTAACAAGTGTGAGAGAGACCACCAGTGATGTCAATGGTTCTCAAAGTACCCAGTACAATCCATGAGATGTGAATGAATGAGTTGATGTCGAACATTTCACAGAATCCTTCGATCGAAAGTCAATGATGTAAACCGTCGTCAAAGGCGAGAAACCTGCCATTGATGCATGCAGATTTCAAGGTACTGACGATTTCTAGGACATCTTTCTAGATAATGTGCTGATGTCGATAGAAAGCGACCTGTTGCAGGCAAGCCCACAACACAAAATCATAAATCAAGTTGAAGAAATGTAGCTGTAAGGATTGACTCAGGGATGGTCAAGATGGATGACAGGTATTTTGCAGATGAATGGTTTATTTGCAGTGAACTCTTGAACACATAACGACACAATAGATGGCTTGGTGACAATTGACCCAAAGTTAATACCAGGAAACCGGCTGAAGACTTTCAATGTGGTTTGATCAACTATTAGGCAAAGGATTTCCCAACCCAGGTGAATGAAAAGTGTCGTGTTCAAGAGTGGTGATAAGGTTTTTCTGTGACAAAGGATAACAAATAGGCTCATTTTCCTCTCTTTTCCCCCACCATTTCTGGCAAGTACCTCTTTATTTTTTTACAAGCTTGAGGAGGATAACATTTGCTTGATTATAAGCTCATCCTTCGGATGAGTCCAACTTAGTTTAGATTCGAACCCTAAGAAGGAGTGGTCTGTTCCTATTTGTAATCGAACAGGTCCTTTACTGTGAAATTTTAACGAGTCCAGTATAGGAGAAACTCGGCGTTTTTCAATTTTAGGGAGTCTGAAAAAACTTAAGAAGACTCCAGGGTTGACCTTTTTCGTAAATTTGTGTCTCCCAAGCCCGAAAAAGTATAAAATAATACTTGAGAGAACTGCTTGATCTTTACGACCAAGGAGTACTTTCATGATTAGTGTCTCTGACCTGAAAAGTAAAAAGCGATCAAGGACACGTCGTTTTATTTCCAATGTCGAATTTGAAATGACAAAAATCCGGCAATCTTTTCATATTTTTACGGTCAGAAAAGGGTTGTAAGAGGACCGTCTTTTTAGTTCCGTTTTAACGAGTTTAAAAAGAAAAACTCGGCAATCTTTTCATGTTTTAGGAGTCTGAAAAGGGCTTAAAAGAGAACTCCAAGGTTTCACTTTTTCGTAAGTTTTAACGAGTTCGAAAAAATGATAAAAATGTACTCATGGTTTTCACTTTTTCGTAAGTTTTAACGAGTTCGAAAAAATGATAAAAATGTACTCATATGGCCGACTTTCAATTTAATTTACGAGCAAGAAAAGACAGAAAGGACTCGGCATTTTCATTTGTTTTACGATAATGAAAGATAGCAAAATAATCTCGGGATTTTCATGAGTTTAACGAGTCTTGAAAATAACTGAAATTGACTCGAGATAGGTTTCATTTTTACAAAAGCTTGAAACAGATAAAAACTATGCTTCAAAGTAGTTTCATTTTTCCACAAGCTTGAAACAGAGAGAAAATTGTGCTTGATGCCCCCTAAGCATAACTGCTAGACACAGGAAAAGAACTATGCTCGGATTCAGTTTCATGTTTACGCAAGCTTGAAACGAAAAACTATGCTTGTTATAAGTTCACATGCCCCCAACACAATGACGCCAATCAAGGTACATGCCCCCCAAGCTTCATTTCATTCAACCGGGTGGATGAAATGAAGGTTTACTTTCGAAATCTTGGAAAGACTCGTGGGAGTTGTTTCATTTTTTAGTGAGGTTGACACAAGAAAAGAACTATCCTCAAAACCCTTGTTTCATTTTTTAAACGAGCTTGACACAAGATAAGGAAATATGCTCATAACTACTCTCTACAATCTACCTACTTAACCTAACCTTGTTTCATTATTTAACGAGCTTGACACAAGACAAGGAACTATGCTCAAGAAGTTCGCATGCCCCCAGTATAATGATGCAAAGCGAGGTACATGCCCCCTAGGCTTCATTGCATTCAACCAGATGGATGGAATGAAGGTTTACTTTCAATATTTAACTTGAAAAGGGAGTTGTTTCATTTTTAAGGAGGTTGACACAAGAAAAGAACTATCCTCATACCTGATTCATTTTTTAACGAGGTTGACTCAGTAATAGGAACTATCCTCAAAATCCTACTTTCTACAATCTACCTACATATCCTAAAATCTACCTGATTCATTTTTTAATGAGGTTGACTCAGTAAAAGAACTATCCTCATGCTAGCCTGTTTCATTTTTTAACGAGGTTGATACAGGAAAAAACTATCCTCGTAAACACCTGTTTCATTTTTTAACGAGGTTGACACAGGAAAAGGAACTATCCTCGCAAACACCTGTTTCATTTTTTAACGAGGTTGACACAGGAAAAGGAACTATCCTCACAAACACCTGTTTCATTTTTTAACGAGGTTGACACAGGAAAAGGAACTATCCTCGCACTCCTTGTTTCATTTTTTAACGAGGTTGATACAAGAAAAAACTATCCTCATGGTAGCCTGTTTTATTTTTTAACGAGGTTGATATAGGAAAAAACTATCCTCGCACTAACCTGTTTCATTTTGTAACGAGGTTGATACAGGAAAAAACTATCCTCGCAAACACCTATTTCATTTTTTAACGACGTTGACACAGGAAAAGGAACTATCCTCGCAAACACCTGTTTCATTTTTTAACGAGGTTGACACAGGAAAAGGAACTATCCTCGCAAACACCTGTTTCATTTTTTAACGAGGTTGACACAGGAAAAGGAACTATCCTTGCAAACACCTGTTTCATTTTTTAACGAGGTTGACACAGGAAAAGGAACTATCCTCGCAAACACCTGTTTCATTTTTTAACGAGGTTGACACAGGAAAAGGAACTATCCTCGCAACATTGATCATGGCTTCCAACTCGAAGAAAGACATGTCAATGGACACACCTTGATCATGGCTTCCAAGAGGTCTTCATCAGAAGGAAGAATACTTCTCTGGAAGGAACACATGTCAAGGGACTCAAAAGGGATAAGAACATCGTGTTCAAGTAATCCCATAGAGTTTTCCATGTCAATTACCGGATCTAAATCAAAGGAAGATGAGCAAACAGTGAGAGGCTCACTTACATCGGTAACTGAAAACATGGGACCAGTTGCCACATAATTAACTCGTGGCAGGGTAGATACCACTTTAGAATCAGGAACATTTAGGGGTGTCATATTATTGGTAGTTGAAACAAGACTAGGGAATGAAAGCTGGTCTACAGTCACAATACTGCCATTGTGAGGGAAAGACATCATGCGAAAGAGTGTTGATACGACAGCTTTCATTGCATAAACATAGTCTCGCCCAAGGAGTAAATTGAAATCCAAGGGACCTCGAACTACCATAAGATCAATACAGACAGTTTTACCTTCCAAGGTAATAGAAAAATTAGGAAGGTTCACTAATGGTTCTGTTAAAAGCTTTCAGATTCTGCGTAATAGGCGCAAGCTGAGGGGAACCCAAAGCTTTCCAAACAGTTGAGGATAAAATGCTAACAGAAGCACCTTCATCTACCTGTGAGCGATGTATGTCCCTACCACCAGCCTTGAAAATGATTTGGAAAGGGATGGAGGAAGGAAGACGAGGTTCTGTCAGTCTATTCCAATCAAAGGAAAAGACCTTAGTACTTGGAGGGGGTTCTGTAGAAACAGGTGAAATGCCCCCCGGCATAGAAGAATCTGGTGTAACAAAAAGAACCTCAGCGGTATGAAGTTCATTCACTAAAGGGAAAGTGGGATCGACTCTTTGTGAAATTGAATCGACCACTTGATCAACTAATGGATCATTAACCTGAGTGACATGAGTTTCACTCTCCAATGGAAGAGTGTGATCGACTGTACTTGAAATTAGATCAATCACTCCGTCAGTTGACGGTAGGTTGGGAGAAAGTTTACGATAACCAGTTGGAAATTCTTGTTGTGGAACAGTAAGGTTTTCCAACAATTTTGAGGCTTCATCCATGTGAGGGAAAATGTGAGTTTGATGGCTCCCTTTGCATAACTTACAAGGAAACCTAACTTTACCCTTTTTCCCAGGAACCTGACTATCACTGGTTGATGGATCAATGGAAAGTTGATGAGATTTTTCTGACCATACTTCCAGGACCTTTGGAATACCAGGACAATTGACAAGGAAGTGGTCACCCTTACAAAGCCTGTAAGGGTATTTGGGTTTACGATGCATGTTGGAGTTTTCCTCAACACAACTAACACTTACAGGCATGGTTGGTTGTTTGACTTCTTTCTTATCTTGCTTCTTCTTCTTCTTCTTCTTCTTCCCTTTATTCTTCTTCTTAGACACCTGGTTACTAGCATCAAGGCTTTTACCAAGCGAAGAGGAAGAAATGGAGGAAGAAAAATTAGGCGAAGAAGGTAAAGGGTCAACAGAAGGTTGGTGATGTTGAGATGGTGAACTCTGTTGAGGTGAAGCATTCGGTTGAGGTGGAACAATTGGAGTATTTGGGGCCAACGAAGTTGAAAAAAACCATATCGGTAAACCTATTGTAAATCCAGGTAATGACAAAGTAGCCATATAAGGAGGACCAACATTTCCAAAGTAAGGAAAAGTACTAGGATTCTCGTTAGGAGGGGTTCCTAGGTTGGTAAATTCCGAAACATTTGCCATTATATTCAACTTCAGTGAATTTTATTAACAATTTTAAAACTAAAATTAACAATTCACAATTCACACAATTAAAATTCACAATTCACACCTATGGTCTCTAAAAGTAAAAACAAACAAATTAACACACGCTATCAAATCTAGGAGTCAAACCACACACAAACAGCTATTCCGGACCGAAAACACTAGTTGGTGATGAAATCCAACATCGCAGAATTCAGTACAGAAGTGGCGGGTGGAACAGTTACCCCGGCAACCTGCTTAATGAATAGACTGGACCAAGTTCCTCCACTTTAACCGTCTCGAGTGAAGTGAACCCCCCAGAAAATCCAAGTGAGTCTAGACGACGTCTGCTCCAGGTACAGTGGGATCTTCCCTCCACTGTCACCTTGGGTAGAACCCTAAAGATAATGGTCACTAAGGTCACCAACAGCAACACATATACCTGGGGGAACATTCTACGATCCGATACACACGCAAGGGCAGAGTAGCAAGCTCAATCCCCTTACCGGCTCCTTGACAATAATCCAAGGTTTACCGACAAGTGACCCCAGGCTCCTCGACAATGGTTAATCCGAGGTTTACCGTTTGTAGTATGTGCATATCTGGCGTCGTTCCCAATGAAGGAGGATTGATCCCCTCACTGGTTCGGACACGATCTCGTGCTTCTCCTTTAAGAGGAGCTTTCCCAGAGTATAAATGTAACGGTTGGATTTATCCTACCGCAAGATAAGCTACTTGTTTGGTTTTACTGTCTTGGAGAGTTAATTACTCTCCTACTCCAAGACACTAGCCTAAGCTATGTTGGTGTATCAGAGCCCTAGAAATGTAAAAATTACTAAGGCTGTTATTACTCAAATGGGTAAATGGATACGAAACCAATGGTGTTATGACCCGACTCAACTGAATGCAATCGAATATGATAATGTAATCTTTTCAATTCGATGAATCCTATCTAAACTAAGTAGAGAGTTTCCATTCACTTCCAACAATGCAAAAATTGATCACTAAGAGAAAATATAACAAATTCTCTAATGCACTAATTTCATCAAGAAAAACTAATGCAAATCAATTCCAAAACTTTTTTTTTATTTTTATTTTTGTGTAAATTCAAATCAAAGAAAACTGATCTAAATCTACGATTGATTTTTCAGGATGTAAACTATGCAATTGTCATCTATGCACAATTCACTTGAAAAGTATGCAAATGTAATCTATGCACATTTTTCATTCATATTCTGAAAATGAGAATTCTAATTATGCAAATGTGATCTATGCAAGAGAATTCTCAAACATAAGATGATTCTAATGTAATCTAAGAACCAATCAAGTGCAAGTCGAGAAAATTGGGTGAGAGTTCCAAAGATCAAAAAATAAAAACACTCAAAGGCGATTAACACTCATACACAATTTAGCCCCCCCCCGGCGAATGAGGGGGAAATTTTTTTGCAAAAACAAGAGCAAAAAGATGCAAAATTGTGAAAAGACTGAGACAAACCTCCAAGTAATGACCAAAGGAAATCAAATTTAGAATTTCTCAAAAAAGAGACTCAAAACACCCAATTGATAAAATCTTAAAGTAGGAATGCCAATGAAATTAACCAAGGAAAGTTTTTTGACAGGGAACAAGCAGGCCTGGGCAGTGGCTAAAACTTATAAACAAATCCTAAACTGATAAAAAAGAGAAAAATTTAAAATTTCTCAAACTTTTGACAGGGTACGCAGGCAGCCTGTTTACACAGGTGCGTTCACGCTCTGTGCACAAAGCAAAAGTGCGTACAAGTACGCACTGTGCTTAACTCAGAGGGTGCGTACCTCTCTCAAAACTATGAAAAATAAAAACTAATTCAAAATCAAGCAAAGCTACCCAATCCCACAATCATCAAGTCAAAAACAGAAACGAAATCAACGTTTCTCAAATCAACGTATCAATCAAAAGAGAAATCAATCAAATCCATGGAGTCCCCAGTATGGTCGCCATTTTGTCATGCAGAAAGATTCAATTTTGCGGAAAAAACCGACCTCCCTAGAAGCTAAGGCTTTCTAGTGACAAACAAGACAATTAAGCCCTATCTTTCCCTAAATATGCATTTAGAATACAAGCAATCAGGTGTTTAAAACATACCTTTAGTCCAACATTGTTTGTAGCAGTCTAGCCTCTCCGATCCAGATGAGCTCCTCCTTCTCTTCGATACCTGCATTCACTAACAAGCAAACGATTACATAGCATCTGAATAACTCATAAAATAAAACATATTCATCATAAAGACCAAGGAGTATATGAAACAAATTATGTATAACAACTTGTTGAGAAAAATGAACTTAATTGTATTAAGTGGAAACAAAAGAAACCATTACAACCAGTACCTTGGTGTTGTGCAGGTCCCTCCCAGGGTCCAGCAAGAGTTCTCCTTTACTTTGATCAGCTCACCCACTTCCAAATGAAGCTAAGAAAGGATGGGAATCTCTCCTCTCAAGCTCTATAAGGGAGTCCTAATTTCAGCAGCATCTACCCTTAGGAATGTTCAGCTTTCAACCTCTCCTCCCTCTGGCCCAATGCCTGTATTTATAATGCTTTGGAGGAAGTTAATCAGGTCCGCCATCAATGGGATAATCCCCTCTTTGAATGGGATAGCTCCCCTCTTGATGGGATAAGTTCCTCTTTCATAGGGATACATGAACCATATGGAGGTGCTCAATACACATCAAACCATCTTCTAGAATGCTCTAGATTTGACCACAAGTAACTTTTTTGAAGTAAAACTCGTGCCTTTTGACCTTTACAGGAGTACGCACCCACCCCTTTACAGACAGAGCGTACAAGTACGCAGGTATTGTGAACTTGGGGTGCGTACACGCAGGTAAGGTTAAGAGAAACTGCGTAACCAGAGTTAATTGACTTTTTAAGGAAGGTATAAGACTTGCCAAGGAGGATAGTATGACAGTTGATGGAGGCATACTAATTGTAGATAGTCATGGTGACAAATTTTAGTGTAACAGGGCCCTTACCTCGAATTCTCCACCATCAGCTCAGAGTTCAAGGGCCACCAAATCAATTATCACAAAGGCAGCCGAGCAAGTGCTAGTAAAAGTGTTGTTAACTACAAGTTTTGGCAGTCGAGTTCCTAAAGTTTAGGAGGGCTGTTGGGGTCCTCAATTTGTATAAATAAGAAGGCTTAGGGCCTCATTTTGGTTAGCCAGTAGTTAGTCACTTTGTAGGCAGAAGTTAGCTAGTTTGTAGTTCGATTTTAGTCAGTAGATTAGCTTTGCATTTCAGCACATTTTCAAGCTTTCCGTTGTGGACAGTTTTTGATGTAACTATTATTTCTTGCTCAATAAAGATGAATCCAGCTTTGCACCAGCTCTAAATCTCTCTTAGGAGGCTGTAGCTCTTGGGTTTGGGACCATCTCAAGTGCCCAGTACCTCCTTTGTTTACTTTCTTGTGTCTTTGCTGGATTCTTATAATAAAATATGCTATTTAGATTTAAATGTTGTTTTCTTATTTAGGTTGTTTTTGATGATTAAAATAGCTTTTCATGTTCAGATTGATTTGATAGGTTCTTAATAGGGAATATCTTCAAAAAAAGGCCATCAAGCACCTCTGATCTCACCTCTCCCTTAGTGGGATCATGAGCTGGGACAAAGGTGACTTTGCTGCCAACAAAAACACAGTCTTTGCTTCGCCATGCAATCATTAGTGTTCGATTTTTATTTGCAGAAGTTGGTTACATGTTCAGAGTCTTGACTACTTAGTTTTCATATCATTTCACATTATTTCATTGCAAATAAACTGTTGTTCATTTGCCTTGCTGTTATTTAGGTCAAATTAGGTCAAGATAGCTAGATCTTGGGTTTGCATAGTCTTTGTTTGGTCAGTTTTAGAAAATTGTGTGCAGATCACCTATATTACCTCTCTATCTACCTTTCCTCCATCAGATAATCTGTTCCAACCCTTAATCCATGTTTCCTACCCTTCATTTGCCATACTTTTCCCACCTTGCCCTAATTTCTACATTCTTGTGCATCATCGCTTCCTCCATCCTTGAACCAAATCCAATCGCTCCTTAGCCTCATGCGCTAGGTCCTAAACCCCTTAACATCGTTATCCAACCTCCATTTCCACTTTCCCACCATTTTTCTTCCATCAACCCTCCAAAATCCACTTTTCGGAACATCCTATAGAAAATTACAGAACATCCTGTAGAAATTCCAGAACATCGTGTAGAACCCCTGCAAACTTCCTGTAGAAGCTCACAAATGAGGTTTCTTGATATCCAAACTCTGTGAAACTCTCTGGAAGGGTTTTAGGGACCCTTAGGCCCTCTCTAAACCTTCTTGACCTCCTCCAAGCATTTCCTCTTGCCCATCCACCTCTGCACAGCCCAAAAACAGTCAAATCATATGCATAATAACTCTGGCAACTTATTCAAAAATACAAAAAGATGTTTTTTTTAGATGATACTATAGAAGTAGCTTAGAAACATGTATTTACCTTCCTAGAATTCAATAGCATTGCTTTCAGAAGCTTGCATCCTCTTTCTTGCATCAGTAGGGTTAGCTGGTAGAATTAGGGTTTGCTAGGGTTTGTGTTTTCTTTTAGCTTCTCAATGTATTTCTGCAAGTAGATCAGCCTTCTTTAAATTAGCTTTCGTCTATCAGTTAAAAAGCTTCTTCTCAGAGCTCATAGAAGTTGGCTTGAGCCCTTAGCGGACTTGTGCCAGCTAACCAAGTGACAGCTGCGGCAAGAGCTAGTACTTGTGCATACAACATCGTTGCTTCCAAGTTTGTTATGAACTACCGGGTTGATAAAATTAAAGAAGCGAGTCCCAGGAGTTGCAGCATTATTGCTGCAATACTGGGGCTCACCAACACCCTTCTTTCTAGTACAAGATGATGGATGTCTGTATGCACCTGCAGATTGGCATCTAGTACTTTTGTATTCCTTAACCGCCAAGTGGGTTTCCAATTTTTCTTGTATTCTTCCCATTCTTGGTTGTCAAGGATGGTGCAAAGGACCTCTTGTTTTTGGGCTTGGTCCCATTCTATCACTATGACCATTATGTGGTCTTGAGGCTAGATGTACTCTCTACTGAGGAAATCTGGGAGAGAATTTTTTGTCCCTTTTATATGTTCTACTTGGAAATCAAAATTTTCAAAGAGTGCTTGCCATCTGGCAAATTTGGCCTCGCCTGACTTTTTGATATCTTTAGTCAGAACCTTCTGGAGAGCTGAAGCATCAGTTTTGAGTAAGAACTATTTGTTTATCAAGTAGAAATCAAATTTGCTAATGCAATTCCATGCAGCTTTGACCTCTTTTTCAATGGTGGAATAATTTTGCTCAACTGTATTCCAAGTTCCAGATGCATACTGAACAATTTGTTCAGTGTCGCCAGTTCTCTGTTTTAGGATTCCTCCCCATCCAATATTGCTTGCATCTGTTTCGACAATCTTGAATGCATTATCATCTGCAACATATAATATGGGAAGAGACTTTACCTTGGCTTTAATATTCTGGACAGCCTTTGTATGAACTTTTGTCCACTCTGGTGGATTCTTTTTAAGTCTTTTATTTAACACACTCCTGTCACTAGCACAATCTTGATAAAAATTACTGACATAATTTAAACATCCCAAGAATCTTTGCAGCTGATTCTTGTCTGTGATGACATCAGGAAATTTGTCAGCAAACTCCAGAGCATGTTTCTGTAGGGAAATTTGGCCATTGAAAATGGTATGGCCAAGAAACTTGATAGTAGTCTAGAAGACTTCTATCTTCTTTTTACTCAAAACAAGACCATTATGCTTGACTAATTGTTTGAAAGTATGCACATGCTTAAAATGATCTTGGATGTTCTTAGAGAAGATCAAAACATCATCTATATATACTATAAGCCAATCAAAATATGGCTTAAATATCTTGTCCATTACCTTCTGGAATTTGGATGGTGCATTTTTTAAACCAAAAGGCATGACGTTCCACTTGTAGTGGCCTGTTGGAATGTTGAAAGCAGTCTTGAACTTATCTTTTTCTGCAATAGCAACTTGCCAGAATCCTGCTTTCAAATCAAACTTAGAAAAAACTTTAGCTCCGGCTATCCTACTTATCAAATCACCTTTATGAGGTATAGGATAGGTGTCGTCTGCAAGAACAGAATTCAGAGGTTTAAAATTTATTACCAATCTTGGAATGCCTCTGATTTGTTCAGCTCTCTTGTTAACATAGAATCCATAACAGTTCCAGGGACTATCAGATTCTCTGATGAGCTTCCTGTCTAAAAGTTGTTTGATCTCTTTTTCACAGAGATCTCTGTAATCTTTGCTCATAGGAATGGCTCTGCTCTTATAGGGTTTTCCTGTGTATCCTTCTTTATATGGGAGCTCTACTGTATGCTGCTTTCTGTGCCAAAATGCATTTGGCTCTTCTGAGCAGCATTCTTCTTCAATCTGCTTCTTTAAGTCCTCAATCTTTCTTTTCACCTGAGGATCTTTGAGCTGTTCTTCCACTCTGAGTGTAGATTTCAGATCCTTAAGATCTGACAATCTAGCTTCTGCTTTGTCCAGGTTTTGGACAGTCTGGACCATTGTAGAAACTTGGGGATTCGAGATGTATGGAAACTCGATCCTTTTTGTTGTTCCTTTAGAAGTGGGAACAGAGATAAAATATCCAGCTTTATTATCTTTCAATCTTGTTGACCCATGCGGCTCAACAACTGCTAAGAAGATGTTTCCTAGAATGCAGTCAACTGGGATATCTGCAACTGCAAACTTCAGGTTGATGCAGTGATGTTCAAAACAGATAGATGCCTTAGGCACCTCATATTTGAGTGTTTTATTGCCCAATCCTACAACATCCCTTTTAGCAGAGACCCAATATTTGGCTGGTGTGATTTTCTTATTGAGGATGTTTACATCAGCTCCTGAATCGAGGAGTGTTGTAAGTTCAAACATTTCTCCTTTGATGCAGATGTTCACCTTGACATGGTGTTGCTGATAGGAGATGGCCAGGAGTCTCATTTCTTTAAACCCATAAACAGGGTCTTTCTTTCCCTCAATAATTTCAAGATTAGGATTTGGAATCCTATCATATTGTGTGGTATCCCATGGATGAGGATCTTCTTCTTCTTTTTCTACCACCTGTTTTCCTTTCTTTATTTCTGCAATCTGGGATTTTAGAGTAGAGATCTCATTTTTGATGTTGTGGATCTCTCTACTCACTTCTCCCAAGGTGAGGGATCGCACCTTATCTGGTTTTTCTTGATGTCTCTGAAAAGATCTAGTGTTTCTGTCAAAAGATGCATCAACAAATAATGGCTTCTTACCTGGACCTCTAGAAGAACTGGATCTGAGCTGATCCATAAATGCTTCAGTCAGCCGATTCTTCATATCACCATCTTCCATTGCACGTATTTGAGATAAGATTTTTATCTCATCTTCTTCTGTGGTAGCCATTAAAATCTTTTCCTTCTGAGGTCTGAAGCTAGTTTCTTTAGAATTAAAGCTAGATTCTGAATCAAAATCATAGTGTATCTGACAAGCACATTCTTCAGAACTTGTCACTATGTTTGTGCTACAAGAGGTTGGCATGATTTGGCTGACTGATATAGATGAGGAGTGTTTATTATTTTGTCATGATACTTGATAATAACTTTGAATTGATGATTGAGATATGCTTTGACTATAGATCTCTCCATGATAGAAAATTTGGACTCGACCTGATGACCAATGATCTGATTTAATGATTGTTGATTTTCCCTGATGTCTATGCTATGTGGGAATAATGACTTATATGAGTATTCAGAAAAATGATTTTGTATTGGCCTCCTCGTTCCTAGCACAATGGTTGAGATTCAACATGAAAATGGAACCTACATGACTCATCCTTGGTGTATGCATTTGCACCTAGTGATAGTAATCAGACTTGTATTATGTTATGATTATGACCTGATTAAGTTTGGATTGATATTGCATGACTAATTACAACTTGTTGGCACCATGATGTCATGATTTGATATGAGCTCCACCTGTCTCCTCGTTGAAATTATTGATACTGTGATAATAATGACTTTGATAATGGTCGTGATTTGGATTCTAAACTATGATGAGCTGAATTTGTTGTTGTGATGGTACAACATTGATTTATGTAAGGTTGATTATGCTGGCTTAGCAAGACATTATAATTAGAGCATTGCATGATGCAAGCTCCCTGATCTAGATATGTCTATATTTGACAATTATCTGATGCAGTAAGGATGATGAGTTCCAATGTATGACTTTGATATTGATTATGGTTTTGGTTTTACATACTAATGGTCTACTCTTAATAGATGATGAGCCTTTGATGATCTAAATCAAAGGGAGATAACTTCTGAAGCTTGAAATGATGCATCATGGCATGATGAATCGATTTTTGGAATTTGGAAAAGAAATTATATATTGAAAATCTATTTGGAAATGTTTCTGAATAATGGAAATACAAATCCTTGGATACTCTGATTTGAAGTTCAAAATGTTGTTGAACTTGGTATGGCATCCATTATCTAATTGAAGCATTGATGTTCCTTTTTGAACATCCATTTGTATATGTATGATGTCCATAGAACCTAAATAAATTCATGATTGAGCTGCTTCACTCACATAGAGTTTCCACTAAGCATCCTTTGAAATATCTGCATGAGGTGTTCTATTTTTTAGAATGGGATAATTCTCCTATGTTATGTGTTTGCATAGATGCATTGCTGATATTTGAGATTATTGTTGATAAGCACATTTACATGCTACTTTAATATGAGATCTATTATGATATCTTGGATGAGAGGTCCATAGTACGATTGAGGATGAGTATGATGTTGCTAGCATGGCTAGTTGTGAGGCAGGATGAAGAAGCTCCTTAGAGAGTTATTTGAGCGTGATCTAGATATGACATGGATGCATTGTGATGACATAGAGTGACTGGCAGAAAGTCCCATATTTATAGTTGGGACTGATATACTCTCATATATTGAGACAATGCAGTTGTTCGAAACAAGCTCAGGCTTGTGGTTGGCACCTCCTTGAGAGGGAGGATGATTATGATATCCTTTTGTGATTTATATGACTATTTATGTTCTGACATGATATTTGATTTGATGTCCTGTATGAATAGGAAACAACTGCTTTTGAGACAAGAAGATACCATATTTGAATATGATGAGAGCAACACTGATCGAGGACATTGAGCCAACTCTTCCTCCCTGTTTGAGCTCCCAGGGTGGGGAATTGAGGTATAATGGATCCTGGGGTTGAGGGAACTCTATAAAATAGGCTATGACCCCTATATGTTACCAATATGCTTGAATATGTTTCTCTCCTATCTGTTACCATACCCCAGTTGGCATCATACCCACAAGCTCGGCTTATTGAGAATACCACTCCTCGTTTGGCCAATGAGTTGAGAGTGTACTTGGGGTGTACATGTTGGCATTATGATACAGATCTGGCACTATGACACAGGTGTTGTCCTTGATGGCAACTCACACAGATGACAGATCATAGTTCAGGCTCACAGAATGAAGAAAGAGAGGTATACGCAAGTTCCCCATTGACCAAGCCGTATGTACACGCGGGTTCGCAGACCAAAAGGCGCGTACAACGTACACATGCACTTTCACAGAAGGAAAGGCATGTACATGCTGGAAAACTAAGTTTTGGTCCATGGTATTTTGGTATTGGTCCATGGTATTTGGTCCGAGTAATTGACCCCAGATATTGAGTCCAAGGTATTGGTCTTACGTGGTTTTGGACCATGGTATTGAGAGAGGTATAAACCTATATAAGGAGAAGAAGATCATTAGGCCAAAGTGCAAGTGTGCAAGTGATGAATATCTAATAAGGGTGAGATCTAGTATGCAAGTTATGGGTATGTGATGCTTTGTTAAGGATGCACCTATGTGGCGAATGAAGGTTGATGAACTAGGATCGTGAAGACTAAAATGCATTATTATTATATGGTATGATCATGAATAGATGTGAATACTAACGCATGTCTTATCCTTTATATCTTATGTTCTCGGTATATCTAAAGTTGAAAATTGCAGCAAAGGTATAAGTAATTATTTTTAGATCTGTACGCGGGTTCCCTTTGGTAAAAGAGCATATATATGTTGGTTTGACACAGCCAAGTAGTGTATACATTATGAGATTTGATATTTGAAGTTGTTGTTAGTTCTAGTGGTTGTTGCAGAGTTATGGGTTCTGCTTTGTGTTTTGGTGACTGTGTTTTGATGACAGGGTTTTAGTGATTCAGTTGTTGGGTGATTCAGAGATTGATGATGTAGATATATTTGATGTTTGATTGATGTTGTTGATGGAACCAGTCTGAAAACTTATGAAACGAGGTCCCTGGAGGAAGAGAGAAGTTTGTAGCCTTCTGTAGGCTAGAGCCTACATACTAGTAAATATATATCGGCTAGTACAAGAGCTAGGGGGTTATAGCTCCCTTCTAGTAGAAGCTAGAGAATGAGAGAAGGCTTTAGCCTTTTGCAGGTGGGTGCCGCATACTGGTATGAGTTTGTGCCAGTACAATATTGTAAACAGGTTTTTCTTATCGTAAAGAAAACAGCAGCAGGTGGTTTTTGTCCTGCATTGGGTTTCCACCTTATATCATGGTGTTCATGCGTGCTTCTTATGTGTGATGATCTGTTCTGTTTTACTGCACCTATTTACTATTTATATGGTCAATAATGTTCTGATGCACTCATTAAAGATCAACATATGATGAATTAACTAAATCATAAGTTTGTTGGATATACGCTAGTTTCATTAAACACAGTTGTGTATACACATGGGTTGCCTTAACTGAAGTAGCGTATATGAATCTGATAATGGAAATGAAAAGATTATTTATTTTCTAATATTGATTCACCCCTCTGCCCCCTCTCAGTATTATTTCCAATAGTACAAACCAAGTCAATTATGATGCAGGTGTTCTACCACATGACTATTCAGGGTCATCAATGGGAAAATAAGTAGGCAATAGGATGGGTTGCGATAACCCTATGTGATTCCAATTTGAGATTGAGCTCCTAATGTGATCCCAGGGTTGAGATGTGCTCCCTTGTGTGTTTGGATGCCCTATTCCTTGATATGGGGTCGTATATGTATAGCTCCCCCATGAGATTCTGGGTAGAGATGTGTTCCCCGATGTGGTTCCAAGTTGAGATGTGCTCCTCGATGGTATGCTCTCCAAAGACGATTGATGATGATATTCTGGGTAGGAGCCTACTAGCAGAGATTCTAGGTAGCAACCTGATGGATAGAGGGTGGTAACTTATGCTCCAATCTGGTAACAAATTCTTCTTCTTCTAGGTTCGAGAATGTTCCACATACGAGAAGGAACAATCAAGAGATAAGAAGGAATAAGCAAGGGATAAATCGAGATGTACATTGATGATTTGTGATGATGAGATACTTGAGATGGTCATGGAATTATGACTACATGAAAGAGATGATCATTGATGATACGTGATAACTCTTAAAGATACCAGAATGACATATTGATTGATGGATAGATGTTGGCAGGTGGAATTATCCCGAGTTGAGAGGGAGTGTTAATTTTTTAAACTACATTCAAATTACACTTTGGACATCTCATATGATGAAGAAAATGATTGAACTAGATTCCTCTTTTCAAGAGGACCAAAATTGATCTAAGTATCACCTTATTTGGACAAGCAAAAGTTGGTTTTTTAATTTTTTTATTCACTCATGTATATTGGGTTAGGTTGGCCCTAAGCACATGTTAAATTGGATAAGTCAGCCTCAACCGCAAGTGGACCTTCATGAAATCCTACAAATAGAAGATGCCTCAAGCTCATTTGAACACATTTGATCAAGCCATCTTCTCTTCTCTTATTGTCTTGGTTCGCACTGGTTTGTAGGAGTAAATTTCACACAAGGGTATGGAATCTCAAGGTCGAAGCTCGCACTGTTATAGGGTTTTCTATATCTCAAATGCTGGCACCAAAATTGACATTTTAGCCCCTTCACGCTGGCACACAGTGGTCCTGACAATGTTCATGGAGCCTTGGGCACTAGCACAGTGTGTTATGGGAGAATCTAGGGTTTCAGAGATAGATCAAGATGTATTTATCCCTGGACGCTCGTACAAAGTGGTCTTGAGAGCATTGGGGATACCATAGATTCTCACACAACATCCTTATGAGAGTGTCCAGGGCTTGAGGTATATCTGGGTATTTTTGACTCCGGATGCCCTCATCCAGTTCACCTATGAGCGTCCATATTTGTTCTGGACGCAGTCATCAAGTTATGCAGAGAGCATTCAGATCTACTATAGACGCTCGCACAACTCCTCCTCCCCACGTCTGGGACTCATGGATGGGATTTCTATATTCTGAAGATTCTGCTCAATGACACCAGCGTTTAGTAGTATCCATCAGTTGACTACATTCACAGACAACACACTACAGTCCTCAGAATGAGGGTTTTGATTATAAGCATGATTACATTTGTTTCATGGATATCATATTTATTTTTGTTGCATAGATAAATTTACGAATCATTGTACTCTTTTTTGCTTAATCATTTGATGACGATCTAAGAAGAAGAATATTTGCAAGGGTTTTTCCTCATAGTGAGTTTTTCCCTGGTCTCAGACCAATCCTAGTGTCTCTATGTGTGTGAATTCTTTTCTTCTATTGTTCCTTTATGTTCCACTACATTGATGATGATGATGTTGTTATTTGTATATAATTGCATATGTTGATGGATAATGGTGTAGATATGAATCATGTAATGATAATATGGGGTAAACTTAATGTATTAATGGTGAAATGAAACTATCAAAGCAAAGAACAATGTATCCCTATGAAAAATTAACAGAGATCTGGGTAAAAATATAATGTGCTAACCAAAAGACTTCTTAGGCACTGAATACATAGATACATTTCTAGTTTGATAACATATTTGATGAAAAAAAACAGAAAGATTACACTATATTGATTTCTCAGATGTAAGATACCTATATACATTTTAAACTTGCAAATTTATCCGAATATATTGCAGCCTAGATATCTTTTGATTACAAATCAATAAACAATATTAACATTACATTTTTATAATATTTCAATACCTTCAAGATTTCGCAAAACGTATCTAAATTTGGGGAAAATGAAAATAATCACTCTATTCTCATTGTGAATGGCAGATTCTAGATTGGTTCTAATAATGCATTGGATTATATCTAGATTTTGATAAAGTCTTTAAATGACTCATTGGAACATTTTGAAAACATCCAGATAATAAAGGAAATTTCCTCACATATAACATATTGATATCTGAGCTAATACAAATTTTAACATTTGATATACCCTGGATTTTTCCATATACCAGATATTAATTGTTTCACTCATCACAAATGTTGAGATAACTATTTTTGTTAGGCTTAATGGTCAACATTGGAAAATTATGAAATCTTTCAAAATGGGTTTCCCAAGACTTAAATTAAATCCTAATCATGTTGATTGGAAATCTTTCGATTATAATAGGTTATTTATTTCTACATACAGCTAAAGTCATTTTTTTTATAGCCATGTATTACCTACATATTGTAAATTTTTGGTGAAAAAAAATTAAAAAAATTTGGTTTAATCATTAGTAATAGTATTCTCTAATACTTTTGTTACTCTACTCTTATGTATTGTTACTTGGAATTTTTTTCAAATTCGAAAAGAGTTTTAATTGTTTATTTGAATTTCCATTTTCACATAAACAATGCCACCCAAAAGAGGAAACGTTGGGAAATTCAAAGCTCTAGAGATTAAGTAGAAGGGAAATAAGATAATAATAGAATACTTATAAGGTAAAGAGATAAATGAAGAACTGTTAGACCAAAGGTCACATTGAGCGGTGGGTGAATCAGTGTGGTAACAATTTTACCATTCCACAACTTTTATCAATGAACAATAATCTAACAATGAATCATAACTATTTTGAACATATCAATAAATAGAGCAATGCATCATGAAGTTATCATCACATCAAGAAGACATCATATCAACACATGGAGACAAAAGATTTTATGTGGAATCCTGTATGGTAGTGTTGATGGGAAAAAATGAACTCACCAACATGTAAGGGAGATCACTTGGTCAGAGTCTTAAATCAGACTCTTATCCGTTTGTGTAATGATTCCAACTGTTTCAATTGGGTCCAACTACCCTCTCTCTCTGCTAGCTTATAATATATTTATTACTTGCAAATAGAAAGAGAGAAATCATATTTTCCCTCTTGTTGTGCACATGCAAGAAATGTGTCCTTAATTTTACTCTATGGCTCAACTAAACCGCAACTAAGTTCTGCCCCTTGTATGAGGGGACTTCTAGAATGAAATATTTAATCTAAATGCAGATCTATTCTAAGATGCAACTAAAAACTAATTCTATCTTGAATTAGGAAAATGATATCCCTCTCTCAATTTAAGAGCAGATGAACTAATTAACTAGGGGAAGAGGATTGTTTGTATGATTGAATTCGTTATATAATTTTCATCAACTAAAAGAAGAAGTTCAATTAATTAATGAAAGAAAAAATGAAATGGGAATGTATTTAAACAATAAATAGTTACTGTCTAGGATGTTCCCATCTCAATGAATTCATATTAATTCTAATTATGTTCTACTCCTAAGAGATAGCTCCTAAAGAATTCCAATAGCATAAAACAATTGATACGACAATAGTGCTTAATCAGAATGTCATACACTATTTAGAACATAAATTAAAATTAATCAGAGAAATTCTAGCAATAACAGATTAACCTACAATCCAAACAATAGTTCACTAAAATGAAAATTTATTAAACTCATACGAGAACTTCTTTACAAATTTTGTTGTCCATGAGCAACTTCAGCGCCTTGAGAGAATTTTGTCTACAATAGTGCAAAAAATTTCTCTTTGAGGGCTAAAAATGTTATATCTCTATGCAACTCAACTTTCTGTCCATTACAAAAGTGCATATGTCCAACAAGGAAAATTACAAAGATTTCTCGTAACACCTCAGATCTAAAGTTTTCTTCTCAGCTACAGATATGATTCCCTAATACAATAGTTCTTTCAGAGCCCCTAGTTGCAAAGAAGAGGAACCCCCTATCCTCCTTCTCAACTCTAATATCTAATAATTGCAAGATTTCTCAAAAACAAAAATTGTTGAGAGTAGTTTCCAAATCCTAAATTAGAGTTGCAAATTCCCCAATTTTCTCTTTGCTGGTCTCTTTCCATTGCTCCAAAAAAGCCTCAGATCTGAACTTCTCCAATTGATCTCCTGCGACAAACCAATCAAAATAAAAAATAAAAATAATTTAAATTGCAAATTAGAAATCATGAAAAACAAACTCTCATGAAATTGTTAAATTAAAATAAACAAAATCTAAAGAAATTCCATGATATGATTGCTTCTAATATATATTATTATCGTTTGAATCAATACTGGAGAATGAATTAGTGGCAACTATTTTCCCAAGCCAATGAAATTTGCCGAAATCAAATTTGAAAAATCAAATTGTTCTTGCAAATTCGTCACTTTGTGTTCTGTTAAATATTTGGGTCATTAAATGATTGAATATGCTAAATTTATCATTCTCATCCACAATCTTAGCTTTGCAATGAGCTATTGTGAGCTTCATTTTGTTAAGTAAATCTTGAAATATGCATTTCCAAAGATGAAGTGTCAAAATTATCAGAATTTTAGAAAATATATGCTTGAGCGAAAATTAAGAAATTTTAATTAAAAATTCTAATCTAAATTAAATTAATAATTTTTAATTAACTAAATAATCAAATTAATTAATTGTAGTTATTACATTGACTAATTATCTACAAATTAATTACAATTATAAAATTAATTAATTATAATTATAAATCATAAAAATTAAATTGATATATGCTTAACCCAAAATTATGAAATTTTAATTAAAAATTCTAATCTAAATTAAATTAATAATTTTAATTAACACAATAATTAAAATTAATTAATTACAATTATTACATTAATTAATTATATGTAAATTAATTACAATTATAAAATTGATTAATTATAATTATAAATCATAAAAATTAAATTAATTAAAATAATTAAAAAATATTTAATTAATACATTAAAATATTAGAAAACATAGTAAAGGATGCCAAGTGGGTTAAGTGGCTATTGGCTCCATTTGAATGTGCCTCAGTGAGTTCATGAGAGGGAAGCATAAGGAATGGAGTGGGAGTCATAAGGATTTCGGGAGATTGTATTTCGGGGATAAAATAAAATGGAGTTACGAAATTTTAATGCTCTTAGGTCCCAATGGGATGAGGAGAAAGGCAAAGGTAATGAGGTGTGAGGTAAGAGGGAGGTGGAAGTGGAGAGACAAGGAGTTTCAGAGCTCGGGAGATATATGGGATAATTGGATTTTGGGGAGAAAATTTTAAGAGGGGAAATAAATAAGAGTTCTCAAATATGGGCGTGTCGATATGGGGATAGAAGTGGTGAGGGGAGGTAAGGTGAGACTCACATGGAGTGGGATTTTCTAACATTAACTATAATCACTTTATAACAATAGTCTCGATCATATAATAACTACAACGATTTGAGTTTCGGAAACGTTAAGAATTGAAATTTAAAGTAATTTTTGAAATCCGATAATATGTAATTTTAATTGTTTTATAATTTCGCTGTGGTGATTTTGTAGGATTGTTAGTAAAAAATTAAAAATTAATTAAAAAATCAATATAAAATTAATATTTATAATTAATTTACAAAAATTAAAATTACATTTTTAGTCTATGTTGTAAAAATCATCAAACTTTGGATAAGTAGGGCAACACCATACATTCACTCCTTAAAAAAGGAGAACACTCCACAAGCCCTTACGCCTATTCATACAATATTCCTTGACACCTCTTCATGTGAATCTCTAGCCTCTATATAGGCCTCATACATACAATACCATGGGTCATTACCATGGTTCCCTCATATCATCGAACTAATACCATGGGCCCATTACATTATTACTAACCACTTGTGGTCCCTTACATTATACGGGTTAACCACCTTATTTATTACTATGGCCCATCCCATTATTACACTATTACCTTGGGTGCCTCCCTTTGTACCCCATATTATACCTCCTAAGTATATAACATTCCACCCCCCTTAGCATGTTTCGTCCCCGAAACATGGGAAGAACACAAATAATAAGATCTACTCAAAAATATATTATAATAGAAATACCTCTTGTTATAGATCTAACCCAAAAATATATTATAATAGAAATAACCCCAATAATCACAAGATCTGGAGTATAGATAGAAATGATTCACTTTATTAATCAAACCCTTAAGGTAGGGCAACACCATACATTCACTCCTTAAGGAAGGATAACACTCCACAAGCCATATGCTTGTTCATACAATATTCCTAGACACCTCTCCATGTGGAGTCTCTAGCCTCTATATAGATCTCATACATACAATACCATAGGTCATTACCATGGTTCCCTCATACCATCGAACTAATACCATGGGCCCATTACATTATTAATATCTACTTGTGGTCCCTTACATAATACGGGTTAACCATTATTAATATCAAAACCCTTAAGGTAGGGCAACACCATACATTCACTCCTTAAGGAAGGAGAACACTCCACAAACCATATGTTTGTTCATACAATAATTCTTGACACCTCTCCATGTGGAGTCTCTAGCCTCTATATAGGCCTCATACATACAATACCATGGGTCATTACCATAGTTCCCTCATATCATCGAACTAATACCATGGGCCCATTACATTATTACTAACTACTTGTGGTCCCTTACATGATACGGGTAACCACCTTATTTATTACTATGGCCCATCCCATTATTAAATTATTCCCTTGGGTACCTCCCTTTGTACCCCATATTATCCCCCCTAGGTATATAAAATTCCAACCCCCTTAGCATGTTTCATCCCTGAAACATGGGAAGAATACAAATAATAAGATCTACTCAAAATAGTAGTCCACTGGTACCATGCACGTGCATCTAGCCATCCAAGAGAAAGATGAACCCTCGAACTCGCTGGTGCCTCGCTCACTTGAGATGGAAGTTGACCGTTGTTGTTCTTCTGTGTTGATGTGTAGTAGGTGGATCTTCACTCTTCTCTATCTGTCCTGCGAGGGTTGTTGTCCTTGTGGCTAATTGGTTGACATCTTGTTGGTTGTTGTCTTGTGGAGTGATGTGGGTGATGATATGTTGAAGTTTTAACCCACTGTGTCTTTTTCTTTAATTCACCCCTTACTGGAGCCTGACTATTATTTGGTGCATGTTGTGGTGCCTGCTGTGGTGTCTTATCTTCCAATATTACTTCAACCACTGAGCCCTCATCTGATGTATCAGCACCTGTATCCTTTTTAGCCTATGTTTGTGTTTGATTGTCGATCATCAATGGCTCATCATCTGATATGTCAGTCCCTGGAACATCTTCTGCTTCAGCCTCTGTGGACTCTACTTGTTTATTGATGGAAATATCATGTAATGTAATTTTCTTCTTTTTATACTAGAGCTTCATGAATTTTTTCTGCACATTAATATTGATAGTACCCACTGATTCCATCCTAGGGTATCCCAAAACAAAATCTATGTTATCCATATCTGAAGTATAAAAATCACCATGAAACACATACTTATCCATAGACAACTTCAAATCCTTATAAACTTGAACATCGTCATCATCAACCTGTATGTCTTCAATGTGTTTGGTTGGAACTCGAATTTTTTTTTCCAAATTAATATTGATAAAATTATGCTTGCAATTAGGATTTATAAACACAACGATCTTCTCCTTCTGAATCAATCCATGAACCTGCAATAAGGAAATACTAGCAGAAAATAACCCTTTAGGTTTCTTGGTTTACTTCTTTCTTGTACCAATAAAATCTTTGCTAGGGTGTGTGTCGATCTATGTGAGCTTAGTAAGAGGACCCACATAATTAGATTTATGGTCAAAGTGGTCACAAATAGATTTTGCGAACATCTACCAAGTAGTTGTCCTTGGATGGCATTTTTGATGACACTGACACCATTGCCATCTTTCATGGTCTAAGTACATTTTTCCCACACTCAGCTGAGCCGCATCATCAAATATGTAATTCAAATTGAAATATTTCTCCATTTGTGCTAGCCATCTAGTCAAATGAGAGCCATCAAATTTATACAAGTCCCTCAAACTTTGATCTAGACCTGCCATCACAAAAAAAATTGGCGAAAATTTGAAATTGTCACAGTTTAGTCAATATTGCTCAGAATCCCTATTATGACCTGTTTTCAGAAATGGAACAACCATTCTGCATCTGCCCATGTGATAGAAATCCCTGATCCAGGCACTGGAATTTCAGATCTGGGCTGCAACTCTCCCACCGTCACCAAAAATTCTGAAAAACGAGCTGATTTTAAATCAGCAATATCTCCCTCATCTGGACTCCGATTTGATTGATTTTTTTTTTGAAATCGGGTATTTTTTCACAAAGAATCCAGATTTACAATTAGATTTTGCAGATCTTGCACCAGGACATCCATATCTGTGATATAAACTCGTTGCCTCGAAAAATTATCTGCAACACCACTGATTTTTAGATCAGCGATATCTTCTTCATCTGGACTCTGATTCGGCCGAATTTTTTTTGGAAACAGGTATTTTTTCACAAGAAATCTAGATCTGCAATTATATTTTGCATATTTTTCCCTAAAACATACAGATCTAATCTGCAAACTCACTGCCCCTGAAAGTTCCTGGAAAATTAAAAAAAAATCTCCATTTTTGCCCAAGAAAGTGCTCTGATTCCACTTGTTATAGATCTAACCCAGAAAATATATGAAAATAGAAATAAACCCAAGAATAACAAGATTGAATATAGATAAATTCTTCTTTATTAATATCAAAACCCTTAAGGTAGGGCAACACCATACATTCACTCCTTAAGGAAGGAGAACGCTCCACAAGCCATATGCCTGTTCATACAATATTCCTTGACACCTCTCCATGAGGAGTCTCTAGCCTCTATATAGGCCTCATACATACAATATCATGGTTCCCTCATACCATCGAACTAATACCATGGACCCATTACATTATTACTAACTACTTATGGTCCCTTACATGATACGGGTTAACCACCTTATTTATTACTATGACCCATCCCATTATTACATTATTCCCTTGGGTACCTCCCTTTGTACCCCATATTATCCCCCCCAGGTATATAACATAGATAACATAAAAGAAAATCAAGAAAAGTTGTCCAAAGCTAAAGAAGAAAAAGAGGAGATTAATGGATATTTGTTAAATAAATTAGAATAAGACAAAAATAATAAGAAAACAACATAAATGTATAAGAAGCAAGCTAGAAGTGAGTCAACATACACAATAGACTCTATAACTACTAGTGGAAGAAAAACGCATGAGGGAAAAGAACAAAAATATGAAAGTAGTACATTTGAATATAAAAAGAAAAGGGCTACATCTAAGTTGCAAGCAGAATTTAAAAATTTTAGACCTCTTAATTTTGATGGTGAATATGAAGAAGGAGCAAGAAGCATGGCTTCTCAGTATGACCAAATACTTTGAGGTCTACAATTATCTAAGTAATTTGAAGGAAAGATTGGAAACTTACCAGTTGACTCATAAGGTAACCTTGGGGTTGGAAGAGAACATTGTTAAAAGAATCAGAAGTAAAAATATGACTTGGAAAATCTTAAGAAAATAATTCAAAAAGAAATATCTAATTGAAAGGTATTTTTATGAAAACACTAAAGAGTTTCATGAGTTAAGATTGGGACAGTCTACCATGGATGAGTTTGATAACAAGTTTATGAGTTTACTAAGATATGTATCGTACTTGAAGGAGGAAAAGACTAAAATACAAAGATTTGTTAGTTGTTTACCTTTCTCATATAGAGAAAGAATTGAGTTTGATAATCTAAAAGCCATGGATTAAACTATAAATAATGTGAAACTATGTTTTTCTCAAAATCAGAAGAAAGGCGACTACTCAATAAGTTGGATGGACAAAAAGCATGAGAAGTTTAGCACTAAAAAAAGGGTTTCAAGAAGCCAACCTTTCCAAATACTTCCAAGAGTAACCAAGGAGGAAATTATAACATAAGTGTGAACTAATCAAGGAATTTTGGACAGAAAAATGGACAAGGAGTTGGAGCGGTAAATGCAAACTTTTCATAAGTAACCATACCATTGATCAAATGTTGGGGTTTTAGTGAAAATCACTTGTGGAGACATTGTCCATAAAATCCAACAAACAAAAGAGGTATGGTAAATAACCTATACGAACCCTCAACTGTAAATGTGATCATTCAACAATCAATGGCATTACCTGCAATATTTCAAAGATAAATGCAACATTAGATGGAAGGTAGGCGTGGTCTGCAATGGTGGAATTCCAAGGAAATTATGAACAAAATGTTTCATTATTAATAGACCTTGGATCTACCTTAAGTTACATTTCCCCTACTATAATTGAAAAGTGTGAACTTAGGAAGAAAAAATAAAGCAAACCTTGGTTAGTACAACTAGCCATGAGAAAAAAAGGAAGGTAACTGAAATCAACAAAAATTGATTATTGAATTTGAATGGAATGAACACTTCACTCAATCTAAATGTTTTACCGCTGGAGTCATACAATGTGATAATTGAAATGGACTGGTTAGAATCTCATAAAGTAATTTTGAATTTCTTAGACATGGAAAATTTTAGGGGCTAATATTCATAGGTGGGCTAATTTCCACGATTTTTCCAAACAAAAGATTCACCAATTTCCATTTTTCTAAAAATAATTCGCCCAATCATCATTAGAAGACTACCCTGTTTTACAACAATGCAAAGATGTCTTTCTTGGGGAGATACCAGGACTTCCTCCAAGGATAGATATAGATTTCACTATTGATCTCATTAATTCGCCCAATCATCATTAGAAGACTACCCTGTTTTACAACAATGCAAAGATGTCTTTCCTGGGGAGATACTAGGACTTCCTCCAAGGATAGATATAGATTTTACTATTGATCTCATTCCTGGAGTTGTTTCGGTGTCCAAAGCTCTATATAGGATGAGTATCATTGATTAAATGGAATTGAAGCTTCAATTGCAAGAGTTGTTGGATAAAAATTACATAATTCCTAGTGTGTCTCCTTGGGGTGCACCAATTTTATTCATCAAAAATAAAGATGGGACAATGAGACTTTGTATTGACTATATGCAACTAAAAAAATTACTATTAAAAACAAATACCCTTTACCCCAAATTGATGACTTGTTTGATCAAGTTCAAGGAGCATCAATATTTTCAAAATTTGATCTAAGGTTGGGATATCATCAAATAAGAATCAAGGATGAATATATACATAAGACAACATTTAGAAAAAGATATGGACACTATGAATTTGTAGTGTTTCCATTTGGACTCACTAATGCACCAACAACTTTCATGTGCTTGATGAATAGTGTGTTGAGTCATTTTCTTGACAAATTTGTCATAGTATTTATAGATGATATTCTAGTTTACTCTAAGAGTAAGGAAGAACATGATCAACACTTGCAGATTGTTCTTCAAACACTTAGAGAAAATGAGCTATATGCTAAGTTTAGCAAGTGTTCATTCTATCAAGAACAAATTTAGTATTTGGGGCATGTAGTGTCTAAAGAAGGGATTGTTGTGGATCTAGAAAAGATTAGTCATTATTGAGTGGCCAGTGCCTAAAGATGTAGCTGATGTTAGATCATTTATGGGGATTACAGATTACTATAAAAGTTTTATAAAGGGTTTTTCTAAATTAACCTGTCATATTATTTCTTTGCAAAATAAGAGGACAAAATTTGAATGGAGTAAAAAGTGTTAGGATAGTTTTGAGAAGCTAAAGTAGTTATTAACCACTTCCCCCATCCTGAAACTAGTTAACCCTAATAAAGAGTTTGTTGTGTGCACAGATTTTTGTAAAGAAGGATTGGGAGGTGTTTTAATGCATGAGGATCATGTAATTAATTATGACTCTAGAAAGTTAAAGGATCCCGAAAAAATTATTCTACACATGATTTGGAATTGGAATCCATAATACATGTCTTAAAAATGTAAAGACAATACCTGATTGGGAGGAAATTTGAACTAAGAATATATTTTTGACCAGCCAAACATAAATGTTAGGCAAGATAGATGGTTAGCATTTATTAGTGAATATGATTTTGAATTTGTACATATTAAAGGAAAGGAAAATAAATTTGTTGATGTTTTGAGCAAAAAGTTACATCAAATCTGCACACTTTCAGCGACAAATTGGTAGACAAATTTGGTTAAAAAGATAAAAACAATAGCAAAATTTGATGTTATACTTGCAAATTAGAAACAAAACGTAGGAAACTAATTTTTTGAATGGAGAAGAAGTTGATTTTTCAGTAACTGATGAACAATTACTATTGTTTAAAGGCATAATTTACTTTCCTAATGAGCTAGAATTGAAAACATTTGTGTTAGATGAGTTACATAAGAAGATAAAAGATGGTCATCCTCGGTATCAAAGAATGATAATTGTACTAAAGAAGGATTATTATTGGCCTAATATGAAATATGAGACAACAAAATACATGGCTAGATGTTCACAATGCCAACAATTGAAATCTTTCCATCAACATCTAGCGGGATTGTTGCAACCTTTGCTAATTCCAAAATGGAAATGGAAAACCATATCCATGGATTTAATTTACTAAATTGCTAAGGACTAGAAGGAAACATGACTCAATTAAGTTAGTGGTAGATACGCTTAGAAAATCTACACACTTTATCCATGTTAATCTACTTTTAAAGGTATCAGCATAGCATAAATTTTTGTGAAGGAAATATTTAGGCTTCACAATATACCAAAAACCTTAATTTCAGACAGTGATGCCAAATTCACTTTAAAATTTTGGAAGAGATTATTTGAAGGAATGGGGACAAAGTTGAATTTCAGTACAACTTATCACCCTCAAACTGATGGGAAAACATAAAGAACTAACTAGATTTTAGAGGATATGTTAAGAATGTATGTTATGAACAAACCAACTAAGTGGGAAGACTACCTTCACCTAGTTGAGTTTGCCTATAACAATGGGTACCAAACCTCTTTGAAGATGAGTCCCTTTGAAATATTATATGGTAGAAAATGCAAAGTACCTCTAAGTTGGGACCAACCTTAAGATCAGTTGGTATTGGGGCCATATATGTTAAGGAAATGGAAGAAGTGGTTAAGCAGGTCAAACATAATTTAAAGATAGCACAAGATTGACAAAATATTTATTCATATTCAAAAAGGATTCAAAAGGAATTCAATGTGGGAGATCATGTAAATTTGAAAGTAAAACCAAAGAAAAACATAATTAGACTTGGAAATCGTGCTAAGTTATCACCTAGATACTATGGACCTTTTGAATTTTTAGACAGAATTGGACGAGTGGTTTACCAACTTGCCCTTCTAGCAAACATAAAAGTACAAAAAAATTTCATGTGTCTTTATTAGAGAAGTATGTACATGATCCATCTCATATAATTGATTGGAATGTTGTACAAGTGGAACGAGAGGGAGAGTTCTTAGGGTAATCATGCTCAAGAATAATGGCATAGCACAATTGACGATTCAATGGAAACATTTTTGTTCGGAAGAGGAAACTTGGGAGTTGGAGGGTGCTTTTAAAGAAGCATGTCCTTCTCTGTTTTAACTAGATGGGAAGCGTTTCAGAAAAATTGTGATTAGACACTGAGACGGTGTTAAATTCAAGTTGATGCTTTTATGTAATTAATTATGAATATGTTTGTTTCATTTTTGAATGTTTTTGATGTCCCCTCGCTTGATGCTTTTATGTAATTAATTATGCATATGGTTGATTCATTTTTAAATTTTTTAAGTCTCAAAGACATTTGAAGAATTTAATTATCTATAATTTATTACTAATAATGACTCATTATAAATATGTAATTATGATTCTTTGTTTTTATGAATAAAAAAATCTAGAAATTAATTTTTGAGTACATGTGGTTGAAAGAGATGAGGTTGCAAAATATTGATGAATATTAAATACCTATCAATAAGTCCTAGGCATCTAATTTGGATGATTAAATTTATTGAGAAATTATGGAATTGGCCAATTAACTGTTTTCCCTAAAACATAAGAGGTTTTCTTTGGGAGTGGGAAACAAAAGCACATTAATGAGGTAGTAACTACCTATTTGTGAGGTGGAGGTAGTTACCAACCACCAAAAGAATCATAGATGGGTAATGGAAAAATATAAGAAAATAGATCTTTTTTTGTCTACTGGCTAGAGAGAATTCTCAAGTTGTCTAATAGAGAAACGATGAGAACAACACAAACAAAGATAATTTGCAGACCTATTATGGTCAAGGGGATAATGGTTGGATGTAGTATCAAGGTTGGGAGGAACCAAGTACTTAACTATTAATTTTCCAAACTGCTAATTTTAAGTTTGTATTTATTTCTATAGTGTTTATTTTCTTTGAAAAGGAAAATAATTAGCTATGTTTTATACAGTCAAAAGAAAAGGGAAAAATGTTATGTTTTATTTTCAAACTCTGAATTGTCAAAAGAAAAGAATAAAATGTGCTTTTACTCACAAATTCTAAAGAATAGAAAAGAAAAAGAAAGGTTGTATTCTGATTTATAAACCTATGCAAAGAACCATAAAAGATTGAAATTATATATTATGTTGGAGAGAGAAATAATGTAGAGAATATATGTCTTTTATGTCATTAAGATTCAAGAATTTATTTGTGAATGAGTTCGTTATTCTAGAAAAGAAATTGTTGTTATTACCCATGTTTATATTTGTTTAGGTATGAGTAGTTATATACGCTAAACTTACAAGTCATGCATATATATATTTAATAGTTGTTCAATACAATTCAGAACATAAGTATATTATTATTTTTGAAAGAGAGAAACTATCTAGACTCTGAGAGTAAGTATGCATACCTAGTAAATTGAGTATGCATGCTTTTTTTTTTAAATTGTAAATACTTATTTTAAATTACAAACATAATAAATTAGTACAAATATATAGTGAGATGGGTACATCTTAAATACAAAGTCATTGCTTTAAAAAAAAATATAATAGAGTTTTTATGATCTGAAAATATTATTATACCGTGGCAAATTCGAGAGGTGTAATAGTCTTCAATAAATTTATAAGTAGCATAAAAATAATAGAACTTAAATGTTCTATTCATAGTGAAAATAATGATATTCGTACAAAAGAGGTTTATAGCCTTTTATAAATACTTTCTTTCTCTAAGAACTATATGTCATAAAGACATTAAAGAAAAACAAATAATAAACATTTCAAAATTTAACATTTCACACCCATGAAGAATGAGATACCAAGGGTTTGGAATGCCTTACTAGGAGAAATAAATTTAAAGGCTCAAAAGGTTGTAGCAGTAAACCCCGGAAATTTTGGAAATGTAGAAGAAAAAGAACCTAAAAAAAACTTTTTATACACTTAAAGATGAAGTATGTATGACAAAAAGGAAAGAGATAAATAATTATATAGGATAGCATAAAGAGTTGAGGAGAGAAATTAGAATGACATTTTAACATAGATTACCTTGAAGTAATTTTATTTTGTAAAAATCTCCTAAATCATTGTACAAGAAAAACAACCTATATATTAGTATAGATATGATAAATATGATTAAATTCAACTAAAATAAAAAAGTCTTATATACATAAATGTTCATAAATTAAGATAAATATTTAAAGAGACTTTAAATGTTTTTTTATTGTTTAAAAAAATTATTGTAAATATATAAGATAATAGTAATGTAGGAAACAAGAATTTGTTCCTTGTTATGGTAAATAATAGGATTAAAAACCCTAAATGGATTTTGAACAAACTATTCCATTGGCACCACAAATCTATGGGCTAAAATAAACTAGTTGTAAAGATAATAAATGGGCTAAAATAAACAAGTTGTAAAGATAAGTATGTATTAGAGCATCAAATGTAAAAAAGAAATTTTATATATTTTAAAGATAAGTATGTATTATAATATCAAAAGTAGAAAAAGGATTATATATCTATATCTATCTATATATATTTCGAATCAGTCTTAAAAACAATACAGAAATTCCAAGCCAGTTAACAAAAAACGAAACGGGTTATAAAATAAAAATAACTCCTGTTAACCCAAGCCAGTTAACAAAAAAACGAAACGGGTTATAAAATAAAAATAAACTCCTGTTAACAAATATAGTTGTAAGGAAATTTTATAAATTACCTGAGATTGGTACAGTCATTGACACGGAGGCCATAATTATAAAACCCCAAGATCTAAGTACTTTTTTAACTAGATGTATCAAGGAAAAAGAGACACTGTAAATTAAACCCAAATCACAAAATATTTAAAACCCAGATTTAATATTAAGGAGTTTTTGTCTCATAGGAATTACCTGAGGAGTGTCGTTACTCCATAACGAAGAACCAAAGTCTAATGTACAAGTTTAAACTTTGGAAAAGGTTCTAATAAATGTTTTAAAAGAAACAGTGTGTATCACAAAGATAGCATATCAGTAAATAAAAAGTTATATTATTGTCTTTACAATTCCTGTACAGGAACTACGCGTACTGAGATGAAAAAATTACAAATGCAGGGAGGAAATGAATGAGCCGACAAGGATCGGCAAAAGAATTAAACTGTAAGAAAACTCTAAGAAAATAATTAATATGGTTCTTATACTAAAGCTCGTACGAATTTTAATTCATACTATAAAAGATAAGGTCAACTTTATGAAATAGAGTAGGTGGTAAACATCAAATGATTTCACTCAAGATATTAGGTTATAAATGGATCAATATGATTTTGAGAAAAAAAATATCCATTCTCTTTGAGTACACTTGTTGATAATGATCAGTCAAATAAATATCCATTTTCTTTGAGTACACTTGTTGATAATGATCAGTCAAATTTGTTTTGCACCTTGGAAAAAAGAAGTTATTTTTGAAAATACATTGGCAGCTAATAATATGAATACATTTCAACCCAGGGTGATATTTATGTTAGATTTTTTTATTATCAATTCCAATGAAATATTAACATAACAAAATGAGATACTAGACCATCAAAATATTTCTAGTAGTAATTTTAGTTTTAGGAACTCTAAAATATAAATGATTTCTATCATTTTGATATTTTAATTCAAGATTTTCATAAGATAGGTTCTCTTCCTAAAAATTCCTCACAAGTGTTTAATTATGTTAAAATTGTTTGCATCTTTTCACTTGATACTTCTTGGCCAGAATTTTTCATGAACAACTTTCCATTGATTTTGTATATGTAAACAAAGATTTTAATTTATTTATGCATATTCTTAAGTCTTTTGTTTATCTAGTTGTAATGATTGTTAGTGTATATGTTAAAACAAGTTTTCCTCTAAGCAATCAATTTTGTTGTTTCTGTAATTATATTTATATTATAAAAATACCTATATTTCATATAGTAGATGCACTAGCTGCACATGGTTTGTAGACAATAATAGTTTTGAGCTGAACTATGGGAGGTCTATCAAAAAAATAAAAAATCATATATATATTTATGGTTGTTATTTCATACATTTATTCTATCCATAAAAGTTTTTTATTTATTTATTTTGGTGGGTGCTTAAAATCATATATATATTTATGGTTGTTATTTCATACATTTATTCTATCCATAAAAGTTTTTTATTTATTTATTTTGGTAGGTAAGCACCCACCAGGGATTTGAATCAGTGACCTATCGCAAAGAGTGCCTTAACAGTGTACCCACTTAACAGTGTACCCTGGCTTAACAGTGTACCCACTTAACAGTGTACCCATTCACCGTCAATCCAAAGCCCCTTGGGCTGATTCTATCCATAAAAGTTAACAAAATATTTAAGTATAATTATTTTCATAAGAATTATTATATAAAATGAATTTTACAATTCTACCAAATCAAATTTTCTATTTAATTTTTCATTTTAATCTATATTCCAAAGCAATATGAATGGAAATCTCTTTAGAAAAATCTTATAAAAATAAATATCTTAAAAAAAACTTTTTTCATTTTGTACATAAAGTCTTAAATTTTTTTTTTTCATTTTTTATTCTAAATCATATTTTTTCTTATTATTTGTTTTCATAAACATATACTTTTAAGTCTCAAATAATCTGAATGGTTACATTAGATTTTTGTGTTTATATAATTTCTTTATTATTTACGGAATTAAGTTAACTATAGGATTTTAGTGTATTTAAAATTGTTTCAACTCACAAATTATTTATTTATAAATTTTTTAATATTAGTCATTTTCTTACTGCTATAAGGAATAATTTTTTTTACAACCATACAATTGAATGAAAAATTTATGAAATTTTTGTTGGGTCACTCTATTAAAATACCTATGATGAGTTTAATCTTATCATGTATTAATTTGTATAACACTAAAGTAGATGAAATAATATGTCTCTTATATTAGAATGTGGGCTATTTCACCACATAAATATAAACTCTACTTTGGTCATTTTTGACAAAACTTTTGGGTTAAAACATTAAAGTATGAAGTAATAAAAAACACAAATAAATTCTCTTGCCACCTCATTTCCTTCACCCAATTGCATATGAAATTTTCTCAAACAAATCTAAAGGTGAAATTAAAGGAATTTGAAAACATTATAGATAGTGGGGAAGTACAAGTAAATTTATTGGGTTTATGGACACTTATAGATAGTGGAGCTAAGCTTGTATGGTATTGAGACATTTTTGTTAGGACTATAAATATTCATGAATAGTAAAGCAATGTGGGAAAAGAAAACTAATCAATATATTGAAGTTAGATATTTACTAATCATAAAAATCCATCTTTAAACATAAAATATTCAGAATATAAAGATACATAATTCATCTCATTAAACTAGCTCATTAATAAAGCATGAAATATTTAGTACTTGAAGTAAAGCATGAAATATTTAGTACTTGAAGTGAGGTAATATTGATTCTAATATTTTATAGAATACACAATTTTTAATAATATTTAATAATCAATAAAACTCATTTAAAATTTAGAAATAAATTCCTAAATTTTGACTAACATAAATAACTAATTATTTCAATTTATCACTAATTATTATTGCTAAAATAACAACCTTATTATTCTTAAAATTTTACATGAAATAATAATTTCCTACTAAATTTACTTATTTTCTTTATTCTTGATTTTAAACCTTATTTTTCTTTTCCTTTAAATCGGATTTTTTATTTTATTATATCTTAAGTTAGATTTTTTATAAGCTTGGAAGAGTAAAGTTTTGCTTCATACAGATTTATTATTAAAGTCAAGCGTTGAGGGCAACGCTTTTTGAATTAAAAAATTATATCGAAAGAAATTTTGAAAACATTATTTGGATCTGGTAAGAGTATAATGTTCTAAGCACAAGACTTGCTGGGAACTGCATACCCATATACACTTTGAATATGATAACATATTCAGATCCAAAACAAATCCCACGAGCATGCTATATTGATTTCTTGAATGCTCGATACCGAATACCGTATAAACTTGAAAAATGTATTTAGATTGACTGCATCTTGAATATTTTTCAAATTTGCTCGGAAAATTATGAAAATTTCGTTCCAGTGATTTTTGATGGGTAAATCCTCTACATAAGAGATACTTTTAAATTCTGCTTGTGAAAAAACTAAATTAAAGGTTAAAAATATGGAAATGGTAGAGTTGGTTAAAGGCTTTTATTATGATTTTAATTCTTTTAAAGTTAAAAATGTTGAGATTTTTTTGTTTTAGACAAAATAGGCAAAATCTCAGTGTGTGACAACAATAGAAAATATGTTGTTGTATTATCTCCAGGTTGTTGGGAGGAAATTAATGCATCCTAAATTTGAGGATAAAATATTGCCGATGCCTTAGTTGTGTGGACGTAGCCCAGATTGATTGAGTGAACCACTTAATTCTCTGTGTCTTTGTGTGCATGATTTTAATTGCTGTGTATATGTTTCTATGTTTGTTGTGCATCTGATCTCCAACCATTTGTATCAGAGCAGTTGGAGGTGGAGCGTGCTGTAGGTAGAGCGCAAGAGCGTGGAGCTGTGCCTGGTGCCTGGTAAGTTTCAACAATATTTTGTAAATATTGGACAGCGTTGGAACATTGTGCAGCGGATGGGTGTATATCACTGCTGCGTTGACACATTTTTTTTAAATACCGGCGCGGATATATTTAAAAAAAAACGGCGTGGATTTGCCTGGTGCGGGGGTGAAGACAAGCCATACGCTGCCGTGGATCATTGCTGTTTGGTGAAAGGTATGTCAACGTTTGCGTACGTGGAGATTAAGTTGCATTCAAAAGCGTTGATACATATTTAAAAAAAGGTGCGTTGTACATTTAAAAAACTGTGTGGCGATGAATTTATAACCAGCGTGGATTTCACTCATACACACAGTCATACACACAGTCGCGCCAATAAACTGAAATAGCGCGGAAAATAATTATTTAAGGGCGCTAATGCGCCAATTCTCGTGTTAGCGCGAATTTTAAAGGTATAAACGTGCCAATTTGTCATCCCTTAAAGCGTTTTTAAATTGGCGCTGTTCAGGTGCTGATTAGTCAGCGCCATTTTTTTTTACATGGAAATTTGAGTTTTATATAGCAAAGCACAGAGGTTTGTTTTTTTTTAAAGGCAAAAATAATCTGAGGCATAGGCATTTATTCAGATTCAATTTTGTTTTTTTATTAAATTGAAGTTGGAGATTTTTTGATGGCGAAAACTCAGAGTGCTCGATTTGAAATAGAGAAATTTAATGGGAAAGATAATTTCGAGATCTGGAAGGTAAAGATGCACGATCTGCTCGTTCAACAAGGTGTGGCGAAAGCACTGTTGGGGAAAAACAAAAGGCCTCCTTCCATGACGGAGGATGAATGGGATGAGATGGACGATAGAGCTCTGAGCGCAATTCGGTTATGTCTGGCAGACGATGTTCTGTTCAACATTGTGTCAGAGAAAACCGCCGCAGGCCTGTGGTCGAAGCTTGAGAAGCTCTATATGACGAAATCTTTGACAAATCGGATTCTCCTGAAACGGTAGCTTTATGGTTTGCGGATGAAAGAAGGTACCTCAATTACTGATCACCTGAATGTTTTTAATACCTTACTGGTGCAATTAGACAGTCTAGATGTGAAATTTGATTCAGAGGATAAGGCAATAACTCTATTGTGTTCATTGCCCGAATCCTGGGATCACTTTGTTACTTCCATAAGCTTTAGTACAACATACATCCTTGAGTTTGTCGATGTTGTTGGAGCCTTGTTGGCTGAGGAGACGGGGAAGAGATCGAATACAGACACCTCTACATCAGAGGTAATGATGGCCAGAGGTTGTTCAAGAGAGAGACACTCCGGGGGCAAGCATAGCGACTCTCGTTCAAAGTCCAAAGGAAAGAAGACAAAGGTGAAGTGCTGGCATTATGGCAAGGTTGGACATCTGAAAAAGGATTGCTGGAAGCGAAAGCATGCTGCTAAAGAAGGCTCGTCGACAGAAAAGAAGGAAGCCAACACTACAGATATAGGTTCAGTATCTGGTTCAGGTATGAGTGATGAGGTATTGTCTGTTAATATGTCAAAACATGATCAACATTGGTTGTTAGATTCCGGGGCATCTAACCACATGTGTATTCATAAAGGTTGGTTTAAAACATATAAATCAGTTGATGATGGAGTCGTGTACATGGGTAATGATGTCACTTGCAGTATTATTGGAATAGGAAGTGTACAACTACAAATGTTTGATGGCACAACCAAAATGTTAACTGATGTGAGACATGTACTAGATCTAAGAAAAAATCTAATTTCATTAGGAGCACTGGATACGAATGGATATAAAACTGTAATTCAAGGTGGAGTTATGAAAATTTATAAAGGTATCTTACTAGTGATGAAGGCTAAGAAAGTTGGAAATCTGTTTCAGTTAGAAGGAAGAACAGGGTCAGTTCATGTGTCTACGGTGTCTGAACAGGACAGTAGTTCCATTCGCCTATGGCATCAAAGGTTGGGCCATATGAGCGAACGAGGGTTGAAAATTTTGGCTGACAGTAAGTTACTTCCTAATCTAAGATCTGGAAAGTTAGATTTCTGTAAACATTGCTTGTTTGGAAAACAAAGTAAACAAAAGTTTAAAACAGGCAAACATACTAGTAAAGGAATACTTGATTATATTCATTCAGATGTTTGGGGTCCAGCCCCTACAGCTTCGTATGGTGGCTCGTCGTATTTGTGTCGTTTATTGATGACTTTTCTCGGAAAGTATGGGTCTACATGTTGAAAAATAAGTTTGATGTTTTTACAGTTTTCAAGCAGTTTAGAGCATTGGTAGAAAACAGCACTGGTAGAACTATAAAATGTTTAAGAACTGACAATGGTGGTGAGTTTACCTCCAAGGAGTTTGACAGCTATTGCAAGGATGCAGGGATCGAGAGACATAAGACCACGGTTTATACTCCTCAGCAAAATGGAGTTGCTGAACGCATGAACAGGACTCTTCTAGAGAGAGCAAGGTGTATGCTGAGTAACGCCGGGTTGCAAAAGGAGTTGTGGACGGAAGCAGTGGCAACAACTTGTTATGTGATAAACCGATCTCCATCAACGGCGATAGGCTGCAAGATTCCGCAAGAGGTATGGAAAGGACACCCTTGTGACTATTCTAAACTCAGAGTGTTTGGTTGTGATGCATATGCTCTAGTGCCTAAACATCAGCGAACTAAACTAGATCCGAAATCGAAAAGGTATGTCTTTGTTGGGTATGGTGATGGAACAAAGGGATTTAGATTGTGGGATCCTACTACCCGCAAAATCATCATCAACAGAGATGTAAAGTTTGATGAATCCTCTCTTGTACAGTTAGATGTAGATAGTAGATTGAAACATGATGATGTATCTGATTTCCAGCATATTCAGTTTGACAACACTTCTTCTGATGATAGTCATGATGATCATAGTTCAGATTCTAGTCATGAACAGGTTTCAGAATCAGATTATGAACAGGGTTCAGATGGAGGTCATGAACAGGTATCAGATGGCGATCATGAAGAAATTCCTACAGATAGTAGACAGCCAATTGTGGAAGCACCAGAAACATCCTTAAGGAGGTCTACAAGGATCAAACGTCCTCCGAGAAGGTATGATGATTATGTTACTTCAGTTGCTTTGACCGCTAATGATGATGAACCTTTGTGTTATCAGGAAGCTGTAGAAGGTTCAAAAAGTGACAAATGGAAAACAGCTATGAAGGAAGAAATGATGGCCTTAGGTAAGAATGGCACATGGGATCTGGTTGAACTTTCCAAAGGCAGGAAAACTGTTGGATGTAAGTGGGTGTTCAAGGTGAAACGAGGTGTGAATGATACGGAAGACAGGTACAAAGCGAGACTGGTTGCAAAAGGGTTTTCTCATAAAACTGGCATAGACTTTCATGAGATATTTTCACCAGTGGTTAAAATTGTTTCAATTAGAGTTGTGTTAGCATTAGTGGCGTTGCTTGATTTACAATTGCAACAATTAGATGTTAAAACTGCATTTCTACATGGAGACTTAGATGAAGAAATATATATGGAACAAGCGGAAGGATTTGTTCAGCATCGCAATGAGAAATTTGTTTGCAGGCTCAAGAAGTCATTATATGGCCTGAAGCAGTCGCCTTGGCAGTGGTATAAGAAGTTTGATTCTTTCATGTTGAGTCAGAAATATGTAAGAAGTGAATATGATCATTGTGTTTACTTTAAGCAGTTAAATAATGGCATGTTCATTATCTTAGTGTTGTATGTTGATGATATGCTTTTAGCAAGCAAAAGCATTGAAGAAATCAACAGGTTGAAGACTCAGATGGCAAGGATGTTTGATATGAAAGATCTAGGAGCGGCAAGACAGATTTTGGGCATGGAGATTTTCAGAGACAGGGGCAATGGTAAGCTGTGGCTATCACAACAAAAGTATATTGAAAAAATACTTGTGAGGTTTGGTATGAACAATGTGAAGCCTGTGTCAATCCCTTTAGCTTCCCATTTTAAGCTTTCTTCCAGTTTATGTCCTAATACAGATGAAGAAAATGATTATATGTCTCGAATTCCGTATGCCAATGTAGTAGGATGTTTGATGTATGCGATAGTGTGTACGCGACCAGATATTTCACATGCAGTTGGGGTTGTCAGCAGGTACATGGCAAATCCGGGTAAAGAGCACTGGTCAGCAGTAAAATGGGTGCTTCGGTATTTAAGAGGCACAAGTAGTTATTGTATAACTTACAATAAGAGTAGTGAATCTGTTTGTGGATATGTTGATTCTGATTTTGCAGGTGATTTGGATAAGAGAAGGTCAACTTCAGGATATGTCTTTACTCTTGCAGGTGGAGCTATTAGCTGGATGTCAAAGGTACAAAACATTGTTGCTTTATCCACTACTGAAGAAGAATACATTGCTGCTTCGCATGCTTGCAAAGAGGCGGTTTGGTTGAAAGGATTGCTTGGTGAGTTTGGTAGGTTACAGGACAACATCAGGTTACTTTGTGATAGTCAAAGTGCAATACATTTGGCTAAGAATCCGGCCTATCATAGTAAATCAAAGCATATTCCAATTAAGTACCATTTTGTAAGACAGGTTATCACTGAAAGGGGCGTTTCTCTTGAAAAGGTGCATACAAAGGAAAACTGTGCAGACATGTTCACGAAACCAGTTTTGTTAGAGAAGCTACGTTGGTGTTTGGCTTCTCTTGGCTTGCAGAAAAGATAAAAATAATAAACAAACAGGGCATCAGGCTAATTGTTGTCAAGGTGGAGATTGTTGAGATTTTTCTGTTTTAGACAAAATAGGCAAAATCCCAGTGTGTGACAACAATAGAAAATCTGTTGCTGGATTATCTCCAGGTTGTTGGGAGAAAATTAATGCATCCTAAATTTGATGTGAGAGGCAGTTAGATTCTCCTTGCTATAAAATAGGCAGTCATACAGATAGCTGGGTGTAATGTGAGAGTTTATGTAATCTCCTGTTTGAATAATAAAATATTGTCGATGCCTTAGTTGTGTGGACGTAGCCCAGATTGGTTGGGTGAACCACGTTAATTCTCTGTGTCTTTATGTGCATGATTTTAATTGCTGTGTATATGTTTCTATGTTTGCTGTGCATCTGATCTCCAACAAAAAATAAGTAAATAAATATTATATTTATATTTTTAGAATATCAAGTATCATAATTTTAAAGTTAAAAATAAATAAATTAATATCATATTCATATTTTTAGAATATTATATATTATGGTTATTATCATGTTATGCAGGCCATATAGGGAGAAAAATTCTCAACACTTCAAATTAGAAAATTAGAATGGGTGCCTTTATTGCACTAGATGGTCAAGTAAGTGAAAATTTCAACTAGATATAGATCATATATGTGAACATTCTTCATGCAATAAAGAAGTCATTAGAGTCTCCCCTCAGGGTTAAGTGGGGTTCTTGATGTCTAAATAGTTAATAGATTTTATTTGTGCAATAAAACTCTTTCCTTTGATGAAATGGAGTTGGACTCCAAAAAATCAACCTATTCATGTATATTGTTCCACTCGATGGAAATAAAAGTAGTTAAATCATTTATATGATACCTATGACTTATTTATGGTTTCGTTGTATGCATTGTTGTTAGATAGATTTGCCCTAAGGGTAACCTAGGAAATAAAAAATTCCTTAACAATGTGGGAAATTGGTTTGTGAACTAATTCTTTTCTTATTTCAGGATTTTTGGTTGTGAAGCTTTCCCTCGCTACCAAAATATATACTAGAGAAAAGAAATTAGGGAAATTTTCTACCAAATGATCATTGCAGGGATTACAAAGCAATTGAGCCAAAACTCTTAAAGGTTATGGCCCAATTTTCCAACCATAACAGGTAAGACCATAAACATGCCTAATTGAGACTAGAAACATGGAGTAAGTTTGGTTGTATAGTATATATTTGTACAAAAATGACCCCAATGATATAGTTAATGTGCATTTGAATACAGTTATGTATAGAAAATCTTATGTACATGAGGAAATATCCTTTTGATTATGTATTTGAGCAAGTGATGACGATGAACAATATTTGTAGTATGCTAAGCTAATAGGAATGGACTCTAATAATCAATTACCATAAAATAAGGACTGCAACATATTTAGAGGAAACATGTAAATTAATAGGTATACCGCTTGAAATTTTTTTAGAATTGAGAAACTATTTCCCAATTAGGAAGAATAAATACCAAGGAAAGGAAATCGAAGAATCTTCCTAAAATATAGGTAGGCACTGTATAGGTACACAACAAGAAAAAATAGTGGAAAAAGAAAAGAGTACATAACAATTAGAAGGTGGGAATATTGATTCTATCCTAGTTGATATTGAGGAAGCCATCTGTGTTCAAAAGGTCCAAAGAACTATGCCAATATAGGAGAGAGAAATAGATACTAAAAAAGTTGCAAACATACCAAGTGGTGATCTAACAAAGGAATACATAAAGGAATTGAGAAAGATATGACTAATCAATTGAAAACCCCCCAAAGCTAGGACAACTCAAATAGATAATGGAAGTTTCTATGCACAAGACACCATTACAAACAACACAGTAACTAATTTGACTCAAATAATATCTCCTACATGTGTTATAACCCCATTATATTCTAGAAGTAGAGCGTTAACTTCTATGTTAATATTAGATCAATGTGGTCCAATTGAAGAAATTGTAATTTATTTAAGAAAGTACTTTTTAGTGAGGAAAATAACACATTTGTGAAGAGAGAATCAAGGAGAAGAAAGTTGGAAGCTCTAGAGTTGCAGTCTCCCTATCAATATATGATTTGGAATGTGACCAATAAATTGCTAAAGGAATTATCTCAAGAGACTAATCAACCATTTAGGATTTTGCTAATGCTAATGCATGGTTTGTGAATGAGCTTATTGCTAGCAACTTAAGGAAACTGATAAAACATTAGTCAATTGAAAGGAATAATTTGAACAAGAATACCAAAGAGAAATAGAGAAACTAAATCAATAGTTTATTTTCTCTCTACAAAGAACAAACAAAACATTTAAAGAGGTAGCAATTAAACATGCTACAAGACATGGAAGTGAGGATCATGGAAGATGATATGAAGTTGGAGACGATGTTAATAAGTTTTCAACAACAAATTGTTTATTTACAAGAGAAATTGCAAAAAAAAACAACTTGAACATAAACATATAGAATTTTTAAGGAAGGAACGAATAAAATTCAATTTCCATTTGAAAAATATCTTGGTGAAATTATTTAATAAAGTAATTAAATTTCATCATTTCTATCATTAAATTATTAGATCAACAAACTTGGCTGAATTATATATAGATAACAAGGAATCCACACAAGAATCTTTTGACAAAAGCATTATATGGTAAGACAAAGAGAACCCAACTAACATAAAAAATACCACAAACGAATAGAAACTGCAAATTCATATATCTTTAGACGACTAGGAAATTGAATGTTCTAATATAAATGACTAGATTAAGAATCCAATGTATGGTTTTCAAAGTTATGGAACATGGCATTAAATATCATGGAAGATTATAATATTCCATACTCTAGTTCTAATAGACAAGATTTATCACATCAAATGTGTTTATTCAACCTTGAAGATTGAAAGGGATGAAAGTAAAACATAAATTCTTAAGGTAAGTCAATGGCATAGTGAGCTAGTGAAAAAAAAAAATATTTCAACTTGCAAAATGCTCCAAATCACTAGAAGTAAGGATTGTTGAATAATGTGTTGTAATTAATGTCAAAGTTGGGGGGAGACTCGAGATGAATACATGAGACCCAAAATGGATACATATCAAAGTTAGGGGGAGACCCACCCAAGATGGAGACATGCCCAAGTCAAGAGGAAACCAATATGTTAGTTCACATTAGAGGAGTAGTGGACTGCATTTTACAGGTCATCCCACCCAAGTTTACAAGTTAGCTCCTTTAGCAAGTGCCAAATACTTATAAATGAGAGGATTAGGGAGCACATTTGTTGATAATGAAGTGGAATAAAGACAATAATATGAGACAAGAAAGAAGAAGGATAAGGAGAAAAGAAGAATTATTTGTGATTGTAAGTGTGATAGGCCCACCCATGGTTCTCTCATAAAATGCATTGTAAATATTTTTACAAATATATAAAATTTAAAAAGAGGAATTGGGTCAAAGGGAGATGGATTCCAAAGTTGGGGAGGATGATTGCTTGCTTGGGATGTAGACATTTTCTTGTGTAGAAAATATGAATTGTTGGACAACCATTAAAATTTGGTTGATGCATGAATTAATGGATGAGTTCCTAATTTAAATGGGTTGCAAGAGAAGTTACAAAGCCCGTGTTTCTTGAAAATAGTAACTAGGAAAAGAGGATGGAAAATTAGTGAGGACAAGACCAGTCAAGGAAATAAGGACAGGGATGAAGAATCCCTGCAAAAACAAGGAAAAGGGAGCCACGAGATCATTCGACCTCATGTTGGGGACAAAGAGAGAACTCTTGCAGGCGGCATGGAACAAAAGAGAATAGAAGAAAAGGGGATTGGCTCTTAATTTCCCTGGAAGGTTGTCGGTTGAGTTGCTAGTATTTGGAGCCCTGTAATAGCTTGAGTTCCCTGGAGGTTGTGGGTTGAGATACGATCCCTAGAGCCCTACAATAGCTTGGGTCCCTGGAGATTGTGGGTTGAGACAAGGTCTTTGGAGCCCTGTAATAGCTTGGGTCCCTAGAGGTTGTGGGTTAGGATGTAATATTTGGAGCCGTGTAATAGCTTAGGTCCCCTAGAGGCTATGGGTTGAGATAACAGATTCTAGAGCCTTGGATAGCTTGGGAAGAGACTAATCTTGTAGCAACATCAAAAGAAGACTTGACTTAAGACCTTTGGTTACTACATTACTGTTACAGTGGATTCTGGACTCCCTAGAAGGAAGTGAATCACTGTGTATGCACTTGGGGCGAGGAAAAAACCTATGGACTCCTCATGCTAAAGAATATGGTAGTAGCCAACTGGTGGGATTGAGGAAGAGGTCCTTTGGAATTGCCTATTTTAGTTGGAAGTTGGTGATCAATTCCATTAAGGAAGCACCCCCCTCATACTCTAGAATTTGGCACGGGGATGACAACTACAAGTAGGCGTAGCTGTAGTTGTCTATGGTTGGGTGGAGATTCCTTGTACCAAAATCAATTGCCCTAAGATTTTAAAATATAAGTGATCTTATGTGCTTGTTTACATGTTGATGAATTTATTATGTGTTTCTAATTGAAATGGTTTGGATTCTCTTGGGACTATATTTCTACTATTAATATGATCAACATGTGGATGCACCTTTTTGTAGAGATGGCACTTATAGTTATGGAAGGTACATATAAACCTGTGTGCATATGGAATCACTAAAATGAACGAATGTACATGATTATTTACCTTTGAATGAGTTGTTGTGTTAAATTGTTAGTATTGTGGTTCATGGCCACTAACATTCAATAAAAAGTAAAGTTCCATACACCCTTGTTAGCTTGCATTGTATCCCTATGTTGAACCCTCACTCTATGTAGCAAGATCCATTGAGATTGACAATAGCATTTAAATCAACAACATAGAAATATTATGCCATGTTACAGGTCATAGTAGAAGCCATAAGAAATAGAATAAAAATTTGGAACATTAGGTATAAAGACTCTTTTTATTAATATGAAATAAATTACATAGAATATTGTCTACCTAACATGGTCTATAATTTCTTACATTAACTTCTTGTCTAAGTCACGAGCTGCTATGTCGCATGACAAGCATTGTATGAATGTTGAGGGGTTTTTTTTCCCTTGTGGGTCGGTCGAACCCCATACACTTGACCTAAATGGCCTATTAGCCATGCATTATCAGTAGCTTGGGTGTCTTCCACTAGCACCAGGGCGTAGCTAGTTCGGCCCTAGAAGCTTTTACATAGCACCATGGAGCTTCTTATATGCTTGAGATGGATTCTAGTACTCCCGACATGTGGCAGGCAAGGTGGAGACCTTTCAAGAATCCACACCAAGCCCCTGATAGGTAAGAGTCACAGGAGTTCCTATGCCAACATGCCTAGAATTCCCTATCTGAGAAAAAGGAATGTAGATGGGCCAGGAACTCCTTGGAGTTTGATTGGCTCAAGCTCATGAGGAGGGGTAGCACCATAGGATACCTTAATAAACCATCGACATTGGAACCAAGCATTGACGTTGATCCAGAGGCCTGCATGATCTATGAGATAGAGCCATGGTCGAAATAACCATCTTAGTAAAGCCATGGTAAGGTTGAAACTTGCTCTTACAACAATTGTAAATATTTTCACCTGATGCATTTCTTATGACAGGGTCAAGATTCGTTCTTTAAGCCATGGTGGAGATTGGGTGGTAGTTCAATGTGGCACAGAGAGGAACGCCATAAATGCATAGCGCATTCCAAATGAATCTCATCCTTCCTTTGGAAGGTAACCCTAGACGTGGAGGCCCCCCATTGGCGCAACCAGATTTCCCTTAACGTGATTGGTCGCAAGTGTATTGACATGGCTAGAATATGGAACATAGAAGTGTTACCCTGGGAGATTGTTGTGGGAAGAAATGGGGACCAACTGGGATGGCCTAGCGTACATTCCATCACATAAGTTTTGTGATTGGTAAAAGGTGGTCATCCATGACATGTTGGCCCATTCAGGTTCACCCTAGAACATTTGCTAGGGCACAGGCGGGGGAGAAGGTTGGGTTAATGTGTCGGGATGACTTTGGCAGGCTGACGTGTGCCCGACAGTAAATCCGTTGGCCAAAAGGGTGGCCCACTTGCTAGGTGACCTGGAAGTTTACCTCGACGAAAAGTTGGAGTGGAAGAATCGAGTGAGTGAGGCAAGGTCTTGTGGGATGACATAAGGTGGGTGCGTGGCAGGGTCAACACCATCATCGTGGCACTATTGGTTGTTATTTGGCCCACCTATCGAGGCAGCCCGACAAGTTCATTCTACAAGAATAAAGAAAGGAGTCCATAGTAACTAATGGGAGGAGACTAACAAGATGACATAAGTCATACCACATTGGCCGTAGTGTGTACTAGATTGGTGGGGAAGGCTCCCACCGGCCAAGTTAGCCCAATGTTGTGACCCTAGAAGGATAGAGGGACGCAACAAGTGGAGGAGATGGTATGAAGGTAGCAAGAAGATGTGGGGTAGGTCACAGTGGCAGGTTAGAGTAGAAGCGCAGACCAATGAGGATGTAACAACACCATTCTCGCAATCCCATAACAAAGTCCCCGACGGTAGCTAAAGTGCACATTTGAGGAAATTGTAGGGAGAAGGTAAGTGGGGTGGAGTGTCCAGTGGGACCCACCTGGAAGGCATAAAGGCATTGTGTTTAAAGGTGCTAGGTCATAGTGGAGAGCAGAGGATATCACATTCGGCATGAATGATAAATACAAATATAATTATACGTGCACACACACACACACACTCACACAGAGAGACATATATAAGCACGCAAATTGCAAGCTCTAAGTTGTGAGGCTCTTATGATGAGTTGGGAAGTCAAAGAAAAGCACAAACTGCCTAATAAAAAAAAATGTTTACCCCATTCTGCTAACAAAACTTGAGGGGTTGGGTATGTTAGAGAGTGGTATTAGAACAATCCAAGTTCAACTCTTGGACTCGATGGGCTTCATCACAAGCAAGTGATGATTTTTGCAAATTTACTAAGTAATTGCTTAGGTGTTAAAAGTTGGTCTAAACTATTTAACCCCATGCCTGATTGATGTAGTGATTGCTACTTTGATAATGACCACATGCTAATGTGATTTGTTTAGTTGCAAACAGGCAACAACTTAGTGAGAGCAGAATCATGGCCATAAATATGTTATTTATTATTAATTATACACTCATGATAGGATTGCAGGATTGAATGATTGATGAATATGACTGTAAATATGTTGGCACACTAACATGGTTGTTTTTTCATAGCAGTAATTTCCATGGCAGATCCATAGATGCAGTTTCATGGTCAGGATTATGTGTTTATTTATTTATCATGAAATGTCTAAAAATGTGTGTGGTTGACATCACATCACAAGAAACATAAAACAGAGGAAATACAGGAATGACGACCATAATGGTTGAATATAGTTCTGATCAATCACGTCATGGAAGTGACTATGTCAGAGCTATTGAAGGAGAGAGATCAGTTGACCAAGGGGCATGGAATAACTACCTGAATGGATGGACACCTTGAGAATCCTAAGGGCTAAGGTGAGAAGCTTTAAGGTTGATAATGAGAGGTTGGTAAGATCTCAAGAAAGGCAAGTAGAGATCAACGAAGTCATCCTACAAAATCTCTTGGATCGATAGAGGAAAAGGTAATCTAAGATGAGGGCCATTCGTAGAGATAGGAAAATCCTTCATGAGCTAGAAGAAAACACCAATGGAGCAGATGATGGCAAGTCCAAAAAGAGGCATAGGCGAAGAGGTGAGGACACTATGTGAGGATATGTACCTTTGAGAACTCCAAGGGGAGGAACTAGCACAGAGGTGCACTATTCTAACAAACCATATATTTCTAATGCACGAAGGCACCACCATTCTCACCATTACCATCATCATCATTCAGGAAGAAAAGGAATGGAGCACATGTAGAGGAGTTTAAGAAAGCCAAGATGCCCACATTTGATGGGGATATGAAGAAAGTTGAGGATGCAAAAGCTTGGCTATTGGAAATGAAGAAGTTTTTTAGAAACATGACTATTGTGAGAACATGAAAGCTAGGGTCACCACTTATAACCTAAAGGTAAAAGAAGATATATGGTGAAGAGATTTGAAGAATGTTGGAGGTATTGTTGAGAAGTAATCGACTTGGGATGAGTTTGAAAATATCTTCAGAGAACAATACTTGTCTAAATGCTATTATGATAGTAAGGAAAAAGAGTTCTATGAACTCAAAATGGGTTAGTTAACCAATGATGAGTATATCACCAAGTTGTTAGAACTATTGAGGTACGTGCCATATATCAAAGATGAAAAAGCCAAAATTCAAAGGTTCATCAGTGGGTTTCCTATGGCATTCAAAGATTCATCAATGGGTTTCCAATGGAATTTAAAGATAAAATTGAGTTGCTGTAACCCCAAACCATGAAAGATGCTATTAAAAAGATAGAGTACTATTATGAGCAGGAAAAATGAAAACATGATATAAAAAGTAATTACAAAGCCAAAAGAAATGTTGGACATAAGAATAATTGGCCCAAGAAAGGCTCAGAAATAAAAGAAGGTAAGCACCTAGCTCCTACAAGATAATCTCAATAGAAAGCCAATGTTGCTATTAAGAAAAATGTGCAGCAACTAGCATTAGCACAGACCAAGTTTGAAGGTCGAGAATTGTTGAGATGCTAGAATTGTGGTGAGAACCATAGAAGAAGAGATTGTGCACATCAACAAAATGTCAGACCAAATATTTACAACGAGCAAGAGGCTTGTACAATGGGTGAGGTAGCTCAAAGTATGCCAAGAACTTATGCTGCAGGGGACAACCACCAAGCATATAACCAAACATCCATCATTGAGATGGAAGGTAAGTTGCAAGATCAAATTGTTTTTATTTTAATTTATCTCGGTTCTAACTATAGCTATGTCATCATAGATTTTTTTGAGAAATGTGGTTTGGGCAAGGAGTTCCAAAAGAACCTTGGTTGGTTCAGTTGGAAACTAGGATAAGGAGAAGGATCAGCCATTGGGTGAGGTCATGTGTATTCGAGCACAGTGACATGCCCACAATAGCCCATCTAAATGTATTACCATTGGGTGCGAATGGAATATTGTTGGACATGGACTAGTTGTATTTACATAGGACCAAGGTGGATTGCTATGAAAAATCAATTGAATTCTTGGATGAGCAAGGAGCAAAAAGAGTGTTGTAGGGTAGGAAAAATCCCATTTCAGTAAGGTTGATCACTACTATGCAAGCCAAACATAGCAACAAAAAGGGATATATGCTATTTGTAGTACATGTTTCTAAGGATGAGAAGGCTGAAAGAGAAATAGAAGATGAGGAAGTTAAACTTCTACAGAGGTACTATGCAAATATCCTTCTAGTGGAGGTTCCTAGATCACCTCCTCGCAAAGAGATAAATTTTTGTATTGAGTTGATACCTGGAGCAACATCAACATCCAAGGTGCCATATAGAATGAGCACCCGAGAGTTGGTTGAGTTGAAAATGTGGCTAAAGGAAATGCTTGACAAGGGATACATAAGGCCAAATGTGTCCCCATGGGGAGCACCACTATTGTTTGTAAAGAAGAAATATGGAACCCTTAGGCTATGCATCAATTACAGGAAGCTAAATAAGGTGACCATCAAGAATAGGTACCCATTACCAAGGATTGATGATCTCTTTGATCAATTGAGGGGAGTAGTTGTTATCTCCAAAATTGACTTAAGGTCAGGATACCATTAAGTGATAATCAAGGAGGAAGACATTAATTAAACTACTTTCAAGACAAGATATGGGAATTACGAGTTCATAGTGGTACCTTTTGGGCTTACCAACGCCCCTACCATGTTCATGTGCTTGGTGAACAATGTGCTACATCCTTATTTGGACAATTTCATCATTGTGTTTGTTGATGACATATTGGTGTATTCAAAGATGGAAGAAGAGCTTTAAAAGCACCTGGTTGCAATGTTACAATTGTTGAGGGAGCACAAGCTCTATGTAAAGCTTAGAAAGTGTGACTTATTCCAATCATAGATACATTACTTGGGGAATATCATCTCCAAGGAAGGAATCTTATTTGACCCTGAAAAGATCAAAGCCATAATGGAGTGGCCAAATCTAAAGAACGTGGATGAGGTTATATCATTAAAGGGATTGGTCGGATATTACAAGAGATTTATCTAGAATTTCTCCAAGATGGGCCATCCCATTACAATACTGCAAAGAAAAGGAAAAAGATTTGAGCGGATTGCACAATGTACAAAAAATTTTGACTTATTAAATCAGTTTCTCACCAATGCACCAGTGCTGAGAATTTCAAATCCTGACAAGGATTTTGTAGTATGTATAGGTGCCTACAAAGAGGGACTCAATGGAGTCTTAATGCGGGAAGGGAAAGTAGTATGTTATGAGTCCATAAATCTAAATGAGCATGAGGTGAATTATGTAACCCATGATTTAGAATTTGTTTCCATCATTCATGCCTAAAACATGTGGAGACATTACCTCCTTGGTAGGAAATTTACTCTCATGACAGATCATAGTGGGCTCAAGTATTTGTTTGAAAAACCCAAGTTGAATGCTAGGAAAGCAAGATGGTTGGCAACACTCAACGAATTTGAATTGGAAATCAAGTACATAAAAGGTAAAGAAAACAAGGTTGTTGATGCTTTGAGAAAAATAATTCAAGTAAATCACTTGGTAGATGTAAGTTCTTATACCATAGACCTGATAGAAAGAGTCAAAAGTGTTGGGAAGCAAAATGATAAATATCAGCAAGTGAAATAAAAATTACTGCAAAGTGGCAAGGATGAAGAATATCACCTCACTCAGGATGGCTTAATCAGGTTTAAAAACAGAATTTATGTACCAAATAACGATGAAGTAAAAACACTACTAATGAAAGAGTTACATGTTAAATCTTATTCATGCCATCCATAGTATCAAAAGACCCTTATAGTCAAATTTGAAGAAGGAAATGGTTGATTTCATGGAAAAATGAATAAAATGATAATAGGTAAAGGTTGAGTGCAAGCATTTGATAGGATTGTTGCAACATATCCCCATTTCAGAATGGATGTGGGAGGTAATTTCTTTGGATTTCATTACTAGATTACTTAAGACAACCAAGCAACATGATGCAATCATGGTGGTGGTGAATAAGTTGAGCAAGGTATCTCACTTTGTAGTAGTCAAGTCCACTAATTCTACCAGTGACATAGCACAAATATTCATAAAGGAGATTGTGAGGCTACATGGAATCTCCATGAAGATTGTGGCAGAAAAAGATGCTAGGTTCACTTCTAGGTTTTCGAAGAAACTATTTGTAGGATTAGGAATAGAATTGGCATTTAGCACAGTCTATCATCCATAAACATATGGGAAAACAAAGAGGATTAACATAATTCTTGAGGACATGCTAAGGACACATGTGATGCAATAGCCCAAGAAGTGGGAAGAATATCTTCCACTTGTGGAATTTGCATACAACAATGCGTACCAAGAATCCATAAGGATGAACCCATTTGTAGAATTAAATGGCAGGAGTTGCAACACTCCCATTAGTTGGAGTGATCTAGTTAACAAGTTCCATGTAGGACCTGATATGCTCAAGGATATGGAGAAGCAAGTTCAGATCATAAAATAGAATTTGAAGGTGGCATGGGATAAGCATAAAATATATGCATATCAGAATAGGGTACATAAAGAGTTCCAAGTTGGGGAGCATGTCTATCTAAGAATTAAACCCAAGAAGAGTTCCCTAAGGATTGAGAAATGTGCCAAGTTGGCACCATGGTATTGTGGACATTTTGAAATTATTGAGAGGATTTGATCAGTGGCATATAGGCTAGCTTTACCTCCATTAGTTAGAATTCATGCTTATTTCTATGTCCCTTTGCTTAAAAGATATCTACAGGATTGTAATCATTTGATTGATTGGTCTATGGTATAGGTGGATCCAGAGGGATATTTCTAGCCAGAGCCAATGTGCATTCTAGACTAGAGGAGTCTCATGCTCAGAAATTGAGCCATAGAGCAAGTCAAGGTGCAGTGGAAGCACTTTAGGCCAGAGGCGGCCATATGGGAAATGCTTGATGCCATGAAAGAAAATTACCATTTTTTGTTTGCTAGTTAGAGAAAGTATGTATATGATTCTAAATATTGTATAGAGTTGTGTATATAGAGGTCCATGAAACATTATTTGTTGTATTTTACTTTTGGTATTGCAATGGGTGAAAGAACACCAAGGGTGGTGTTCCCTCAAGGGCTAGGGGACTATGACAGCCCCACCCATGGTTCTCTCATAAAATGCATTGTAAATATTTTTACAAATATATGAAATTTAAAAATAGGGACTAGGTCAAAGGGACACAAATTACAAAACTGGGGAGGATGATTGCTTGATTTAGCTATAGAGGTTTTCTTGTGCAAAAAATCTGAATTGTTGGACAATCATTAAAAGCTGACTGGTGCATGAATTAATGGATTGGTTCCTAATTTAAATGGGTTGTAAGAGAAGGTACAAATCCCATGTTGCTTGAAAACAATAACAAGGAAAAGAGGACAAGAAATTAATGAGGACAAGACCAGGCAAGGAAGCGAGGATGAGGATGATGTATACCTGCAAAAACATGGAAAAGGGAGCAACAGGATCATTTGAGCTCATGATGGGGACAAAGAGTGGACACAAGCAGGCAACACAAAACATAATAGAAGAGAAGAGAAGGGGATTGGCTCTCAGTTTCCCTAAAAGGTTATGGGTTAAGTTGCTAGTCTTTGGAGCCCATGAACAACTTGGGTTCCCTAGAGGATATGGGTTGAGATAGGATCCCTGGAGCCCTACAACAGCTTGGGTCCTTGGGGGCTATGGTTTGAGACAAGGTCTCTGGAGCCATATAACAACTTGGGTCCCTAGAGGTTGTGGGTTGGGATGTAATATTTGGATACTTATAACAACTTGGGTCTCCTGGGGGTTGTGGGTTGAGATAACAAACTTCAGAGCCCTGGAAAACTTGGGAAGAGGCTAATCCTGCATTAACATCAAAAGAAGACTTGACTTAAGACCTTTGGTTACTGCATTACTGTTACAGTGGATTTTGGACTCCCTGAAAGGGAGTGAATCACTTTGTATGCACTTGGGGTGAGGCAAGAACCTCTAGACTCCTCGTGTTGAAGAATATGGTAGTAGTCAACTGGTGGGATTGAGGAATAATTCCTCTGGAATTCCTTGTTTTAGTTGGCAGGTGGTGATTGATTCCTTTAAGCAAGCACCCCCCTCAGACTCTAGAATATGGCTCGGGGGTGACAACTGCAGGTAGGTGTGGTTGTATTTATCTATGGTTGGGTGGAGAGTCCTTGTCCTAGACTCAGTTGCCCTGCAATTTTAAAATATAAGTGATATTTTGTGCTTGTTTACATGTTGATGAATTTATGATGCATCTATGCTTGAAATGGTTTGGATTTTCTTGGGACTGTATTTATGTTATTAATATGATGAACATGTAGATGCACCTATGTGTAGGGATGGCACCTATAGTTATGGAAGGTACATATAAACCTGTGTGCATATGGCATCACTGAAATGAGCAGTGTTGATAAAAAGATTGAACAAATGTACATGCTTATTTACCTTTGAATGAGATGTTGTGTTAAATTGTTAGTTATTGTGGTTCATCACAGCTATCATACAACAAAAAGTAAAGTGCCATACACCCGAGTTAGCTTGGGTTGTATCCTTGTGTTGAACTATAGCAAGAGCCATTGAGATTGACAATAGAATTTAAATAAACAACATAGAAATATCATGCCATGCTACATGCCATAGCATAAGCCATAATAACTGGAATAAAAACTTGGAATATTGGGTACTAAGACTCCTTTTATTAATATGAAATAAATTACGTAGAAGATTGTTTGCCTAGTAGGGTTTTCATTTGATTACATTAACTTATTACCTAAGTCACAAGTTAATATGTCTCACGAAAAGTGTTGTATGAACGCTAAGGGGTTTTTTTTCTCCCTTTGGGGGCCAGTTGAGCCCCATACACTTTACCTAAACGGCCTATTAGCCATGCATTATCAGCAGCCTGGGTGTCTTCTACTAGCACCAGGGCATAGCTAATTCGTCCCTGGAAGTTTCTGCATAGCACCATGGAGTTTCTTATGGGATTGAGATAGATTATAGTACTCATGGCTTGTGGCAGGTGAGGTGGAGACCTTTTAGCAGCCCACACCAAGCCCAGGGTAGGTAAGGGTCACAAGAATGCCTATGCCAACATGCCTAGATATCCCTGTCCGAGAATGGGGAATGTAGATGGGCCAAGAACTCCATGGAGTTTGATTGGCTCAAGCTTAGAAGGGGTAGCACCAAAAGGTGCCTTAATAAATAATTGGCATTGGTGTCGAGAATTGGCGTTGACCTGGAGGCTTATAGGATCTTTGAGACAGAGCCATGGTCGAAATAACCAGCTTAGGAAATTAATGCCAAGGTCAAGAATTGCTCTTATGATAGTCGTAAATATTTTTGTCTAATGCATTTCTTAAGGCAGGGTAAATATCCATTTGTCAACCCATGGCATAGATCGGGTGCTAATTCAATGTAGCACAAAGAGGAACGCCATAAACTTATAGCACATTCTGGCTAAATCTCATCCTACCTTTGGAAGGTTACCCTAGATGTAGAGGCCCCGCATTGGCACAACCAGATTTCTGGTTGAAATGGTTTTGATTCTCTTAGGACTGTATTTCTGCTATTAATATGATGAACATGTGGATGCACCTTTGTGTAGAGATGGAACTTATAGTTGTGGAAGGTACTTATAAACTTGTGTGCACATGGCATCACTTAAATGAACAATGTTGGTAAAAATATTGAACAAATGTACATGCTTATTTACCTTTGAATGAGTTGTTGTGTTAAACTATTAGTTACCGTGGTTCATAACCGCTAACATAAAATAAAAAGTAAAGTGCCATACACCCTGGTTAGCTTGGGTTGTATCCCTATGTTGAGCCCTTGCTCTATGCAGCAAGATCTATTGATATTGACAATAAAATTTAAATAAACAACATAGAAATATTATTCCATGCTACAGTTTGTATCATAAGCCATAAGAACTAGAATAAAAACTTGGAACATTGGGTACCAAGAATCCTTTTGTTAATATGAAATAAATTACATAGAATATTGTCAGCTTAGTAGGGTCTGCAATTGCTTACATTAACTTATTTCCTAAGTCACAAGTTGCTATGTCGCATGACAAGTGTTGTATGAATGTTGAGGGCTTTATTTTCCCTTGGGGTTCGGTCGAGCCTAGTACACTTTACCTAAATGGCCTATCAACCATGCATTATCAGCAGGCTGGGTGTCTTTCTCTAACACCATGGTGTAGCTAGTTCAGCCTTGGAAGCTTCTGCATAGCACCATGGAGTTGCTTACAAGCTTGACATGGATTTTGGTACTCCCAACATGTTGCAAGTGAGGTGGATACCTTTCAGGAACCCACACCAAGCCCATGGTAGGTAAGGGAAGTAGGAGCGACTATGCCAACATGCCAGGAATTCCCTATCCGAGAGCGGGGAATGCAGATGGGCCCAGGAACTCCTTTGTGTTTGATTGTATCAAGCTCAAAAGGGGTAGCATCGCAAGGTGCCTTAATAAACCATTGATGTTGGCACTGAGCACTGACGTTGACCTAGAGGCCTACAAGATATCTGAGATAGATCCATGGTTGAAATAACCAGCTTAGGCAATCCATGGAAAGGTCAAGACTTGTTCTTACGACAGTCATAAATATTTTTGTCTAATGCATTGGTTAAGATCCCTTTTTCAAGCCATGGCGGAGATTGAGTGTTAGTTCAATGAAGTGTAGAGAGGAACACCATAAACTTATAGCACATTATGCCTAAATCTCATCCTACCTTTGGAAGGTAACCCTAGACATGGAGGCTCCCCATTCACACAACTAGATTTTCCCTAACACGATTGGTCATGAGTGTATTGACGTGGCCCAGAGGTGGAACCTGGAAGGTTACCCTGGGAGATTTTTATGGGAAACAATGGGGACTAGCCAAGATGAGTTGGCGGATACGCCAGCCTGGAAGTTCCATGATTAGTCAAAGGCAGACCCTCATGACAGGTCAGCACATTCAAGTTCACCCTAGAACATTTTCTAGGGCATAGGTGGGGGAGAAGGTTGGGTTAATTCATCGAGATGAAAGTAAATCCCTTGGCTAGAAGGATGACTCACTCGCTAGGTGGCTCAGAAGTCTTACCCCAACAAAACATTGGAGTGGAAGAATCGAGTGTGCTAGGCAAGGTCTTGCGGGATGACCTAAGGTGGGTGTGTCGTAGGGCTAGCACAATTGTCGTGGTGCTATAACCTATTATTTGGACCACTTATCGAGTCAGCCCGAAGATTTCACCCTGGAATAATAAAGCAAGGAGTCCATTGTAAGCATTGAGAGGACACTAGCACTATGACGTAATTCATACAATGCTGGCAGAGCGCAAACCTGATTAGTGGGGAAGGGTCCTGCCAACCATGTCAGCGCGATGTTGTGACCCTGGAAGGATAGAGGGGCATAGAAAGAGGAGGAGCTGGTATGAAGGTAGTGGGAAGATGTGGGGTAGGTCATGGTGGCAGGTCAGAGCAGAAGGGCGAACCAATGAGCAGGTGACGACATGACCCCACCATCCTCACAAGCTTGGAACAAAGGCCCCAACAATAGTTAAAGTGCATGTCATCGGGAGAAGTTAAGTGGGGTAGAGTGTCCAATGGGACCCACCCAAAAGGCATAAAGGCATTGTGGTTAAAGGTTTCACTCATAGCGAAGAACGAAGGTTGTCACATTTGGCAGGGCTAATAAAAAAAAATATAATTATACATGCATGCATGCATGCATGCATACATACATACATACATACATACATACATACATACATACATACATACATACATACATATATATATATATATATATATATAGATATATTGCAAGCTTAAGTTGTGAGGCTATTATGATGAGTTGGGAAGTCAAAGCAAAGAGTAGACTACCTAATAAATAAATAAAATGTTTACCCCATTCCTCTAATAGGACTTGAGGGATTGGGTACGTTACAATAAGATGAAGGGTTGGGGTAAAGAATAGTTTTGAGGCACAAGGAACGATAGAACAAGAAGCCTCGTCAATGTCTCAGAGAAGAGTGTTAAAAGTATATTATACCACAAGTAAAAGCTCTAGCAAGACTACACCATACCAATGGAAAGATAATATTTTGTTACATAAAAAATCATCAAATTTATTTATAAGGTAGTGTTGTAGCGGCTACAACCACCCTCCAAAATTTTTCCTTAGCCTCGTTTTGGCGCCTCCCTTCCAACCTTCATAGTAGCTTGCCTTGCTTTGTCAAGTTCACAACCTTCAATGTCTTTCTTGCACAAAGGCAGCCTATCGGTCACAGCTTGATCCATTCCCCTCACCGGTTGTTCACCCAGAAATGGTCCAGTTGCAAGATGAGCAGATTCCCCTTGAAAATTGTGCATTTTTGGAGGGCAACCAACATTCCCTCCAGAATTTGTGCAATCTTCTCTAGAAGCCTGTTGGGCTCCAAAATTGCGCAATCCTTCCTACCAACACTCCCAGCAGGATTTGCGCAAATTTCCCCAGCAAGGTTGCTCAGCCCAGAATTTGCGCAAATTTGCTCAGTAGGGCTGCTCAGCCTAGAATTTATGCAAATCTGGGTAACAGTCAGCCGCTCTACCCAAAAATTGTGCAAATATCCTGGGCAACCAACCCAACTCCCAGCCAGAAATGCACATTTTTTCTCCAGCAATCGAGTAGTATCTTGCATGTGAAGCTGAGTTGACCAGTTCCCTCTAGGACTGAGCAAAACAAACTTGCATTCATGGGCTGGTTCTCCCAAGGTAGCATGCAAAAGCATCCCTTGTTTTAAGGATCTATGTTTAGTAGTTGGATGTTACATGCAAGGAGCAATTTCAAAACCTCCCACCAAGTATCTAGATTCATGGCATGCGCATCACAACCTTGATGTTATCAAAACTCATTAACCGGACGCTGCAGAGCTCATCCCTCACATCAACCTTGTAGCTCTAACATCCCACATCACATCTAGGAGCAGTCGGCACATTCATCTCAACTGTTTTGGGGTAAGCCCACTTCCCATGCCTTGTGCTACATTTCTGTCATTTTTTGTGTTTTCGCTTGGGGGAGTACAATTTTCTTGATTTATTTGAATGCTTGCTATCGTTTACATATATACTAGCTTTTCGAAGATTTGTTTCAGTTTTCGTTGCTATCTCACTGTTGTCACATGCATGAAACTATTTTGCATGGACGTTCGCCCAACCGGCGAACTTCCTCACCCACATGCATGTTGATATGTTTGTTGAATCTTTCGTCCATGTTTTGCATGCATTTTCAATCACTTCTTCTATCACTTAGTGTCGCCAAGCATTTATTGTCTTAGTTTCTTTGAGTTGCCCATCGGCGAGTCAGACCAACCTTGGCTTGGACTCTACCTTCACCAAGGCTGCATTGCACAATTTGGGGAAGGAAGGCTCACCTTCCTCTCCAGATTTGCACTTTCTTTCCAACCACTAGCCTCCATGACTGTTTTGTGCATTTCTGGAGGATAGTGGCTGCTTGGCCGAAGAAATTGTGCAAATCTGTCCCTAGGCCAACAGTCAGCAGCCAGACTAGATTGTGCATTGCGCAGTTCCAGTAGTCAACCAGTCTCCCAACAGCCCAGATTGTGCCTTATGCAGTCTTGGTAGTCGGTCTCCTGACCTCCCGACAGAAATTGCGCAACCTTCATGATCATGCACCCTGGTATGTTACAAGTGAGTTCTCATGTTCATTTTGGTTTTTTACCAATAGATTGCTTTCCATGAGTGTTTCCATGTCTCAGGTATCCCAAGTGTTCATCTGCCTCTCGGCAGTATAGGTACAATGGTTTCCAGGAGAGCAGAGACGAAGACACCGTTCAGAGCACACTTGGGGATGCAGTTGATCAAGTGTCCATGGACTTGCCTACCCACGAAGACATCAAGTTGTTCGTAGACAAGGACATCAAGATATGACAACAGTAGCATCACAACGAGCAGGATCATGAACAACAACTAAGCAGGAGTCGCATGTGTTGAAGCAGCAACTCAGGAAGAACATGAAGCTGCACATACAGACAAATGAGTTGCAACAAGAACAAGAACAATAGTGGGCACAACATGCACTCATGGATGAAACTGTGCCTGTACAAGTTAAGGATCCATCCCAACAGCTGACGCAGAGTAGACATTGTGAGTAGTGTTTTTGATCACATGCAAGGGATTCAAGAGCATGCATGCCGTTGAGCACACACATGCAATCCAACCCATTCAACACACTCACTATGGTGAAGGCAAGAAGCAAGTCCAACTCGGGTTTAACATGTACTTTGACAAGTTGATGTGCATGATCACCAGCACACACTTGAAGATCAGCATGGACCAATGCACCGTTTGCAACGGAGGCAAGAGTTTGCTTTAGAAAGATGTCACCATGAGGTACATGCACACCATCATAGACGACCAAGCTTGGCATCAACTCACCGCCTTCACAATCACAAGCATGTCAAAGAGTTGGTCTCATCACAACAGACCGAGTGTCAGTGATGTCTTGCAAAGCTTGCTCAAGCCATGTTGTCTCACATGAGTACATGTGCATTGTAATGTTGAGTCATGTCAAGTGTAAGTCAAGTGTTAATGGTTGGATGTAACAGTCATAGAGTAGGTGAAGAGTCATGAGGGTAGTTGGAATGTCACAAAGGGGAATGTCAAGGGTCACCTGACCCTTTGCTATAAATAGTCCCTCATAACTCATTGTAGAGGCTTTTGGTCAGCCAAGATTCTACTAAGACTATCTTAAAGAAGGCTTGGATAGTATTGTAATGCGCCTTGGCTTCTCCACTGTACGGAGCTAGTACATCTCTTTGGAGGAGCACGTAGATGTGGTTGTAACATTCCACTGTTGGGGCTAGCAGGTTTACATGGATGTATTGTATGATTGAGACTTACACTTATTTATATAGTAATAAGAGCCATCACATTTTCATGCATATGTTGTTATTGTAGTTGGACTGCTTCGGTTGCCTTAATGATATATGTTGTTTAACTTACGTACTTGTGTATGAACCGATTCACATGAAATTATATGAATCTTGTTGTTAATGTGTTGTATATTTTGTTAATGTTGTCACTGTCCATGTCGACTGCTCTTCTGTACATCAGACAAACCTTTCACATGAACCTTGCTGTAACAATTGTCATCCTCCTCTCCTACTGATCCATGAGTGTTGTACGTGTTATCTTACCTTGTATGATGTGAGTGTCTCATCTGAGTGGACTGCTCCGCTGGAAGTTGTGCATGTCCTTTTGTGTTGTGTGTTCCTAGCCAAGTTGGGACTGATCCCTTTCAACTTAGAACTCACCTTCACCTTCTTCTCCTTCGAAGTGTTATAACCTCTCATACACCTTCCTTGACTCACTACATCAGTTACACCCTTGCTACTGACAGAGTTATCTTACTTGCCTCTGTGCGACATCACGGTCAAGGCATTACCTTACGACCCACTGCTGGGACTCCTACACCAAACAGTCTGAGGTCTAATTGGGACTTCTTACCTGTGAGATCCCCTTGACATGTTGGCGGGTCCAGCACCATCAACATTTTTGGCACTAGAAGCAGGGCCTGATGACAAGCTGTGTCCTCTCATCCAGTTTTGAACCTTTTCATATCTTTCATGGAGTCTTGCACTCTTCTTCCCTTGAGGTGTTTCGAATCATGAAGATGTCTCCATCTCAAGGAAGCTTTTCGATCTCTTGTCCACTCACATGTATGATGGTGAAGGTGAAGTGACCTGGCCTGAGCCCTTACATAACTTTCTTTCCATGATTCATGAGGAAGATGAGTTTTCTGACGAACAGGCTGGTTTGCTGCTTGCATACAAACTTCACGAATCTCCATTTTGTTGGGTGCTTAGCCTACTGGCTAACACCGTGCACTCATTAGGGTACTTCTGTGATCTCATTGAAGACACGTTCTATCATTTTGATCCAGACCATCTTGACCGGAAACTGTTACAGCAACAGAGGGCTCCACATGAATTGGTTAATTATTTTTGGCAGAGCTTTCGTGACTTGCAGTTTCAAGCTCCGAGGAGCCAGATGAATTTTTCTTATCTTTGGGACCGGTTCGAGTACTGCCTTAAGAAATCTGCGTGTCCCAAGAGAAAGTTTGATATCAAGCCTCGCTCAACATTCTTCGTTGATGGAGCTACGCAATCTCATGTGGAAGCGGGCATTGTCTCAACTAACTGTCTGCCTTCCTCTTGTTCAATAGATCCACCACTGCCTAGTGATGTTGAGGATCATGCTCACACACATGTTCATCCTTCACATCCTCCCAACATCACTTCACTCAATTTTCGAGCAGATTTGGTTGTGAGTACTTCAAGTACTCATATGCATTCTTTTCTATGACCTCCATCTTCACACCCGGGTGTTCCTCCGAATGATGTTGTCTTGTGCTCATCCATTCTGGACTCTTCACTTGTTGTAAACGAGGAACAACCCGCTAACGGAGTTGGTGTTGCACAACCAACATGCGTTGTCATTCATGAAGAGTATGACTGGGAGCTTGAGCATCAACACTCAATGAAGGATGACTCCCTTCCATATGAGCCCCCTCTGTTCTTTCCTAACATCGTTGGTGAACCTGTCATCCATGATTTCGCATGCGTGTCTTCATCCACAGATGCACCCATTGTTGATATTTCACAGGACACACTGTATGTTAGTCCATAATCCAACAATTTAGAGGACTAATCATTCATTGGAAATCCACTTGATATTTCATCTTCTTCATTTGGAAATGCAGAGAGTGAACATCCTTCCTCCTCATCTACCCCTCTGTGTGAATCATCAATCCATGAGGATGCTGACCAACATCCTAAATTTTCTGATCTTGGTTGTCGTAATCTCTTCACCTCATCATCTGATCATGATGTTGATTCACTCGTTGTTAATCCGTCTAACCCACTGGTCTACGAAGATCCATGTGTCAATGAAGTCGAAACCCCACAAACTATTGAGGCACTTCAGCCCGAGCTGATGGTTATGTCAGGCCCTCATGCACTGAGGTTGGTTTTGCTTCCGATCAAGAAATTTTTCAAACACTCAAGGCTCCTCATCACTCATCTGTATGCACTCAAGATCAATATAACACTCATATTTTACTTCCTCCACTGGAACTACATGATCTCATTTCTCATACATTGGAGGAGTCTTACATTGCAAGAACTCGTGCATGACGCAAGTTATCTTTGTTTCTTTCATTTGCTTGCATGTCATAGTCAAGAGTGTGCCTATGCTTCAAAGTTGCATGTAGTGTCACACAACACCATGATAAGTCCGTAGACTGCTCATCATGCACATGCACTCACTTATGTCCTATGGGCACTTTGAATCACGAAGTGTGGTTGTCATCATTGTTATATCTTTCTTGCTTGTTGGTTCGCACAACTAGGTTTCTTGCAGACCAAGCCTTCATCAACATGGGTATACTAATGTGCCGGTGGCTGCATTGGAAGTATCACTTCACATAATCAGGCCCATGCACTGTTAGTGTAGGAGTAGGAGTAGTGTTTTCTTTCAGTTGTTTGCTTGCATGCTTGTTTGCTTATATGCTTTGTTTGCTTGTTTGTTTGATTGCTTGTTTGCTTACGTGCTTTGCTTTCACTTTTGCTTTGTTTTTGCTTTTCTTTGGTGTTTTTCAGTTCGCTTGTTTTGTTCATAGGATAGTTTTGCATGAAACCATGTATGACTCTTGAAACGAGATGGGTAAAGTACAAGAGGGGTTTACAACTATTACTACTTGGTTATCTGTCATCTTGCCTCTGTGTGATGAGCTTTCTACTTTTATTCCATGATACATTGAAGGAAAATACGTACTGTTCGAAGTGAACCTTGGTGAAAATACAATGCTTGCGCGATAACTAGTGTCACCTTCAATAGTCGGTTGTTTTTGGGTTAACCCTTGTTAGCTCAGTCAAGTAGAGTAAGGTGAGGGGGAAAACCTTAATAGGCACGTCAGAGAGACAATAAACTACTTCTCTATTGGAACAACCTCTTAAGCTCTCAATAAGTCAGGATCCCTCTTCTACCTATGAAATGAATAAGTGTTATGCATAGTGAAAATTAAAAAAATGAAAAGTCAAAAATTTAAAATGAAAAATGAATAAGGTGAAAGAAGAGAAAGGCTTCTTGGGTAGGGAGGTGATGCAAGTAACTCTGCCAAGGTACTGAACAGGCTCACTGGTAGTGGAGCCATGCTTGTGTTGCTATGTGACTCCACCGGGGTACTGTCCAGGCTTGATGGCAGTGGAGTAACACTAGAGATGAAACTAAGACTCTGACAATTATACTGCTTGTGCACCTATATACCCCTCAACCCTAATCGAAACAACGGTGTTGCCTTGGCTTGGAATGTGTATCAATCGACCAAGGGTTTGGTAGATGCTACATCTTACAATCAAGTTAGTGTGAAACCAAGATGATTTGAAAACTGAACAACACTTCTGGAGGTGTTAGACTTGCTTTTCATGAACAAGGTCCATTCAGAGAGCTGGAGTTATACCAATGTGTCACCAAGTGTTGTAGTGGCTACAACCACCCTCCAAAATTTTTCCTTAGCCTCATTTTGGAGCTTCCCTTCCAACCTTCACAGTAGCTTGCCTTGCTTCATCAAGTTCACAAGCTTCAGTGTCTTTCTTTCACAAAGGCAGTGTGTCGGTCACAGCTTGATTCGTTCCCCTCATAGGTTGTTCACCCAGACTTTGTCCAGCTGCAGGCTGAGTAACTTGCCCTTGAAAATTGCGCATATTTGGAGGGAAACCAACCTTCCCTCCAGAAATTGTGCAATCCTCTCTGGTAGCCTAATAAGCTCCAGGATTGCGCAATCTTTCCTGCCAACACTCCCAACAGGATTTGTGCAAATTTCCCCAGCAAGGCTGCTCATCCCAAAATTTGTGCAAATCTGGGCAGTAGTCAGCTGCTCTACCCATAAATTGCACAAATCTCCTAGGTAACCAGCCTAGATCCCATCCATAAATGCGCATTTTTTCTCCAGTACTCGAGCAGTCTCTTGTATGTGCAACTGAGTTTACGGTTCCCTTTGAGACTGAGCAAAACAGACTTGCATGCATGGGTTGCTTCTCCCAAGTTTGCATGCAAATGCATCCCTTGTTTTAGGGGTCTATGTTTAGCAGTTGGAGGTTACATGCAAGGAGCAATTCTGAAACCTCCCACCAAGTGTCGCTTCCCCTAGATTCGTGGCATGCGCATCACAACCTTGATGTTATCAAAACTCATCAACTGGATGCTGCAGAGCTCATTCCTCACATCAACCTTGCAGCTCTAACATCCCACATCACATCTAGGAGTAGTCGGCACATTCAGCGTAGGTGTTTTGGGGTAAGCCCACTTCCCATGCCTTGTGCTACATTTCTGTTGTTTTTTGTGTTTTCTCTTGTGGGAGTATTGTTTTCTTGATTTCTTTCAACACTTGTTGTCGTTTACATATATATACTAGCTTGTCCTAGCTCTATTTTAGTTTTCGTTGCTATCTCACTGTTATTGCATGCATGAAACTGTTTTGCACGGACGTTTGCCCAACTGACGAATTGCCTCACCCACATGCATGTTGATCTGTTTGTTGAATCTTTCATCCATGTTTTTCATGCACTGTCAATCACTTTTGTTATCACTTAGTGTCACCATTCATTTACTATCTTAGTTGCTTTCAATTGCCCATCGGCGAGTTGAGCCAACCTTGGCCTGGACTCTCCCTTCACCAAGGCTGCATTACGCAATCTAGGGAAGGAAGGCTCACCTTCCTCTCCAGATTTGTGCATTCCTACCAACCACTAGCCTCCAAGGCTGTTTTGCACATTTCTGGAGGATAGTGGCTGCTTGGCCCAAGAAATTGCGCAAATATGTCCCTAGGCCTCCAATCCTTCCTAGCTGGAATTGCGTATTACACAATCCAAGTAGTCAACAGCCAGACTGGACTGTGCATTGTGCAGTTCCAATAGTCATCCAGTGTCCCAACAAACCAGAGTGTGCCTTGTGCAGTCTTGGCAGTCAGTCTCCCGAATTCCGACGTGAAATTGCGCAACCTTCATGATCATGCACCCAAGTATGTTGCAAGTGAGTTCTCATGTTCATTTTGGTTTTCAAATGATAGATTGCATGCTATGAGTGTTGCCATGTCTCCAGGTATCCCAGGTTTTCATCTGCCTCTCAGCAGTACAGGTACAATGGTTTCTAGGAGAGTGGATATGAAGACACCGTTCAGAGCACACTTGGAGATGTAGTCGTTCAAGTGTCCATGGACTTGCCTACCCACGAAGACATCAAGTTGTTTGTATACAAGGACATCAAGATATGACAACAACAACATCATGAACAACAGTTGAAGACAACATACCAAATGCAACGAATGCAGGAGGCTTGTTGACAACACGAAGGTGGAACAAGGTTGCAAGCTCAAGCAGGGCCATTGATGATGAAATCAACTTTGGAGACTTCGGCTATGAAGTGACGGCACGACATGAAGATCACATGAAGGCAGAAGATGGAATAAAGAAGGAGTTGCATGTGCTGAAGCAACAACTCAGGAAGAACATGAAGTTGCACAGACAGACGAATGAGTTGCAATAGGAATAGGAACAATAGTGGGCACAACATGCACTCATGGATGAAACTGCGCTCGTACAAGTTAAGGATCCATCCCAGCAGCTAACACATAGCAGACATGGTGAGTAGTGTTGTTGATCGCATGCAAGGGATTCAGTAGCATGCATGTCGTTGAGTGCACACATGCAATCCAACCCATTCAACACACTCACCAAGGCGAAGACAAGAAGCAATTCCAACTAGGGCTGAACATGTACTTCGGCAAGTTAATGCGCATGACCACCAACACACACTTGAAGATCAGCACAGGCACTATGCATCAATGTGTTATCGGTTCAACTGTACCTAAGAAGACCATGCACATGTTAGAAGATGACTTGGATGAAGGGGCTAAACCAATGAACCGGTTGCAATGGAGGCAAGAGTTCGCTTCAGCAAGATGTCACCATGAGGTGCATGCACACCATCACAGATGACCAAGCTTGCCATCAACTCACCTCCTTCACCATCACAAGAATGTCAAAGAGTTGGTCTCATCACAGCGGACCGAGTGTCAGTGATGTCTTGCCAAGCTTTCTCAAGCTAGGTTGTCTCACATGAGTACATGTGCATTGTAATGTTGAGTCATGTCAAGTGTAATTCAAGTGTCAATGGTTGGATGTAACATTCATAGAATAGGTGAAGAGTCATGATGGTAGTTGAACTGTCACAAAGCAGAATGCCAATGGTCACCCCAACCTTTGCTATAAATAGTTCCTCATAACTCGTTGTAGAGGCATTTGCTTAGCCAAGCTTCTACTAAGACTATCTTGAAGAAGGCTTGGATAGTATTGTAACACACCTTGGCTTCTCCACTACATGGAGCTAGTACATCTCTCTGGAGGAGTAGGCAGATGTGGCTGTAACGTTTCACTTTTAGGGCTAGTAGGTTTACATGGATGTATTCTATGATTGAGACTTACACTTCTTTATATAATAATAAGAGCCAACACATTTTCATGCATATGTTGTTATTGTAGTTGGATTGCTCCGGTTGCCTTAATGATATATGTTGTTTAACTTACATACTTGTGTATGAATTGATTCACATGTAATTATATGAATCTTGTTGTTAATGTGTTTTATATGTTGTTAATGTTGTCACCGTCTCTGTCGACTGCTTTGCCGAACATCAGACAGACCTTTCACATTAACCTTGTTGTAACAACCGTCGCACTCGTCTCGGACTGATCTCTGAGTGTTGTACATGTTATCTTACCTTGTATGATGTGACTACCGCATCTGAGTGGACTACTCCGCTGGAAGCTGTGCATGTCCTTTTGTGTTGTGTGTTCCTAACCGATTTGGGACTGATACCTTTCAACCTGGAATCCACCTTCACCTTCTTCTCCCTTTGAAGTGTTAGAACCTCTCATACACCTTCCTTGACTCACTACATCAGTTACACCCTTGCTATTGACAGAGTTATCTTACTTGCCTCTGTGGGACATCGCGGTCAAGGCAATACCTTACAACCCACTGCTGGGACTCCTACACCAAGCATCTAAGGTCTAATTGGGACTTCTTACTGAGGAGATCCCCTTGACATGTTGGGAGGTCCAGCATCGTCAACAGGTGGAAACATTGCAAAACAAATAGTTTTAAGTCGCTACCATTAGTTGTCAAGACGAGAATTTTACCATCAATTGAAATTCGTCTACAAGATCCTTGATATATTAGATTTTTAGATAAGGTATGTTCTAGGATTTTCTCTAATATCTAGTATACTATAGCTCTTGGTCATAGCCTTGGTCATGAGGCTGCTTATGTGTAGCACTTGAGGGCTTAAGCCCTGTGGCATATCACCATATCAACATTTTATTAAAAGGGAAGATTTTGATTTAGCCAATATCTTGGTTTCCCGCTGTCATCAGTTAATAGACTTGGGAAATAGAAATATTTCCATCTAGTGATATCCATTACACCAAAGACTCGACATAGTAGAGATCTTCATGATAGCACATTTCTAGTTCTCAAGGTGTTTCGATATCCCAATATTTGTTAGCTAATATGCCCAATAGATAGACATTTTTCATGTCAAAGGATGAAAAAGAACTTGGTTTTGCAACCATTTTTAGTGTTAAAGTTTTTTGGGTGATTTCCCAATATCTCGATGAAAAGTGAAATTTGGTGGTTGTGACCCCATCATCACCAGTGACAACAATAAATGGAAATTTTTCCAACAAGTGAAGGATTTTTTCTCAAGACAATCTCACAGTGGGAGATTTAGAAGTACTTTATTCATACATTCCTTTGGTACTCGATATCCTAGTGGGTTGTGCCATCAACTAATGGAGAATTTGTAGAGAGATGATAGAAAGAATTCCCATATCGAGGACCAAAAGAAATTTGTTTTTGTTTCTCGATATTTTATCGATAACATAGTATTGTGATAAGCATTAGGGCATATCACAAGGTTATATGTGGTAGTGTTGAGGCTAAATGTTTCATTGAAAGCACATTTTTTTTTATAGTAATGAGTGCTTTGTATTTTGAGCACCTATTCTAAAAATGGGTTAAAGGAAGCACCAAGGTCTAACATTGTTGAGCACACAATGTAGTTTTTGAAAGTTTGAGTTGAAGGATGTTGAAAGATGTAACTAGTTTCAGTCTTCATAATTGGGTCTCTATGTATTTTATGTAAAAGGAAAAAAGAGAAAAGGAGAAAAATAATTTTTTTTTTTCAAACATGGGTTTCATGCTCAAAAGTAATTTTATTTTTAAATTTTATTAGATAAGCATGTTCTTCATGCTTATAGGATTTGTTGAGTTAAAGAGTTAAAGTCCTATTTGGACCTCTTGAAAAAAGGAAAAGAACAATGTTTTTTTGAGTATATAATTTGGGGTCAAAAACCCCTCTAGATGCCAAGTCAGCCTACATGACAAGTAGGCCGTGCACCAATGGACATGTATATTCTCACCCCTCTGAATAGAAGATGATATGCGCTCATTTGGATACACATTCTTAAGTGATTTAGCATCTGAACTTTCACAAAAGATAGAGGGCCGTAATCTGAGATGGAAGAAAAAGTTTTTGAGCTAGAACAAGTGGAAATTCTACCTTGGTACATTTCTTTTTGGTAGTCTCTTAATGATGATTTTGTTGAACAAAATGGAAGATTTGACTTGCCATCTAGAGGTGGTTTTTTTGTGATCATGGGTCTTGGATGTCTCATTTTGATTTGATTCTAGAAGAAGAGATTTTGAGTGGGTTTCCCCTAAGAGAGGGGTTTTGCCCTAGATGAAAACCTATATCTTGTGTCCACTGATTTTCTGTGATCTTCATGATGTTTGGTTGTTTTGCTAATTGTTTGATGATAAAACACAAATAATAACAAGATGATTAAAATTCAGTCACAAACAATTATTTATAAAAGAGAAATCATGATCTAATTCTATAGCCTCTGGATTTATCAACATGATATCAGAGCAAGGTTAGAGCAAGGTTTGGACATGGAGGCAGGAAGATGTTGGGTGTGGAGCCTCATTATCTTCTATATTCAAAGGTATCGCCACATAGGACCCCAGCTCGAAATGGGGGCGGCAACGCCGCCCGTAAAATGTTCGTTGCAGGGGGTCCAGGGGGGCGGCTGCGACCTTTGGGAGCCCCCCTGGCGGGGGGTTTCGGGGGCAGCGCCCCCGAAGCTAAAAACAGCTATAAAATTGCCTTGTAAAAGTATAGTAATTTCTAGTCAATCTGGGCCGTTCATTAGGCGGATGATCTGACGGTAGAACTTATGCTTAGTTTAGGGTTTTTTGCCCTAGAAGGCAACCCCTCTCTTTGTATGAGGGTATTGTATTCGAGGCTGTGTGATAGATGTGTATTCTGTGAGTGAGAAACAGAGAGGTGAGAATGTGAGAGAAAACAGAGGATATCTGGCCCAAACTGGGTGAACCACGTATATCTGTGTCTCTCTTGTTTTGTGCGTTTTCTGTGTTTATATATTTCTGCAATATTTTATGTGTTCCATTGCTCCGTAATATATAATTTTCTAACAGAAGATCACTTTGTTCACATCAAATTATTATGCATCATGTGGCTTGACTAGATTTGTTTTGTGGCAAGTTTTGAGTTTGCATTCCCTGATTCTGAAGCATCGCATCTTTCTTTTTAAACATGATTAATATTTATAATGGCTCGGTATCTGTGGCTCGCTCGCACTCATGATCACAACCATGTGGCTTGTTTGCATCCATTATGGTTTTGTACTCTGTGATCTCAGATATTCTATGGAAATTTGATTTTGATAGGATTGTGACTTGTGTTATATTCATAATAGCTAGCATGCCCTATATTGTTATATACAGTAGCTCGCTCTGATTAGTTTACACTATAAATTTCGCTCTCTTTGTGGCATATGGATCTCGCTCAGAGTCGCATATTCGTTTCAATTTAGGTCTCCTCACATTTAGGTCTGTGGCTCCTCACATTTAGGTCTGTGGCTCACACGATTGGGATGACACTCTCTATGAAAGGATCATAAGACATTTCGGAAGCTCGCATTTGGAACTCGCATTTGGTAATGGCTCACATTTGTTAATTGGCATTATACTTTTTGTTGGATCTAACATGATCCCTATCGCCTTCAGTGACTCAACAGGGTCGTTCTGTGGCTCATTATAAAATACAAATTACAAGTGGACTGTGGTTCATATAATTAACAATGGCACGCAACTCTGCTTGACATTGCATCACAATGACACTTCATTGACATCGCTATACAGTGACATTATTTATATAATAGTGGCTCGCATTTATATAATTGTGGCTCGTATAACATATCTCTGTGTTAGTTCGTTACCAGAAAAACTGCATAATCCTCAGAAACTTGCATCTACAGTGGCATCCTGAATTTTTTGTACAGCAGTGGCATCACTCTTACTATATGCAAATCGCATCAATGACAGTGACTCGCATCAGAATGACTCGATTATAGTAGCTAGTCTGTGGCACGCATTACATTTACTATGACTCACACTCTATATGCTCATTGACATTATAATCTGAAGTTGGCGCTTCATGTAGTTCTATGGCTCAGTTCCTTGTGGCTCGTGTGACTGCTCATGTGGTACTTAGTTGTGATAACTCGCTTTGATGAGTCGCATCTTCTCTGTGGAGGTTCGCACTTTCTGTAGTTTCTAGCAGCTATATGGCTCACTTTATGATGCGTGGACTATGACTTGAACATTGAATTTGATAAAGTGGCCAGAGATATTAGCGTGAAGTGACTGCTGCCTGAAAGATATAAAACCCTAAAAAATCTATTTAAAGGAAACCCTAGGCTGAACGTAATCTCAAGCTACAATAGTCCAAAATGTACAGTAGTCTGAAATCTGAAGTTACTGTGGTTATTATGATTGAGGTGTTGAAACATCTATGTGACTTATTGAAGAAACGAAGTTGTCTCTTTTAAATCAAAGACTAGATCTCTGCAATAGTGGAGATCAGGTAAGGTTCCAAAAAGACAGTTTTGGAAGCAAGGATGGAAGAACAAAGTGTTTTGATAATGATTGGACTTGGCACCCAAAGAACAAAGGAATCTTCACAAGGAAGAAATGAGGTAAAATTTGCAAGATACGTATAATTACTAAATGCATTTCTTGTTTGTGTGGAAGACTAAGGGTTTATAATATTGTTAGGAATCTTAGATTCCTAAGACTTTTTCCTTTTTGATAAGTATATGGCTTCTAAGATCCCTAGTCTTCTAGGGTTTCTATATCTTCGATTGAATTAACCCTAGATGTATATTGCCCCAACCAAGTTGTCCCTTCTAAAGAAACCTTACCTTTTGGATATGAGGGTTTGTAGATTTTAACAAAAAAAAATTGGTATTTAGGTTTCGTAATCCTTAGATGGGACTTGAATTTGAAAACCTTCGAATAGTGAAAACCCTAAATCCTTATTATTTGTTATGAAGCCTTAGCTCTTTATTTGTAGGGATTGTTGATAGAATCAAGGATATGTAGTAAAACCCTAGCAAGGGTTGATGTAAAAGTGAAACCTAGGGCTTGAATAAAATAACCCTAGGTTTAGAAGTTTCTGCTCAAACTAAAAACCCTAATAAGGGTTAGGTCATATGATATCTAGGGTTTCTAACCAAAACCCTAGATGCACACCTTTTTGAAGTAATGATAACCCTAGATTGATCAAATCACTATCATGCCCTTGTCTTTGTATATTTTTCTTGGTTGCACTTGTCGGTGAATATTACAGGTACATAATAAAGAAAGCAAGATGAGAAAGATGAAACATCATTTCAAAGCACACTCATACTTGTTGATTGCTTGAAAATGATGAGCATAATGGAAAGAGGGAACTCAATCATTATCACATGAATATAATAATATTAATCAACATCAAACATAGTCTACCGAAGAAAAGAAGGGAGTCAACAATGACAACTCCAAAGAAGATATTACAACTTGGTAAATCCTTGGGCACTTTAATAGATGAAGGTAGATTCATGTGGAGACGGATCATAAGGATGTTGATGCTTTGATAAGAAGGTCATCATGATGAGGTAAGTTTAAACTGTTGTTGGTTATCTCGTTAACATATTGTTTTGTTACCTATTGTGGGTATATATGAAGAATATTGATGCAAGCTCAATATATTTGGCAATTATGAAGTCAATATGTGTTCATTAAAAGGTAACAGTACGAGAAGATAACTTGAAGGTCAAGTTGATACAACAAGAAGGAAATTACTTTCATAAGGAAGCTATGATTAGCTTGAAGAGGATCAATATAATGACTTCATTGATGATGACAAGACGAAAGTGATGAGAAAGATTGATGACTTGAACCCTATCACAAGTGTTAGAGGATCCTTCCATGATGTTAAGGAAGGTTGAAGTTCTCTGATGACATGATGATGCAAAAGGTAGAACATGTGTAGTTACTACTACTATGATCTCCACTGAAACAACTAAGTAGCTCATATTGAACACATCTCCCTAGTTTAGAGGGAGCTTAGATATATTCTCTTTGTGTGCGAAGAAACATGTATATCCTCCTTGGTTAAGAGGGAGTGATGATGGACATGATTATCTACTTCATGTGTCGTGTAGTAGGCCAGGACTGATAGTCGTATGTTTAGTGAACGCCATAAGGAGAGAATGGGGACCGAAGAATTGGGTAAGCATCTAAGAATGCTACTCCTTGAGGATAGATGTTCCTTGAAGTTTGACCTTGATGATGACAAATATGTACTAATCTATATACCATAAGGCTAAGGCACCGACCATGTCATAATTATGATTTGTTGTACCTTAGGCCAATCGGCCCGTATGATGGTACTTAGGGTTGGTATCTTGGTAGGTTGCCTAGATGATACCTAGAGCTCTATTAGGTTTGGTACCTTAGCAGATGACCTAGATGGTACCTAGATCCTTATTGGTGTCTTGCAGATAGCCTAGATGACACCTGGATCCTTGTTAAGTACGTGTCTTGCTAGGTAGCCTAGATGACACATGGATCCTTGTTGAGTTGGTGTCCTAGCAGGTAGCCTAGATGACACTTGGATCCTTGTTGAGTTGGTGTCTTGGCAGGTAGCCTAGATGACTCCTGGATCCTTGTTGAGTACGTGTCTTGGCAGGTAGCCTAGATGACACGGGGATCCTTATTGAGTTGGTGTCTTGGTAGGTAGCCTAGATGACACATGGATCCTTGTTGAGTTGGTCTCTTTGCAGGAAGCCTAGATGACACCTAGATCCCTATTGGGTTGATACCTTGGAAGTTAGCCTAGATGGTATCAAGATCTCTTACATTGTATATGTTGATTGTTATACTCTTCTTAGAACATTTCAACTTGAGGTCATCCTTAGTTAAGAGGGTGTGTTGAAAGATGTAACTAGTTTTAGTCTTCACAATTGCACCTCTATGAGGAGGTGACGACACGACCCCACCATCCTCACAAGCCTGGAACAAAGGCCCCAACAATAGTTAAAGTGCATGTCATCGGGAGAAGTTAAGTGGGGTAGAGTGTCCAATGTGACCCACCCAAAAGGCATAAAGGCATTGTGGTTAAAGGTTTCAGTCATAGCGAAGAACGAAGGTTCTCACATTTGGCAGGGCTAATAAAAAAAATATAATTATACATGCATACATACATACATACATACATACATACATACACACATACATATATATATATATATATATATATATATATATATATATATATATATATATATATATATATATATTGCAAGCTCTAAGTTGTGAGGCTATTATGATGAGTTGGGAAGTCAAAGCAAAGAGTAGACTACCTAATAAATAAATAAAATGTTTACCCCATTCCTCTCATAGGACTTGAGGGATTGGGTACGTTACAATAAGATGAAGGGTTGGGGTAAAGAATAGTTTTGAGGCACAAGGAACGATAGAACAAGAAGCCTCGTCAATGTCTCAAAGAAGAGTGTTAAAAGTATATTATACCACAAGAAAAAGCTCTAGCAAGACTACACCATACCAATGGAAAGATAATATTTTGTTACATAAAATCATCAAATTTATTTATAAGGTAGTGTTGTAGCGGCTACAACCACCCTCCAAAATTTTTCCTTAGCCTCGTTTTGGCGCCTCCCTTCCAACCTTCATAGTAGCTTGCCTTGCTTTGTCAAGTTCACAACCTTCAATGTCTTTCTTGCACAAAGGCAGCCTATCGGCCACAGCTTGATCCATTCCCCTCACCGGTTGTTCACCCAGAAATGGTCCAGTTGCAAGATGAGCAGATTCCCCTTGAAAATTGCGCATTTTTGGAGGGCAACCAGCATTCCCTCCAGAATTTGCGTAATATTCTCTAGAAGCCTGTTGGGCTCCAAAATTGTGCAATCCTTCCTACCAACACTCCCAGCAGGATTTGCGCAAATTTCCCCAGCAAGGTTGCTCAGCCCAAAATTTGTGCAAATTTGCTCAGTAGGGCTGCTCAGCCTAGAATTTATGCAAATCTGGGTAGCAATCAGCCGCTCTACCCAGAAATTGCGCAAATATCCTGGGCAACCAGCCCAACTCCCAGCCAGAAATGCACATTTTTTCTCCAGCAATCGAGTAGTCTCTTGCATGTGAAGCTGAGTTGACCAATTCCCTCTAGGACTGAGCAAAACAAACTTGCATTCATGGGCTGGTTCTCCCAAGGTAGCATGCAAAGGCATCCCTTTTTTCAAGGATCTATGTTTAGTAGTTGGATGTTACATGCAAGGGGCAATTTTGAAACCTCCCACCAAGTGTCTAGATTCATGGCATGCGCGTCACAACCTTGATGTTATCAAAACTCATTAACCGGACGCTGCAGAGCTCATCCCTCACATCAACCTTGTAGCTCTAACATCCCACATCACATCTAGGAGCAGTCGGCACATTCATCTCAACTGTTTTGGGGTAAGCCCACTTCCCATGCCTTGTGCTACATTTCTGTCATTTTTCGTGTTTTCGCTTGGGGGAGTACAATTTTCTTGATTTATTTGAATGCTTGCTATCATTTACATATATACTAGCTTTTCCTAGATTTGTTTCAGTTTTCGTTGCTATCTCACTATTGTCACATGCATGAAACTATTTTGCATGGACGTTCGCCCAACCGGTGAACTTCCTCACCCACATGCATGTTGATATGTTTGTTGAATCTTTCATCCATGTTTTGCATGCATTGTCAATCACTTCTGCTATCACTTAGTGTCGCCATGCATTTACTGTCTTAGTTTATTTGAGTTACCCATCGGTGAGTCAGGCCAACCTTGGCCTGGACTCTACCTTCACCAAGGCTGCATTGCGCAATCTGGGGAAGGAAGGCTCACCTTCCTCTCCAGATTTGCACATTCTTGCTAAGCACTAGCCTCCATGACTGTTTGGTGCATTTATGGAGGATAGTGGTTGCTTGGCCCAAGAAATTGTGCAAATCTGTCCCTAGGCCAACAGTCAGCAGCCAGACTAGATTGTGCATTGCGCAGTTCCAGTAGTCAACCAGTCTCCCAACAGCCAAGATTGTGCCTTATGCAGTCTTAGCAGTCGGTGTCCTGACCTCCTGACAGAAATTGCGCAACCTTCATGATCATGCACCCTGGTATGTTACAAGTGAGTTCTCATGTTCATTTTGGTTTTTGACCAACAGATTGCTTTCCATGAGTGTTTCCATGTCTCCAGGTATCCCAGGTGTTCATCTGCGTCTCAGTAGTACAGGTACAATGATTTCCAGGAGAGCAGAGATGAAGACACCGTTCAGAGCACACTTGGGGATGCAGTTGATCAAGTGTCCATGGACTTGCCTACCCACGAAGACATCAAGTTGTTCGTAGACAAGGACATCAAGATATGACAACAGTAGCATCACAACGAGCAGGATCATGAACAACAACTAAGCAGGAGTTGCATGTGTTGAAGCAACAACTCACGAAGAAAATGAAGCTGCAAATACAGACAAATGAGTTGCAACAAGAACAGGAACAACAGTGGGCACAACATGCACTCATGGATGAAACTGTGCCTGTACAAGTTAAGGATCCATCCCAACAGCTGACGCAGAGTAGACATTGTGAGTAGTGTTTTTGATCGCATGCAAGGGATTCAAGAGCATGCATGCCGTTGAGCACACACATGCAATCCAACCCATTCAACACACTCACTATGGTGAAGACAAGAAGCAAGTCCAACTGGGGTTGAACATGTACTTTGACAAGTTGATGTGCATGATCACTAGCACACACTTGAAGATCAGCATGGACCAATGCACCGGTTGCAACAGAGGCAAGAGTTCGCTTTAGCAAGATGTCACCATGAGGTACATGCACACCATCATAGACGACCAAGCTTGGCATCAACTCACCGCCTTCACAATCACAAGCATGTCAAAGAGTTGGTCTCATCACAACGGACTGAGTGTCAGTGATGTCTTGCAAGGCTTGCTCAAGCCATGTTGTCTCACATGAGTACATGTGCATTGTAATGTTGAGTCATGTCAAGTGTAAGTCAAGTGTTAATGGTTGGATGTAACAGTCATAGAGTAGGTGAAGAGTCATGAGGGTAGTTGGAATGTCACAAAGGGGAATGTCAAGGGTCACCTGACCCTTTGCTATAAATAGTCCCTCATAACTCATTGTAGAGGCTTTTGGTCAGCCAAGATTCTACTAAGACTATCTTAAAGAAGGCTTGGATAGTATTGTAATGCGCCTTGGCTTCTCCACTGTACGGATCTAGTACATCTCTTTGGAGGAGCACGCAAATGTGGTTGTAACATTCCACTGTTGGGGCTAGCAGGTTTACATGGATGTATTGTATGATTGAGACTTACACTTATTTATATAATAATAAGAGCCAGCACATTTTCATGCATATGTTGTTATTGTAGTTGGACTGCTTCGGTTGCCTTAATGATATATGTTGTTTAACTTACGTACTTGTGTATGAACTGATTCACATGAAATTATATGAATCTTGTTGTTAATGTGTTGTATATTTTGTTAATGTTGTCACTGTCCATGTCGACTGCTCTTCTGTACATCAGATAAACCTTTTACATGAACCTTGCTGTAACAACTATCATCCTCCTCTCCTGCTGATCCATGAGTGTTGTACGTGTTATCTTACCTTGTATGATGTGAGTGTCGCATCTGAGTGGACTGCTTCGCTGGAAGTTGTGCATGTCCTTTTGTGTTGTGTGTTCCTAGCCAAGTTGGGACTGATCCCTTTCAACTTAGAACTCACCTTCACCTTCTTCTCCTTCGAAGTGTTAGAACCTCTCATACACCTTCCTTGAATCACTACATCAGTTACACCCTGGCTACTGACAGAGTTATCTTACTTGCCTTTGTGCGACATCACAGTCAAGGCATTACCTTACGACCCACTGCTGGGACTCCTACACCAAACAGTCTGAGGTCTAATTGGGACTTCTTACCGGGGAGATCCCCTTGACATGTTGGCGGGTCCAGCACCATCAACATTTTTGGCACTAGAAGGAGGGCCTGATGACAAGTTGTGTCCTCTCATCCAGTTTTGAACCTTTTCATATCTTTCATGGAGTCTTGCACTCTTCTTCCCTTGAGGTGTTTTTCGAATCATGAAGATGTCTCCATCTCAGGGAAGCTTTTCGATCTCTTGTCCACTCACATGTATGATGGTGAAGGTGAAGTGGCCTGGCCTGAGCCCTTATATAACTTTCTTTCCATGATTCATGAGGAAGATGAGTTTTCTGACGAACAGGCTGGTTGGCTACTTGCATACAAACTTCACGAATCTCCATTTCGTTGGGCGCTCAGCCTACTTGCTAACACCGTGCACTCATTAGGGTACTTCTGTGATCTCATTGAAGACATGTTCTATCATTTTGATCCAGACCATCTTGACCGAAAACTGTTACAGCAACAGAGGGCTCCACATGAATTGGTTAATAATTTTTGGTAGCGCTTTCGTGACTTACAGTTTCAAGCTCCGAGGAGCCAGATGAATTTTTCTTATCTTTGGGACCGGTTCGAGTACTGCCTTAAGAAATCTGCGTGTCCCAAGAGAAAGTTTGATATCAAGCCTCGCTCAACATTCTTCGTTGATGGAGCTACGCAATCTCATGTGGAAGCGGGCATTGTCTCAACTAACTGTCTGCCTTCCTCTTATTCAACAGCTCCACCACTGCCTAGTGATGTTGAGGATCATGCTCACACACATGTTCATCCTTCACATCCTCCCAACATCACTTCACTCAATTTACGAGCAGATTTGGTTGTGAGTCCTTCAAGTCCTCATATGCATTCTTTTCTATGACCTCCGTCTTCACACCCGTGTGTTCCTCCGAATGATGTTGTCATGTGCTCATCCATTCTAGACTCTTCACTTGTTGCAAACGAGGAACAACCCGCTAACAGAGTTGGTGTTGCACAACCAACATGCGTTGTCATTCATGAAGAGTATGACTGGGAGTTTGAGCATCAACACTCAACGAAGGATGACTCCCTTCCATCTGAGCCCCCTCTATTCTTTCCTAACATCGTTGGTGAACCTGTCATCCATGATTTCGCATGCGTGTCTTCATCCACAGATGCACCCATTGTTGATCTTTCACAGGACACACTGTATGTTAGTCCATAATCCAACAATGGAGAGGACTAATCATTCATTGGAAATCCACTTGATATTTCATCTTCTTCATTTGGAAACGCAGAGGGTGAACATCCTTCCTCCTCATCTACCCCTCTGTGTGAATCATCAATCCATGAGGATGCTGACCAACATCCTAAATTTTCTGATCTTGGTTGTCGTAATCTCTTCACCTCATCATCTGATCATGATGTTGATTCACTCGTTGTTAATCCGTCTAACCCACTGGTCTACGAAGATCCATGTGTCAATGAAGTCGAAACCCCACAAACTATCGAGGAACTTCAGCTCAAGAAATTTTTCAAACACTCAAGGCTCCTCATCACTCATCTGTATGCACTCAAGATCAATATAACACTCATATTTTACTTCCTCCACTGGAACTACATGATCTCATTTCTCATACATTGGAGGAGTCTTACATTTCAAGAACTCGTGCATGACGCAAGTTATCTTTGTTTCTTTCGTTTGCTTGCATGTCATAGTCAAGAGTGTGCCTATGCTTCAAAGTTGCATGTAGTGTCACACAACACCATGATAAGTCCGTAGACTGCTCATCATGCACATGCACTCACTTATGTCCTCTGGGCACTTTGAATCACAAAGTGTGGTTGTCATCATTGTTATATCTTTCTTGCTTGCTGGTTCGGACAACTAGGTTTCTTGCAGACCAAGCCTTCATCAACATGGGTATACTAATGTGCCGGTGGCTGCATTGGAAGTATCACTTCACATAATCAGGCCCATGCACTGTTAGTGTAGGAGTAGGAGTAGTGTTTGCTTTCAGTTGTTTGCTTGCATGCTTGTTTGCTTATATGCTTTGTTTGCTTGTTTGTTTGCTTGCTTGTTTGCTTACGTGCTTTGCTTTCACTTTTGCTTTGTTTTTGCTTTTCTTTGGTCTTTTTCAATTCGCTTGTTTTGTTCATAGGATAGTTTTGCATGAAACCATGTATGACTCTTGAAACGAGATGGGTAAAGTACAAGAGGGCTTGTACAACTATTACTACTTGGTTATCTGTCATCTTGCCTCTGTGTGATGAGCTTGTTACTTTTATTCCATGATACATTGAAGGAAAATACGTACTGTTCGAAGTGAACCTTGGTGAAAATACGATGCTTGCGCGATAACTAGTGTCACCTTCAATAGTCGGTTGTTTTTGGGTTAACCCTTGTCAGCTCAGTCAAGTAGAGTAAGGTGAGGGGGAAAACCTTAATAGGCATGTCAGAGAGACAATAAACTACTTCTCTACTGGAACAACCTCTTAAGCTCTCAATAAGTCAGGATCCCTCTTCTGCCTATGAAATGAATAAGTGTTATGCACAGTGAAAATTAAAAAGATGAAAAGTCAAAAATTCAAAATGAAAAATGAATAAGGCGAAAGAAGAGAAAGGCTTCTTGGGCAGGGAGGTGATGCAAGTAACTCTGCCAAGGTACTGACCAGGCTCACTGGCAGTGGAGCCATGCTTGTGTTCCTATGTGACTCCACCGGGGTACTGTCCAGGCTTGCTGGCAGTGGAGTAACACTAGAGATGAAACTAAGACTCTAACGATTATACTGCTTGTGCACCTATATACCCCTCAACCCTAATCGAAACAACGGTGTTGCCTTGGCTTGGAATGTGTATCAATCGACCAAGGGTTTGGTAGATGCTACATCTTACAATCAAGTTAGTGTGAAACCAAGATGATTTGAAAACTGAACAACACTTCTGGAGGTGTTAGACTTACTTTTCATGAACAAGGTCCATTCAGAGAGCTGGAGTTATACCAATGTGTCACCAAGTGTTGTAGTGGCTACAACCACCCTCCAAAATTTTTCCTTAGCCTCATTTTGGAGCTTCCCTTGCAACCTTCACAGTAGCTTGCCTTGCTTCATCAAGTTCACAAGCTTCAGTGTCTTTCTTTCACAAAGGCAGTGTGTCGGTCACAGCTTGATTCGTTCCCCTCATAGGTTGTTCACCCAGACTTTGTCCAGCTGCAAGCTGAGTAACTTCCCCTTGAAAATTGCGCATATTTGGAGGGAAACCAACCTTCCCTCCAGAAATTGTGCAATCCTCTCTGGTAGCCTACTAAGCTCCAGGATTGCGCAATCTTTCCTGCCAACACTCCCAACAGGATTTGTGCAAATTTCCCCAGCAAGGCTGCTCATCCCAAAATTTGTGCAAATATGGGCAGTAGTCAGCTGCTCTACCCATAAATTGCACAAATCTCCTAGGTAACCAGCCTAGCTCCCATCCAGAAATGCGCATTTTTTCTCCAGCAGTCGAGCAGTCTCTTGTATGTGCAACTGAGTTTACGGTTCCCTCCGAGACTGAGAAAAACAGACTTGCATGCATGGGTTGCTTCTCCCAAGTTTGCATGCAAATGCATCCCTTGTTTTAGGGGTCTATGTTTAGCAGTTGGAGGTTACATGCAAGGCGCAATTCTGAAACCTCCCACCGAGTGTCGCTTCCCCTAGATTCGTGGCATGCGCATCACAACGTTGATGTTATCAAAACTCATCAACTGGATGCTACAGAGCTCATTCCTAACATCAACCTTGCAACTCTAACATCCCACATCACATCTAGGAGTAGTCGGCACATTCAGCGTAGGTGTTTTGGGGTAAGCCCACTTCCAATCCCTTGTGCTAAATTTCTGTTGTTTTTTGTGTTTTCTATTGTGGGAGTATTGTTTTCTTGATTTCTTTCAACACTTGTTGTCGTTTACATATATATACTAGCTTGTCCTAGCTCTATTTTAGTTTTCGTTGCTATCTCACTGTTATTGCATGCATGAAACTGTTTTGCACGGACGTTTGCCCAACCGACGAATTGCCTCACCCACATGCATGTTGATCTGTTTGTTGAATCTTTCATCCATGTTTTTCATGCACTGTCAATCACTTTTGTTATCACTTAGTGTCACCATTCATTTACTATCTTAGTTGCTTTCAATTGCCCATCGGCGAGTTGAGCCAACCTTGGCCTGGGCTCTCCCTTCACCAAGGCTGCATTACGCAATCTAGGGAAGGAAGGCTCACCTTCCTCTCCTGATTTGTGCATTCCTACCAAGCACTAGCCTCCAAGGCTGTTTTGCACATTTCTGGAGGACAGTGGCTGCTTGGCCCAAGAAATTGCGCAAATATGTCCCTAGGCCTCCAATCCTTCCTAGCTGGAATTGCGTATTACACAATCCAAGTAGTCAACAGCCAGACTAGACTGTGCATTGTGCAGTTCCAACACTCATCTAGAGTCCCAACAAACCAGAGTGTGCCTTGTGTAGTCTTGGCAGTCAGTCTCCCGAATTCCTAGGTGAAATTGCGCAACCTTCATGATCATGCACCCAGGTATGTTACAAGTGAGTTCTCATGTTCATTTTGGTTTTCAAATGATAGATTGCATGCCATGAGTGTTGCCATGTCTCCAGGTATCCCAGGTCTTCATCTGCCTCTCAGCAGTACAGGTACAATGGTTTCTAGGAGAGTGGAGATGAAGACACCGTTCAGAGCACACTTGGGGATGTAGTCGATCAAGTGTCCATGGACTTGCCTACCCACGAAGACATCAAGTTGTTTGTAGACAAGGACATCAAGATATGACAACAACAACATCATGAACAACAGTTGAAGACAACATACCAAATGCAACGAATACAGGAGGCTTGTTGACAACACGAAGGTGGAACAAGGTTGCAAGCTCAAGCAGGGCCATTGATGATGAAAGCAACTTTGGAGACTTCGGCTACGAAGTGACGGCACAACATGAAGATCACGTGAAGGCAGAAGATGGAATAAAGAAGGAGTTGCATGTGATGAAGCAACAACTCAGGAAGAACATGAAGTTGCACAGACAGACGAATGAGTAGCAATAGGAATACGAACAATAGTGGGCACAACATGCACTCATGGATGAAATTGCGCTCGTACAAGTTAAGGATCCATCCCAGCAGCTAACACATAGGAGACATGGTGAGTAGTGTTGTTGATCGCATGCAAGGGATTCAGCAGCATGCATGTCGTTGAGTGCACACATGCAATCCAACCCATTCAAAACACTCACCAAGGCGAAGACAAGAAACAATTCCAACTGGGGCTGAACATGTACTTCGGCAAGTTAATGCGCATGACCACCAACACACACTTGAAGATCAACACAGGCACTATGCATAAATGTGTTGTCGGTTCAACTGTACCTAAGAAGACCATGCACATGTTAGAAGATGACTTGGATGAAGGGGCTAAACCAATGCACCGGTTGCAATGGAGGCAAGAGTTCGCTTAAGCAAGATGTCACCATGAGGTGCATGCACACCATCACAGATGGCCAAGCTTGCCATCAACTCACCTCCTTCACCATCACAAGAATGTCAAAGAGTTGGTCTCATCACAGCGGACCGAGTGTTAGTGATGTCTTGCCAAGCTTGCTCAAGCTAGGTTGTCTCACATGAGTACATGTGCATTGTAATGTTGAGTCATGTCAAGTGTAAGTCAAGTGTCAATGGTTGGATGTAACAGTCATAGAATAGGTGAAGAGTCATGATGGTAGTTGAACTGTCACAAAGCAGAATGCCAATGGTCACCCCAACCTTTGCTATAAATAGTTCCTCATAACTCATTGTAGAGGCATTTGCTTAGCCAAGCTTCTACTAAGACTATCTTGAAGAAGGCTTGGATAGTATTGTAACACGCCTTGGCTTCTCCACTACACGGAGCTAGTACATCTCTTTGGAAGAGTAGGCAGATGTGGCTGTAACGTTTCACTTTTAGGGCTAGTAGGTTTACATGGATGTATTCTATGATTGAGACTTACACTTCTTTATATAATAATAAGAACCAACAAATTTTCATGCATATGTTGTTATTGTAGTTGGATTGCTCCGGTTGCCTTAATGATATATGTTGTTTAACTTACATACTTGTGTATGAATTGATTCACATGTAATTATATGAATCTTGTTGTTAATGTGTTTTATATGTTGTTAATGTTGTCACCGTCTCTGTCGACTGCTCTGCCGAACTTCAGACAAACCTTTCACATTAACCTTGTTGTAACAACCGTCGCACTCGTCTCGGACTGATCTGTGAGTGTTGTACGTGTTATCTTACCTTGTATGATGTGACTACCGCATCTGAGTGGACTGCTCCGCTGGAAGCTGTGCATGTCCTTTTGTGTTGTGTGTTCCTAACCGATTTGGGACTGATACCTTTCAACCTGGAATCCACCTTCACCTTCTTCTCCCTTTGAAGTGTTAGAACCTCTCATACACCTTCCTTGACTCACTGCATCAGTTACACCCTTGCTATTGACAGAGTTATCTTACTTGCCTCTGTGGGACATCGCGGTCAAGGCAATACCTTACGACCCACTGCTGGGACTCCTACACCAAGCGTCTAAGGTCTAATTGGGACTTCTTACTGAGGAGATCCCCTTGACATGTTGGGAGGTCTAGCATCGTCAACAGGTGGAAACATTGCAAAACAAATAGTTTTAAGTCGCTACCATTAGTTGTCAAGACGAGAATTTTACGATCAATTGAAATTCGTCTACAAGATCCTTGATATATTAGATTTTTAGATAAGGTATGTTCTAGGATTTTCTCTAATATCTAGTATACTATAGCTCTTGGTCATAGCCTTGGTCATGAGGCTGCTTATGTGTAGCACTTGAGGGCTTAATCCATGTCGCATATCACCATATCAACATTTTATTAAAAGGGAAGATTTTGATTTAGCCAATATCTTGGTTTCCCGCTGTCATCAGTTAATAGACTTGGGAAATAGAAATATTTCCATCTAGTGATATCCATTACACCAAAGACTCGACATAGTAGAGATCTTCATGATAGCACATTTCTAGTTCTCAAGGTGTTTCGATGTCCCAATATTTGTTAGCTAATATGCCCAATAGATAGACATTTTTCATGTCAAAGGATGAAAAAGAACTTGGTTTTGCAACCATTTTTAGTGTTAAAGTTTTTTGGGTGATTTCCCAATATCTCGATGAAAAGTGAAATTTGGTGGTTGTGACCCCATCATCACCAGTGACAACAATAAATGGAAATTTTTCCAACAAGTGAAGGATTGTTTCTCAAGACAATCTCACAATGGGAGATTTAGAAGTACTTTATTCATACATTCCTTTGGTACTTGATATCCTAGTGGGTTGTGCCATCAACTAATGGAGAATTTGTAGAGAGATGATAGAAAGAATTCCCATATCGAGGACCAAAAGAAATTTGTTTTTGTTTCTCGATATTTTATCGATAACATAGTATTGTGATAAGCATTAGGGCATATCACAAGGTTATATGTGGTAGTGTTGAGGCTAAATGTTTCATTGAAAGCACATTTTTTTTTATAGTAATGAGTGCTTTGTATTTTGAGCACCTATTCTAAAAATGGGTTAAAGGAAGCACCAAGGTCTAACATTGTTGAGCACACAATGTAGTTTTTGAAAGTTTGAGTTGAAGGATGTTGAAAGATGTAACTAGTTTCAGTCTTCATAATTGGGTCTCTATGTATTTTATGTAAAAGGAAAAAAGAGAAAAGGAGAAAAATAATTTTTTTTTTTCAAACATGGGTTTCATGCTCAAAAGTAATTTTATTTTTAATATTTTATTAGATAAGCATGTTCTTCATGCTTATAGGATTTGTTGAGTTAAAGAGTTAAAGTCCTATTTGGACCTCTTGAAAAAAGGAAAAGAACAATGTTTTTTTGAGTATATAATTTGGGGTCAAAAACCCCTCTAGATGCCAAGTCAGCCTACATGACAAGTAGGCCGTGCACCAATGGACATGTATATTCTCACCCCTCTGAATAGAAGATGATATGAGCTCATTTGGATACACATTCTTAAGTGATTTAGCGTCTGAACTTTCACAAAAGATAGAGGGCCGTAATCTGAGATGGAAGAAAAAGTTTTTGAGCTAGAACAAGTGGAAATTCTACCTTGGTACATTTCTTTTTGGTAGTCTCTTAATGATGATTTTGTTGAACAAAATGGAAGATTTGACTTGCCATCTAGAGGTGGTTTTTTTGTGATCATGGATCTTGGATGTCTCATTTTGATTTGATTCTAGAAGAAGAGATTTTGAGTGGGTTTCCCCTAAGAGAGGGGTTTTGCCCTAGATGAAAACCTATATCTTGTGTCCACTGATTTTCTGTGATCTTCATGATGTTTGGTTGTTTTGCTAATTGTTTGATGATAAAACACAAATAATAACAAGATGATTAAAATTCAGTCACAAACAATTATTTATAAAAGAGAAATCATGATCTAATTCTATAGCCTCTGGATTTATCAACATGATATCAGAGCAAGGTTAGAGCAAGGTTTGGACATGGAGGCAGGAAGATGTTGGGTGTGGAGCCTGATTATCTTCTATATTCAAAGGTATCGCCACATAGGACCCCAGCTCGAAATGGGGGTGGCAACGCCGCCCGTAAAATGTTCATTGCAGGGGGTCCAAGGGGGGCGGCTGCGACCTTTGGGAGCCCCCCTCTGGCGGGGGGTTTCGGGGGCAGCGCCCCCGAAGCTAAAAACAGCTGTAAAATTGCCTTGTAAAAGTATAGTAATTTCTAGTCAATCTGGGCCGTTCATTAGGCGGATGATCTGACGGTAGAACTTATGTTTAGTTTAGGGTTTTTTGCCCTAGAAGGCAACCCCTCTCTTTGTATGAGGGTATTGTATTCGAGGCTGTGTGATAGATGTGTATTCTGTGAGTGAGAAACAGAGAGGTGAGACTGTGAGAGAAAACAGAGGAGCGGATTTGCTGTAGTTTGTGTCTCTTCATTTTGCTGGATAATAAAAAGGAAGGACTGGCTGTTCGGGTGGACGTAGGCCAAACTGGTTGAACCACGTATATCTGTGTCTCTCTTGTTTTGTGCGTTTTCTGTGTTTATATATTTCTGCAATATTTTATGTGTTCCATTGCTCCGTAATATATAATTTTCTAACAGAAGATCACTTTGTTCACATCAAAGTATTATGCATCATGTGGGTTGACTAGATTTGTTTTGTGGCAAGCTTTGAGTTTGCATTCCCTGATTCTGAATCATCGCATCTTTCTTTTTAAACATGATTAATATTTATAATGGCTCGGTATCTGTGGCTCGCTCGCACTCATGATCACAACCATGTGGCTTGTTTGCATCCATTATGGTTTTGTACTCTGTGATCTCAGATATTCTATGGAAATTTGATTTTGATAGGATTGTGACTTGTGTTATATTCATAATAGCTAGCATGCCCTATATTGTTATATACAGTAGCTCGCTCTGATTAGTTTACACTATAAATTTCGCTCTCTTTGTGGCATATGGATCTCGCTCAGAGTCGCATATTCGTTTCAATTTAGGTCTCCTCACATTTAGGTCTGTGGCTCCTCACATTTAGGTCTGTGGCTCACACGATTGGGATGACACTCTCTATGAAAGGATCATAAGACATTTCGGAAGCTCGCATTTGGAACTCGCATTTGGTAATGGCTCACATTTGTTAATTGGCATTATACTTTTTGTTGGATCTAACATGATCCCTATCTCGCCTTCAGTGACTCAACAGGGTCGTTCTGTGGCTCATTATAAAATACAAATTACAAGTGGACTGTGGTTCATATAATTAACAATGGCACGCAACTCTGCTTGACATTGCATCACAATGACACTTCATTGGCATCGCTATACAGTGACATTATTTATATAATAGTGGCTCGCATTTATATAATTGTGGCTCGTATAACATATCTCTGTGTTAGTTCGTTACCAGAAAAACTGCATAATCCTCAGAAACTTGCATCTACAGTGGCATCCTGAATTTTTTGTACAACAGTGGCATCACTCTTACTATATGCAAATCGCATCAATGACAGTGACTCGCATCAGAATGACTCGATTATAGTAGCTAGTCTGTGGCACGCATTACATTTACTATGACTCACACTCTATATGCTCATTGACATTATAATCTGAAGTTGGCGCTTCATGTAGTTCTATGGCTCAGTTCCTTGTGGCTCGTGTGACTGCTCATGTGGTACTTAGTTGTGATAACTCGCTTTGATGAGTCGCATCTTCTCTGTGGAGGTTCGCACTTTCTGTAGTTTCTAGCATCTATATGGCTCACTTTATGATGCGTGGACTATGACTTGAACATTGAATTTGATAAAGTGGCCAGAGATATTAGCGTGAAGTGACTGCTGCCTGAAAGATATAAAACCCTAAAAAATCTATTTAAAGGAAGCCCTAGGCTGAACGTAATCTCAAGCTACAATAGTCCAAAATGTACAGTAGTCTGAAATCTGAAGTTACTGTGGTTATTATGATTGAGGTGTTGAAACATCTATGTGACTTATTGAAGAAACGAAGTTGTCTCTTTTAAATCAAAGACTAGATCTCTGCAATAGTGGAGATCAGGTAAGGTTCCAAAAAGACAGTTTTGGAAGCAAGGATGGAAGAACAAAGTGTTTTGATAATGATTGGACTTGGCACCCAAAGAACAACGGAATCTTCACAAGGAAGAAATGAGGTAAAATTTGCAAGATACGTATAATTACTAAATGCATTTCTGGTTTGTGTGGAAGACTAAGGGTTTATAATATTGTTAGGAATCTTAGATTCCTAAGACTTTTTCCTTTTTGATAAGTATATGGCTTCTAAGATCCCAGTCTTCTAGGGTTTCTATATCTTAGATTGAATTAACCCTAGATGTATATTGCCCCAACCAAGTTGTCCCTTCTAAAGAAACCTTACCTTTTGGATATGAGGGTTTGTAGATTTTAACAAAAAAAATTGGTATTTAGGTTTCGTAATCCTTAGATGGGACTTGAATTTGAAAACCTTCGAATAGTGGAAACCCTAAATCCTTATTATTTGTTATGAAGCCTTAGCTCTTTATTTGTAGGGATTGTTGATAGAATCAAGGATATGTAGTAAAACCCTAGCAAGGGTTGATGTAAAAGTGAAACCTAGGGCTTGAATATCATAACCCTAGGTTTAGAAGTTTCTCCTCAAACTAAAAACCCTAATAAGGGTTAGGTCATATGATATCTAGGGTTTCTAACCAAAACCCTAGATGCACACCTTTTTGAAGTAATGATAACCCTAGATTGATCAAATCAATATCATGCCCTTGTCTTTGTATATTTTGCTTGGTTGCACTTGTCGGTGAATATTACAGGTACATAATAAAGAAAGCAAGATGAGAAAGATGAAACATCATTTCAAAGCACACTCATACTTGTTGATTGCTTGAAAATGATGAGCATAATGGAAAGAGGGAACTCAATCATTATCACATGAATATAATAATATTAATCAACATCAAACATAGTCTACCGAAGAAAAGAAGGGAGTTAACAATGACAACTCCAAAGAAGATATTACAACTTGGTAATCCAACTCGATCCTTGGGCACTTTAATACATGAAGGTAGATTCATGTGGAAATGGATCATAATGATGTTGATGCTTTGATAAGAAGGTCATCATGATGAGGTAAGTTTAAACTGTTGTTGGTTATCTCGTTAACATATTGTTTTGTTATCTATTGCGGGAATATATGAAGAATGTTGATGCAAGCTCAATAGATTTGGCAATTATGAAGTCAATATTTGTTCATTAAAAGGTAACAGTACGTGAAGATAACTTGAAGGTCAAGTTGATACAACAAGAAGGAAATTACTTTCATAAGGAAGCTATGATTAGCTTGAAGAGGATCAATATAATGACTTCATTGATGATGACAAGACGAAAGTGATGAGAAAGATTGATGACTTGAACCCTATCACAAGTGTTAGAGGATCCTTCCATGATGTTAAGGAAGGTTGAAGTTCTTTGATGACATGATGATGCAAAAGGTAGAACCTGTGTAGTTACTACTACTATGATCTCCACTGAAACAACTAAGTAGCTGATATTGAACACATCTCCTTAGTTTAGAGGGAGCTTAGATATATTCTCTTTGTGTGCGAAGACACATGCATATCCTCCTTAGTTAAGAGGGAGTGATGATGGACATGATTATCTACTTCATGTGTCGTGTAGTAGGCCAGGACTGATAGTCGTATGTTTAGTGAACGTCATAAGGAGAGAATGGGGACCGAAGAATTGGGTAAGCATCTAAGAATGCTACTCCTTGAGGATAGATGTTCCTTGAAGTTTGACCTTGATGATGACAAATATGTACTAATCTATATACCATAAGGCTAAGGCACCGACTATGTCATAATTATGATTTGTTGTACCTTAGGCTAATCGGCCCGTATGATGGTAGTTAGGGCTGGTATCTTGGTAGGTCACCTAGATGATACATAGAGCTCTATTAGGTTCGGTACCTTAGCAGATGACCTAGATGGTACCTAGATCCTTATTGGTGTCTTGCAGATAGCCTAGATGACACTTGGATCCTTGTTGATTTGGTGTCTTGGAAGGTAGCCTAGATGACACCTGGATCATTGTTAAGTACGTGTCTTGCTAGGTAGCCTAGATGACACATGGATCCTTGTTGAGTTGGTGTCCTAGCAGGTAGCCTAGATGACACTTGGATCCTTGTTGAGTTGGTGTCTTAGCAGGTAGCCTAGATGACTCCTGGATCCTTGTTGAGTACGTGTCTTGGCAGGTAGCCTAGATGACACGTGGATCCTTATTGAGTTGGTGTCTTGGTAGGTAGCCTAGATGACACATGGATCCTTGTTGAGTTGGTGTCTTTGCAGGAAGCCTAGATGACACCTAGATCCCTGTTGGGTTGATACCTTGGAAGTTATCCTAGATGGTATCAAGATCTCTTACATTGTATATGTTGATTGTCATACTCTTCTTAGAACATTTCAACTTGAGGTGATCCTTAGTTAAGAGGGTGTGTTGAAAGATGTAACTAGTTTTAGTCTTCACAATTGCACCTCTATGTATTTTGTGTAAAGAGCAAAAATAAAAATAAAAAAGAGAAATAAAAATTATTTTTCCAGCATGTGTTTCATGTTCAAATGGAACTCTATTATTATTACTTTTATTAGATAAGCATGTTATTCATGCTTCTAGGATTTGTTGAGTCTAACAGTCAAACTCCTATTTGGACCTCTTGAAAAGAAAAAGGAAAAAGGATTTTTTTATTATATAATTTTGGGTCAAAACCCCCTCTAGATGCGAGTCGGCCTACATGACAAGTCGATCAAGACCCATTGGACATGTATGTTCACATTCTTCTAGATAGTATAAATAGAAGGTGATATGAGCTCATATGGATACACATTCTTAAGTGATTTAGCTCTGAAATTTCACAAAAGATAGAAGGCTGAAATATGAGATTGAAGAAGAAGTTTTTGAGCTAGAACATGTGGAAACTATGCCTTGGTACATTTCTTATTGTTGGTATCTTGATGATGATTTTGTTGAACAAAATGGAATATTTGACTTGGAATTTAGAGGAAGTTTTATGTGGTCATGGGTCTTGGATCTCTCATTTTGATCTCATTCTAGAAGAAGAGATTTTGACTAGGTTTTCCCCTGAGAGCACTGCTTTTCCCTCGATGAGAGCCTATATCTTGTGTCCACTATGATATTCATGATGTTTGGATATTTTGGTAATTGTTTGATGATAGAACACAAATAATAATAAGATGAATAAAAATCAGTCACAAGCAATTATCTATGAAAGAAAAATCATCTAATTATACAACCTCCTGATTTCTCAACAATGGAAGCACTAAGGAGATATGTTGGTAAATGGTACTATTTAAATGTTTGGGTTGAAGGAAGCATATAATTCAAATAACATAGTGAGAAGATGACTTAATAGAATTAGAGAAAAAAGCAGAATAGTGGACCATTATAGAATAGATTATAGAGTTAATTTCAAAGGGGATCAGTGTCTCCTAAAGGTTGGTGCCTGCAAAGTAGCATATGAGATTGGTTTCTCCTATAGGTTTGTGTATAAAAATATTTTATAATGGGGGATTAATGTATTCTATAGGTTGGAGCCTACAAATTTTGTAACAATAGGTCTGTGCCTCCAAATTTTTTAGAAGTAGGTTGGTGCCTACAAAGATTTGTTATAAAAACGTTTTTACATATATCTTGTGTTCTAAATGTGAGATGGCTTGATTATGGTTTGATGGCCTATTCCATATTATATTATACTATTTACACCCCCCCTCTTTGTATAATTTTGAATCCAACAATTGGTTTTAGACCAAGTTCCTTAGAAGCAACCTAACAACTGGAAGGAAGATCTCAAAGGGACCATGGCCAATTATGAAGGTTCAAACAAAGCTCGTCTATTTTGATGGAAAAAATTATTCTTTCTGGAAGAAAATAATGAGGTATTATCTAATGACTCTTTGATTTAACACTTGGTAGTATGTATTAAATGGTTATAGAGCTCTAGAAATCCTGAAAGAATGACAATGAGCATTATAATGCAGAAGCCATGAATGCCATCTTTAATGGTCTATCAAACTCAAATTTTGATAAGGTGGTGCATTATGAAATAGCAAAAGGAATCGACTTTAAAAGCTTCAAAAAATATAGAATAAATCAAACCCATTGATGCAAAGATTAGTGATAAAGAATATGAATACAATAAATAAGAGAAAAATGACTCAAAGGATGATGATCTTGATGGGGAAGTAAATCTTTAAGTATAACATGTTGGTTCCTTAGAAGATATAGGTAGACTTAGATAAAATATTAAAAAGAAGAAGGAACTATTGCATAAATATGTCGAGAAAGTTCATGATTCTAATGAAGAAACAATCATCATCATGAAGGAACAACTAGAAGACACATGGAGGATATATTAAGTAGTGAGCATCTAATTGAAAGAAAAATAAGAAGATTGTGAAAAGCTAGAAGCAAAATGTTTAGGTAAACATGGCATTCCATAGAGGATTGACACCTTAAATAACCACTCACACAACCATCTAAAACATCACAACACCAAAATTCTTACATGGTTAAAACCCTCTATGAGGGAAACAATCCATGTCCCTAGCCATCATGACCACTCGAGACAATTTTATTAATGCAAATTTTTTATTTCTTTTTACATTAGAGAGTTCTCACAATCAATCGTTAGCTATGACCCTCCATTCTCTTTAAGTATAGATCATGGACCAATTAGATGTTAAACCATGGACCAATAACCATTAGTCTTTTGGAGAATATGAGCTATCAAACTACTCCATGTCTAGAACATATTGTGATCATTGTATTATAATGAAAATAATGCATACTAACGAAACACACTAAGCATTACATTTTTACCTAATAGACACATTAGACCAAGTTGAACTTAACTAACTCCTAAGTATCTAAAGATATTAGCATCCCCCCTTAAGAACAACTTGGGATGGGATATAAGGATTTACAAAGGTGGAAGAATAGGAGAAGGAAGGAGGCATTAGATCATTTCCCCCATTAATGACAACTTCCTAAACTCTTAACATAGATTTAAGTTTAGAAAACTTCTCTTCTATAAGATACTTTGTAAAAAAAATGAAAATTGATCATTTATAGAGAAAATAGCACTTCAATAGCTTGATCATGAATGAGCTTTTTGATAAAGTGAATTTGTATCTCAATGTGTTCATTGGATTGATGTTGAACTAGATATTTAGCCAGCTTGATGGAAATCTTACTATCTCACCATAGGGTGATGAGGTGTTGCTATTGGAATCCAAACTCTAAAAGGATATGTTTAAGCCACAAAGCTTCTTGAATTGCATTAACCACTACTTGATACTCTTCTTCACTGAAGAAAGAGAAATAACCTATTGCTTTTTGCAGACCCAAGTGATAGTTCTAAAACCAAGAATAAAAACATAATCTACAGTGGAATTCCAATCATCAAGGTTTCCATCCTAATCTGAATTGGTGAAACCAACTAGAAAAAGGAGCCACCCTGAACTATAAAATATCTCAAACTGTATTGTACCTTGAATATACTAAAGTATCAATTTTTCTACTTTCCAATAAATTTCATGTGATGTTTGCATATATTAGGCAACAAGACCAATAACAATGGAAATATTAGGACATGTATGAATCAAAATTAAGAGGCTATTGATGGGTGCCTAAAATGGCCAATTTTTAGCACTCGTTTAATACTTTTTGTCCACCATTTTCCTAATTTCCATCCATATTAATACATTTTTGGTCAAGGTACGAATATCCTTCTATGTTCCTTTTTAATGCTTAATTGTATGCATTTTTTGGGAAATTGTTGCCTTTCTATACTAACAATGACATATAGGACAAAAGTATTGTACAAGTGCCACTCAATGTAGGTGTTTCAAGAGTAGTTGCAACTCCTTGTATGTGGTACAAATCTCCTTGCTCAAGCATGTTGAAGAAAGTGTAACTAGGTTCGGTCTTTACAAATGTAATTTTGATCTTTATACTTGTAAAGAAAAAGAAATATTATTTTTGTAAATTATAAGAATGAGTTTCTTGCTCATTTCATAGGTCTAGGAAAGTCAAAGAGTCAAAGGCATGTATAAGGAGCTCTTCTTGAGCCTATGTGTAAATGTGTACTAGTCTGAAAGACCCTTCAAGACCAGCACAATCCTCTTGACGACATAAGCTAGTAAAACAATGAAGAGAACAACCATGTCAGCTCAGAATAAAGACACAACAGTCCACTTGCACATGTCGGCTTATTATGGAGACATCACCACTATATATATGCAGCTAAGGGTCACCACAAAAAAAAAAAAAAACTCATATTCCTCTGTATATCTCGATGAGCACAACGAAGAATAAGAACCTAGATTCTATAAATTAATATGGATGGAGATAGAGGTTTAAAATACACATGATAGAGGAATGCAATCTCGAGTACCTCTGAGTAATTAAAATCTCAGTATAATGATGATCTCAGTGAAATAAAAGGAACTCAGTCACGATGATCACAATTTCGGCCTCCTAATTGTCTCGACATTCTAATACTCAGATCACTAAAGCAAGCTCCTCTGTCTTAGCATGCTTGTGGACACACTCTCAGCCTAGGAACAACCTCGACATAGTTATGTCAATAAAAATCTCGGTACAAGAAAGGAACACACTCATTGTCTTGGTATATTTATGATCTCTGCCTCGGTACAACTGTGATCCCATAGTAATGCATCCGTAGCATACTCTATATTGGTAATGAAAAAGTCATACCACCTGAATGAAATCATGATCTCGGTCTCAGTATTGATCATGAAAAGATCTCAGTGCATATATATATATATATATATATATATATATATATATATATATATATATATATATATATATATATATAGATATATATATATATATCGAGATCTCAGTGTTATAGTTATGATTTCAGTAAAAGCGTGGAGATGATCTTCGTAAAAGAATAGTGAAGATGTGACAATGAAGCAACAATAATGATCTGATTGTTATAATGAATTTCTCAATGATGGTAGCAATAATGAAGATCTCAACAGTGCAGTGATGATTATCTCAGCAATGAAAAAGAAGAGGATTGGTGTCTTGGTCTTGGAGTGGCTCAGTAAGTCAAGGGTCATGGTCTTGGTATTCGTTAGTTGGAATCTCTATAAGAAGAATTTTGTTTGGGTTTTCCTCTCCATGAGGGAGAGGTTTTGGCCCTCGCAAAAAGCCAACATTTTGTGTTCTTGTCTCTTTGTTATGGTGGTTATTTGATGAATTAAAGAAGACGCACTAACATTAAAGAATATGCTAATAAGATAAATGTTAAATATCTCACAAATAGTTATCATGCTAAGAATAATCTCATTAACTCCATGCCCTAGATTCTTCAACAAAGAAAAATTCAATTGCTACAACTCTTCGCTATTGCTAAAACTCTTCATTGTATTTGTAACTCTAGGGTGTGATTGGAAAGAGCTACAACTCCAATAGATGTCAAGGTTGTTGTGAATTTGATGCTATGATTTCTATTGTTGCAACTCATGTTTTCCTGACATTGTTGCTACAATTGTGATGCTCCTACTAGTGTCATATTGCTACAACTCTCGAAACAATTCGAATGATATCAAATTATTAACTAACTTGCAAAATAATTTTATGTGTGAATTGACTTAGCTTATATTTTAAAATCTTAATGAATAATTGAATGCTTGTGTGAAGAAATAAACAACAAAGAATAATGGAGACAAGACAAATAAGTTGATAACAAAGTTCACCCATCTTGGGTTGCATCTTTGAGTCTACTTCCAATGAGAAATCAATCCATTAATGAAAAAATTCTTATTACGTCAACTTGATCTCCAACTTTCAAACAAGCCTATCTTCAGATTTTCTACAAAGGTTGTGGAAATAATGCAAACTACTTCCCACTCTTGGACTACTAAGAACTAGCCTAAAAACCCATATCTCTTCAATTTACATAGAAAAATAAACACCTTAAAACCACTTCAGCGTCAAATCATTTTTCAACTACACTCTGTGGTATAGTGGTAAAACATTGGAGTTTATATCAACTAGGTTGCAGGGTCAAGCCTGCGGACAATTTGTTTATTTTCAGACTAGTAACATTACAATTCAAACATAATATCCTTGTTTCACCATACAAAGTAATTTTTTGGTGCAGTGGTTAAACAATTTTTTTGTTGTCACGGAGGTTGTAGGGTCAAACTCATGGCCGATCCATTTTTGGCAACATATAACACATAAATTTTAAATATAGTTTACACAACCTTCCTAACCAAGAAACTCAATGGCATGTTGGTTAGACCATTGGTTGTTGGGAAGAAGTTTTGGGGTTAATCCCCACTGATGCAAAATTCACATAGTTGATATATTTTAAACTTTAAATATAGGTTATATGGTTAGGTATCCAATGATATGTCATTGGCTCAATGATAACTTGGTGCATTTATTACAAGGATGTCGGGGGTTCAAACCTGAACCTCCCATGGTTTTTTTACTAGTCTTTGACCCGTACCAACTTCATTGGGGCTGCCATGTGGTATTATCTAATTAGTCCATGTGGCAGACACATCAATATCGTTTGCACGATTAGTAATGCTGCATCACCTTACCAAATATGCTCCTATGTATAGTCAATATTGTCGCATCAGTTCCCATACGATCCAGTCAACATGCCATGTTAGTGCCACATCAACATCCATACTACTATCTATCACCATATGTACTGCCATGTTAGTGTCCACACTATCACGTGTCAGCCTCTAGTGATGCTATGTGTTAGGGCATGCACATATTTTTACTTGTTTGAACAAAAATTGGAAGGTCATAACTTTCTCAAGTGATGTCCAATTGGCCTTGTTCAAGCATCATTAGAAATCTCTCGATGAGATCTTCATCATGGAGACCATTTCATAAAAATTTGAGACCATAATTTTTTTATCGATTGTAAAGATCAGCCTAGATCAATCCTTCTAGAAAGATTTTGGACCACCAAAAGTTTTAATTTATTTAGTGAGGGTACCACGTTCTCACTTGTACAGTGTCCATCCATCGTGCTAAGATAATGAACATTTGAATGATCATAACAAGCTATCCAATAAGGTTGAAAAATTTCATAACATTTTTGACATAATTAATCATTCTCTTACTTTCACAACCATTTGTATTTATTGTCACAACTACTAATAATTCACAATAGACTAGCAGTAAAAAGGAACACATAGTTGCTAATGAGAATGGATCAACAATATGTGTACTCTTGTTAACAAGAAAACCATTAACCAATGGATATATTTCACCCTCAACCATCAACAATGAGTTTGGATCCTTGATTCTTGTATGCAATGAATCCTCATGTTGTAATTTTGTGAACCCTAAAACATTTTATCATAGTTATAAGCAATCTCAGTTATTCCATCTCTAAGATCACACTCTTTAATTGCTTTGTATTTATCATTATCCTCAACTTTTACAGACATGAGTGTAAGATTTTTTCTTGCATTTAATAGCCTTTTCATATATCTTGTATTCACAAGAGATAAATTAGTCTTCATTCGATGAGCCCTCACAATGAAATCAATCCCATCTTTGATTAGATGATACTTGTTCTTATCCTTGTAAAATATGGCATTCTTATCATACAAATATGGACTTCCCAAAAAAATCCCACAAATGTTAAGTGGCACCACATCTAACTCTACCTCATCTACGAAACTAGATGTGGTTGTAGATATTAGTTTACATTGCTTAGTCACCTATGACTAAGCATTTTCATGTACCCAACCCAAAGGATATTGTTTCATATGAGACTTAGTTTCCAATGCTAATTTCTTAACAATTTCCTTGGAAATAAGATTTACTTGTGTCCATTATCAACAAGTACAAACTTATACCAACAAGAAATTATTTTACCACTTCAAAGGAGACCTTCTTGAGTTCTACTCTCGCACTAGACCAATGTTGTGCCTTTCCAGTTGAAGAGTGGCTAGTTGGATCTTTGTATTGTCATCAAAAATCTTCTAAATCCTAATACTGTGATAGACTTCAAGTTGTCTAATCCATTTATACAAATTTTTTGCATTAAGTTCACCATCATACATTGGAAAATCAAACTTAACATCTAGTTAATAAAGGAAAATTAGATATAGTTTTCTTTGAATGCTTCTTTGAAAAAGAACTTTCACTCAAACTAAAAGAAGGGGACAATGGGGATGGAGTCCTAAGAGAATCATCACTAACCATCCTTCTCCTTTTAGCTTTTACCTATGGACCAATTTCTTCAATATTCTTCCATTCTCAATACAAATCTTCCACCATAGCTTTCATTTTCATGAATGCTTTAAGGAAACCCGCTTCAAAATCAAAAGGATTCCCTCCTTTTGGTGATGACATTTCCCATATTTGAGTCACACTCCTCAAGCCAATTTTTTGGTTGTACTATTCAAGCAATACTTCTCAATGCTTTAGCTTAAATATGGTAAGCATTCACACTTGAAACTCCTGTCAACCCACACTAATACCAAACTTGATTTGAAATTACTGACTAATTTGCAAAAAAAAATGTGCGATTTGACTTAGCTTAAAATTTAAAAGGTTAATATATAATTAAAACGTTGAATTGAAGAAATATATAGTATAAAATAGCAAAGACAAGAAAAATAGGTTGATAACGAAGTTCACCCATCTTCGTCTGCATCTTTGGGTCTGCTTCCAAAGATAAATTGATCCATTAATGGAAAAAATATTATTACATCAACTTAGTCTCCAACCTACAAACAAGCATGTCTTCAAATCTTCTATAGAGGTTGTGGCAATCCTGAAAACTACCTCCCTGATCTAGGTGGATATTGATGGCCACCCACCTATTCCACTTGGACCCCCACCATTGTTCTGTCTTTTTTTTTTACTTTTATTTATTTTTTTATTTTTTATTTTTACTTTTTATTTTTTTTATTTTTTATTTTTTATTTTATTTTATTTTATTTTTATTTTTTAATTTTATTTTATTTTTATTTTTTATTTTTTATTTTATTTTATTTTTATTTTTAATTTTTTCAGTTTCCTTAATTGTAGCACAATTTACTATTTTTGGCAATTTTCTGGGTCCTTAACTTCCGGAGCCATTTTTAGGCCCTAAACGATGTCTTTTTGGCAATATTCCTTTAAGCGATTTCATTGGAATCACATTTTTAGTTGTATTCCTCGGAGAGATCTTTCCAATGAGGTATCATGCGCGTCAAATGGAGATAATATAACCAAGTTATGACCTCGAGAAGTTGGCTGCCCAACTAACCCCAATGCAGGCCATAAACTCCCGGTGTTACATCTCCTCGTGTTAGGGTTTTGGTTGTTTAGGGTTTTCTCTTATTGTTCAATAATAAAAAGGCCCTTGAGCCTCATTGTAATTGAGTTTAGAGGCATGTATCTGCCGCATCTCTTCTCATAGATAAGCTACCATTGCTCGAGATAGTCTCATTTCCATTCTGTTTGTAAGCATATTTCATTATTTGATACTAATGAAAGGAAGTGTTATTTCTGTTGCATCTCTATATTTATGGTTATATCTGTAATTTGTTGTGTTCCTATTTAAATTCAGATCAGTGGTATCAGAGCGATCTTCTCTTTCTCTATTTTTCTTTGCATGTCCCCAATGAGGTCGGGATATAACGAGTTAGGGCTCCAACTGGTCGAACCTTTACAAAAACAACCTTGTAAATCCCTACAGCCTCCCATGGGGGAAGAAAAGAAAGACGAGGGAGCAAGAGATCCTATCAAAATATTGCTCGAGGAGGCCCTCAAGAAACAAAGGAATGAAATGATGGATAACTTTGTCTAGATCCTTGAACGGTTTCCCACCGGAAGCGCATCCACATCCAACAGCCACTCTGGAGGCTCCACACCTTTTAAGGTACAAGTAAACTTTGACATCCCTATATTTGAGGGCCAAATAGATGCAGACGTTGTAGATAAATGGTTGAATCTTCTAAAATTATATTTTTCTATTAATGATTTTTCCACCCAGGAAAAGATTACTTTTTCTCTTCTCAAAGCCACTCCCCACATCAAGGACTGGTGGGAAACTTATTGTGAGTAGAAGGATGAAAATACAACCTCACCATTTTTAGCTGCTCCCACTTGGAATTCATTCTGGGACGCCATCAAGGAGCAACATGGTGGGCTCCAGTATTGCAGCAATAATGCTACAACTCCTGGGACTCCCTTCTTTACTTTTATCAACCCGGTAGTTCGTAACAAACTTGGAAGCGACGGTGCTATATGCACAAGTACTAGCTCTTGCCGCGGGCTATCACTAGATCAACGACACAAGTCTGCTAGGAGCTTAAGCCAACTTCTATGAGCTCTTAGAAGAAGCTTTTAATTGTGATGGACAAAAGTAACTCAAAGGAAGCTAATCTACTTGTAGAAAGAGGCTGAAAGCTGAAAGGAAATGCAAACCCTAGCAAACCCTAGTTTTACTGACTACTCCTACTGGTGCAAAAAGAGAGGATGAAACTACAAAGAGGGATGCCATTGACTCTTGGGGAGGTAAAGTGCATGTGTCTAAGCAACTTCTGTAGTGAAATTTGAAAAGGAACATCTTTTTGTATTTTTGAGAAATTTTGTAAAAATCATATGTACATGTGCTTTAACTGTTTTTAGCTGTGCAAAGGTTGATTGGCAAAAGGAAATGGGGTAGGTGCTTGCAAGAGGTTGGGAAGGTAAGAAGAGGGCCTAAGAGGTCCCTAACACCCTTCCAGAGAGTTTCACAGTGTTCAGACCTCAAAAAATCGCTCACGTGATCTTCTACAGGAAGTCTGCAGGGGTTCTACAGGATGTTCCGAAAGGGGATTTTGAAGGGTTGATGGTGGAAGAAAGGTGGAAAAGTGGAGATGGAGGTTGGATGAGGATGTGGAGGGGTCTAGGACCTGGCAAATGAAGCTAATAAGTGATGAGGATGGTTGGATCTGTTCAAGGATGGATAGAGAAATGTTGCACAAAAACATGGAAATTAGGTCAAAGTGAGAAAATGTGGCAAACGAAGGGCAAGAATCTGAGTTAGGGGATGGAGCAGGTTGCACTGATGGAGGAAGGGTAGGCAGGGAGGTATCACAGGTGTTCTGCACACTATTTCTTGAAACTAACCAAACAAAGACCATGCAAACCAAATATCTAGCTATTCTAACCTACTTTGACTTAGGAACCAGCAACCATGAAGAAGAGAAATTCGTTGGTAGAAAATCATGTAAAATAACTATGAAAACCAAGCAAGAATGGATCTAAGCATGCAATCGCATCTAGTATCAACTTTTGCAATTGAGAAACTAACACTAGCAATTACATGAAGAAGTAAGAACAGTGTTTTTGGGGTAGCAAGGACACCATGGTCTCAGCTCATGGTCTTGAGGAGGGAGAGGTGAGATCCAGGGTTACTTGATGGCCTTTTTCGAAGATATTTTCTGTTACCAACCTATCAAATCACTCTAAAACATGAAAAGCATTTTTTAATCATCAAAAATGACCTAGGTAACCAAGCAAGAGTTTAATCTACTAGCAGAAATTATTTTAGGAAGATAACAAAAACATATAACAGTACACAGAGGAAGACCTGACACTTGGGTTGGGCCCAACCCCAAGAGCTAAAGGCTCCTAAGAAGAAGCTCAGAGCTGATGCGAACTGAAACTGATTTCCATTACTCAGAAAATAACCATGTCACAAAAAATGTTTTACAACAAAAGCTTCAAAATGAGCTGAAAGGAAGAGCAGCCTAAAGTGCACAGTACAAAATGTTCCCAAAAGTAAACTATGTAGGTTGGAAGCCTTCCTACTTATGCACTACGAGGACCTCCAATAGTCCTCCATAATTCAAGGGGCTTGGCTGCTCAAAACTGCAAGTACTCAACCAGTTCACAAAAGTGCTCGGCTGCCCTTGGAAATCAACTTTGGTGGGCTGCTAAACTCCGAGCTAATGGTGGAGAACTCAAGGAAGGGCCATTTAGTGCAGGAGACACCCTTCCTACGAATCCTTAGCCTTGTTCCCTCATATTTGGCTGTCAAATGGCTCATAAATGCTTGACCTTGGTCCAAAAGTTGTCCAAAAATCTGCAATAAACACGTATTAGCCTTCATGGTCAAGTGACTATTTTCATTCATCCAATTAACATAAATATACTCAAAAGCATGCATAAACTATGAAGAATGGTGGATTTATGGAGAATAACGGGCAAAATGAGCCCAATAAGTTACCCATTTTTGGGGCTCATCATCACCCCCCTGCTAAATGGGTTGCTCATCCTCTGAGCAACTAATCCATCTCATCATCTTTGATTGCTTTGACTGCCTCTCTCACATCCCAGGACTTTGAGGTGATGTCTTCTTCTCGGTCATGAAATCATGCTTTTCTTTCTACTTCCTCCCACTGCCTGTGTTCTTCTTCTTCTTTGACTCCTTCTAGCAGTCCTAAAAGTGAGGGAGGACTGAACTTTAGGCCGATCCAGTTGGCCTGTAGATTCTTCATTCACTGTTTATAAATGGGTACCCTTGCCAAGGCCTCCCTCATCCTGGTTGGGGAGTGGTATTCTCTTACTTTCAGATTGTGGGGCAGTGTGTTCCACCTCCTTGTGTAAGCATGAATACAGTTATCCCCCAACCGTCTTTCCATGTCCTCAAAGTGAGCAATGGCTTGTGCTTGTCGTTCAAAGGAATCTAGTAAAACCTAAAGGTTGTTGGCTACGTGCTGATGGGCATATATTAAAGCTTATGTATCCTTTGGTTCTGCTCTGATCATGAGTGGTTCACTTAGCTCTTTGTTCATAATATTCTGAATCTCTGCTACCCTCTTTTCCTCATGATTTAACCAAAAGGCCATGGCCATAAATTGCACATCTCCCAATGTAGCATTGGGGTTCCACAGAGTCATGTTTGGAAGGGCCAAGTCGTGTAAATAGAATTCGGATAACTTGGCCTTATCTTCTGCTGAGCTACTGTCACACAAAGTCATGAATTGATGGTAATTTTGAAATGGAATGGTGCCCCTTTGGGCCAAGGTGTTAATCTGGAACTGCAACCATTGATCTTTAAGATATAAGGCATATGACTTGGTAGGTTGCCTACACTGCAAGGCCTCTACTACCCAACTAGCCATGTAGGCCAGTTGGGCTTCCTTCTCTTGTACCTGTTGCTTTAGAGACCGTATTTCCTCTGCTGCCTGTGACTCCTCCTATAGCTGTTTTGTTAGCACCTCAACCTCAGCCTGCAGCCCGTCCACTCTCTATTGTTCATCAAAGGTTTCTTTGTCTGCTAGAGGATTTTCTTGTTGCTGTTGTTCTCCTAGAATGGAGGGTCTGTCTTCCTTATAATGCCCCTATAGCCATAGCTGCTATTTCAGCAGCTCATTCTCTTCCTGTAGTTTGGCCCTTTGACTGCTTTCCACATGCTTCACCATGGCCAATTCTTTCCTTGACTCCTTGAGTTGTTCTTCCAGGTGGCCTATGTCTGCCACACCCTTAGACTTGGCAATCCTCATCCAAGTGTGAGTCCTAATTCTTTCTTCTTCCAGTGCAAAGAAGAGTGGCACCGCAAATTTTTGGGGAATTATTTTCCGGCTTCTAACAGGTTATAGTATGAGCCCAAGCTAGGCTGAGGGCTTGGTTCCAATATTTCTGTCTTTTCTTCTTCCTGTGAAGTTTGGCCGCCTTTTCCTGCAATTTCTCGGTCTCTTTTAGCTTAGTCTGAGTTTCCTGTAGAGATTTCTCAGCTTCCTGCAGAGCTATCTTTGAGTCCATCGCCTTAATTCTATCTCTCCATGTGGAGGTTTTTGGGCTTCCTCGTTTATAGGTGACGGATATCTTTGAAGGAGACCCTTCTTTTGGTTTAGGTGTTGTGTCCTCAATGACAATTGGCTCCTTTGACTATGGCTGGGGTTTGCCCACTTTGATCCGTGTGCTCCTCCTTGCTTTAAAGTACATGGAGGTTTGCCTCTTTCACTTCCCTTTTTGTTTTGGTGGTGTTCTTAAGGCGGCAAACATAGCTGCAGCCTCCCTTGCCAATATTTTAGGTGATTTATCCTTTTGCTATCCTTTTTCCATGCTTCCTGTAGAAGTCCCTGTGTTAAATGTTTCTTTTTGTATTGTGGCCATTTCAGGATGTGTCTTTCCCTTTTGTTTCTGTGTGTCTGCTTTGGCTGTGACAACCTTCATTTGAGGTTTTTCTGCCTTCTCTGCTCTCCTCTGCATTCTCTTTTCCCTTGGTGTTTGTGCTGTTGTTTCTTCCTTTGTTTTAGTCTTAACAATCTGGCCCTTTCCCCCCTTTTCTTTTTGTCCTTGTTGTGCTGGAATGTCCCGTGTTCCTTCACCATTGGTTTTCTTACCTTCTTCAGTGTGTTCTCCCTCCTCACTACTGGATGAGGTGATGTCTTCGACCAGAATTCTAATATCGTCATCCCGGGACATGTTTCGAAAGATTTCCCAAGATATGGGGATAGTGCAGGTGTGCAGGGCATCTTCCATTAATAGCTTGATGAGCCCATGATGGGCCAAGTGATCTAGGATCCCTTCATTTTATTTTGTACCACATTTAATTAGTGACTGAAGAAGAAAATAAGGGAGGCTCAGTTTCTTGTCTGGAGGTAAATCAATTCTATGTCGTAGTTCACACAGCAACCTGAAATGATAACCGTAGACAATGCTAAACCTCCCTTCACATGTAATGTACTTCATAATTTGGAAACTGACCTCATTCCAGAGAGGAGGCAAGCTGGTTCTTCGAACCCTGTTTTTGTATTCTACAAGATGTTCCTCGGGTAGGAAGAATGTTTTCTTGGCAACTTGGCCCAATGACCTCTCTTCTTTGCTCCAAGGGAGCCCTAATGGTAGACCAGTAATATGACTGATGAGCTCAGGGGTAAGTTCTAGGTTCAAACCCCTAAAACTAACTGTGGCCTGTGTCTTTGATTGAGGTCTCAGGGACATTAAAAATTCCTCCATTATCTCCTCGTCATGACCCTGAATTTTTTCAAAGAATGACACCCAATTGGCTGGGGTGAAAAGGTCCACCACCTCAGGATGCTCATGCAGTTTGTTGGGGTACGAGGGTTCTTTCCTTATGAATCCCCCTGGCATGGTGAAAGTGCTTTTTTTATGCTCTGATCAGAAAAAGGAATGATGTTTATGGTTTTCCCCCTGAACTCAAGAAGGGATTTCTTGGGTATCCATTATTAATTAGCAACTATTCCCTGGTTTTCAACACTATTGTTGCCCAGAAATCGGCTATCTATTTATGAAAGGAAAAATTTTGTTTTTACAGACAGAGTATAGAGCTCAATTTTCTTCTCAGCACACATACAGATATGCAAATTCAAAATTTTTCATACACAGGTTGGCCCCCACAGTTGCATATCTCCCCTACAGGAGAATTTTAAAAATAGGGACGTGGAGGAGAATGTTGATGCAGAAACAACTGAGAAACCTAATGTAACACATAGGCAAACATTTTACTTCCAATTCCAAGGTAGATTTTTCTTTGATTCCCCAATCTGATACCGTTCAATTCACCACCTTTTCAAATCATACCATGCATAGAAGAGTTTTTCGAGCCTACCTCATTTGGAGCTCCAAAATCAACGAAGAAAAATCCCAAGCTTCTCTACTCCAGAAAGCTGTGCAGGGTTTCCTGTAGAACCCTTCCTGTAGAAGACCCCCTGGTTCCTGTAGAATGTCTCTGTGCCTCTGAGCGAGCCCAATATGCGGTAGATTCTCAAAAACAGGTAGAAAAACCGGTGGAGGACGACTGATTAACAGTTTTTGGAAGCAGAGGATGCGTACTTCAGTCGAGGATGTTGCAACTGCAAAATGAACAGAAGGTGGTGTGAGTTTCAGCCAAGCATCTATTAACTACGGTGTGATTCGTGGTGAGGGGATGAGGTGGTAGGACTGAACTGTTGATCCGACATCACGACCATAATTTCTCTGCGTGTTTCTGACCACCATCACCTCCCCTCCGCCGTTAACCGTCGCCACCACTACCCGTCCCAATAAGTTCTTCTTGATTGGACGCTCCACACATGTTGGCTGCACACCTCATTGGCAATTTTGAATGTAGCTGGCTTGTTCGAATCCCACAAGGCTATGTAACTGGCCGAGGGTGGCTAGTTGACTGGCCACCGATTCCATTCAATCCGAACCATTTCCATAGGCAAGCAGCTCTTAAAATATAGTTTATGCAATTGAAGAATAAGTTTAGACACTTACCTGCGTGGCCACGGTCGTGTTATGCAGATTTCGGGTCTTGGAACCACTCCTTTGTTCGCTGTTGCTTCGAGCACGGGTGTTAGAACCCATTCCTTCCTTCATTGATACTGCATTCACAGGTTTTGGAACCCATTCCTTCATTTGCTACTGCTACATGCACAGGTTTTGCTTGGCTTCGGCTGCTAACGATATTTTCTCATTCGAGATGAGCCCTTTGCATGTTTCCTCTGTTGTTTTCGACTATCCCTGTCTCTAGAGTATGTCTCCTAGAGGGATCAGCTGCTAAAGGATTCCTATAGGATGTCCTGTAGCTGCTTCTCCTCCTGGGATGCAAGCTAACATGAGCAAGGCTATACTACTATTGAGGGGTTCGGCTGACGAGGAGTCCAGATGGAGATTGACATGTATGGGAAGTGAAAAAAAACTGCTCTTGATTTGTCAATAAAAGGTTTTGTTGGCAGTATGAGGAAAACACGATTTTTTTTTTGTGACTATGCAGGAACAAATAACAGGATGGGTGCAACGGAAGTGTAAAGAGATGAAACAGGGTGACATGTGGTGATGGACAGAAACAAGGGGTGTTTGCAGGCCTAGCAGGCAGATTCCAACTTTTGGATTCCCTTCCAAGATCAATTTTGGCCTGTCTGAAGGTTCTACAGGATCTCCGTGTAAAAGACATGGAACTTCCTGTAGAAGGTCCAAAACTTCTTGTAGAAGGTGAAATCTTAACCCGAATGTGATCAAATCCTAGGAAAGGGGAGTGGTCATGGAGGAAGTGCCTATGAGGAATGCTTGTAACCTGTGCTGACCTTTGTCCTTGTTTTGCGCGACCCTCCTAACCTGCAATGTCTTCCCTGCAACCTGCAATTATTCAACATAAATTAGGCCGATTTCCTTTTTTTTTGGTGAGACAACGGGGGCACCTCCAGGAGGTTTTCACCCTCACTGTCTGCCTCGGGCACCTCCAAGAGGTTTTCACCCTCACTGTTTGCCTCGAGCACCTCTAAGAGGTTTTCACCTAAGGATCTTTTTATTCTTTTCTGTTTTTTTTCTTTTTTTCTCTTTTTTTTTATGATTAAGGTGTGGGTGGAGTAGAGATAGGGCCCCGCTCCACTACCAGCACTAATTTATCTAGAGTTTCAATGAACTCTTGCTTGGAAAGGGGCTTCCTATAGATTTTCAATCAATGCCCGTTGACGAGCATGGGGATGGCTTCTTCATCAATGGTCCTGATAAGAACTGAACCATTGTCGTTGCATTTCTCCACTGCATATGGTCCCAGCCACCTTGTCCTCAGCTTCCCTTTGAAATCCTTGTATCTTGAGTCATATAACAGCGTCTAATATCCTGGCTAAAATTTCTTTTCGTTAAGGTGTCGATCATGCCATACCTTTCTCTGGAGTTGAACTACTTCTGAGTGGAGGAGGGCCTGCATTCTCTGTTCATCTAATCCATTCAGCTGTAGTAACCTTTCCTGTTGCGCATGGCTGAGATCCAGGTCTAGCTGAGCTTCAAACCTTAATGTGTTGTACTCGAACTCTATGGATAGCAGAGCCTTCTTCCCGTAGACTAGCTCATAAGGTGTGAAAGCTGTTGTGGTTTTCCAAGTGGTGTTGTAGGCCCAGGTGGCCTCAACCAAGCGATTTTCCCAATCCTTTCTGCTGCTGCTCACCACTTTTGTCAAAATCTCTTCTAAAGCCCTATTAGTGACTTCCACCTGCCCATTTTCTTGCGGATGATAAGGGGTGGAAGTTTTGTGCTTGATCTTGTGATGAGCGAGTAGGTCTTCAATCAGGTTAGAGGTGAACTGACTTCCTTGATCTATGACTAATTCTCTTGGGTAGCCAAACTTGTAGAAGATATTCTCCCTTAAAAACTTAGCCACTTTTTCTTCTGTCACTGCCTTGATTTCCTTTGTTTCTACCCACTTTGTTAGGTAGTCTGTGCATACAATGATGTAAGACTTTTGCTTTGAAGGAGGGTTGATAGGACCCACAAAATCCATGCCCCACTTCTCAAATGGCTCGAAAGTCACTTGAGGTTGGAGGGGAATTTCATCCCTTGGAGTCGGTTTCCCCATCCTTTGACATCGGTCACATTGGCTGATGTATCTTCTAACATCTTGATGAAGAGTGGGCCAATAGTAGCCTGCCTGTAGAATTTTGAAGGTAGTCCTTTTTGCTGCAAAGTGGCCTCCACAGGGTCCATCATGACAGGTTAGGAGAATGTCAAAAACTTCCTCCTCCCTAACACAATGCCTCAGGATCTGATCTGGGCCGAGTTTAAACAAGTTGCCCCCAATCCAAGTAAAGGGGGCACTTTTCCTCACAATTCTTCTCTTCTCTTTTGAGGATAGGTGTGGAGGGAACTGTGCTAAGACCAAGTAGTTTTCTATATCAGCAAACCATGGAGAGAGTACTGAAATAGCAAACAGGTGTTCATCTGGCATCTGGTCATCCACCATCCCTTCTTCACCTATAGGCAAATCTAATCTAGACAGAAAATCAGCAACAACATTTTCCTTTCCTGGCTTGTCAACAATGGTTAAGTCAAATTGCTACAATAAAAGTAACCATCTAATGATACGAGCATTCACCTCAGGTTTATTCATCAAATACCTTATTGTAGCATGATCAGTGTGTACAAATGTTTGATAACCAGTGATGTAGTGTCTGAACTTGTTTAGGGAATGGACTACAGCTAGGAGCTCTTTCTCGGTCACAATATAGTTTAATTCTGCCTTGGACAGGTTTTTGCTGACAAAGTATATGGCATATGGTAGCTTCTCTTCAACTTGTCCTAAGGCTGCCCCTATGGCTTTGTTTGAGGCATCAGTGTGGATGTGGAAAGGTAGGGCCCAGTTGGGACCTCTTAGGATTGGGGCAGTTACCAGCTTATCTTTCAACTCATCCAGAGCCTCTTGGCAGTTGTCAGTCCATTTAAACTCAACATCTTTCCCCAAAAGACCAAACAATGGCGAGGCTAGCTTACTAAAATCTTTAATGAATCTTCTATAGTATCCTGCTAAGCCTAGAAAACTCCGAACATCTCTTACCTTTTGAGGAGGTGGAACCTTTTGGATGATAGCAATTTTGTTAGGATCCACCTGTAATCCTTGCTGAGAGATTGTATGACCTAGCACGGTCCCTTCAGTCATCAGGAATTCACATTTTTTAGGACTGAGGGACATGTTCATTTCAATACACTTGGTTAAAAATTTTCCTAGGTTAGTCAATGCTTCTTGGAAGTTGGACCCATAAGGAGTAAAGTCATCCATAAAGATTTCTACCGAATCATGAACTAGCCCAAAAAATATGCTTAGTACTACTCTCTGGAAAGTGGAAGGAGCGTTGCATAGCCCTAAGGGAAGGACCTGGTAGGCAAAGGTACCCCATGGATAAGTGAAAGTGGTCTTATCTTGGTCTTCCAGGCTGATTTAGATCTGATTATACCCGCTGAACCCATCTAGGAAAGAAAAGAACTTCTTCCCTGCCAGCCCATCTAGCACTTGATCTATGAAAGGTAAAGGGAAATGGTCCTTCTTGGTGGATTTGTTAATTTCTCGATAATCTACACAGATTCTCCACTTCCCATTTTTCTTGGGCACAAGCACCAGAGGAGAAACCGATTCGATGTCCGATATGGGGTAGACGAATCCCGCATCCAACAACTTTTGCAATTCTTCTTTAACAATGTCCTTAAGGGCTGGATTCATTCTCCTGTGAGGCTGCTTGACTGGTTTACAATCCTCTTTAATGTAAATGTGATGGGTACAGATCGACAGATGGACTCCTTTCATCTCCTTATAGCTCCAAGCGAAAGCATCCAAATGGTGGTTCAATAAGCTACACAGCTCCTTCTCCTAAGAGGGAGATAAGGATGAGCTGATCTTCAAGGTTCTTTCAGGGCCAAATTCCACATTCTTAACTCTGGGAGAGGTCGGATCAGCCACACAGAGGTCCACTAAAGCGCTGGCTTGGGTACCTTCCACCAACTCCTCTAATGGCAGCACACTGAGAGGTGGATTTTGAATCAAATTCTCAATTAGGTCATCCTCAGTTTGATGACCTCCTCGGGTGGCTTCCACTGTGCACACTGGTGCAGAGTAGACTTCATCCTCATCTTCCTCCTCCAACCAGAGAGGTAAGTCATTTTCTAGCAGAGGTTGGGCAGGAGGAGATAGGACTAGCTATTTGGACATAGACCCATTCTTGATGGTCATGCTCCCAACTCGACAACTGATGTAAGCATCCATAGTATCTAACCAAGGCCTTCCCAAAATGAGGGGGCATCCAGTGAGTTTTGCCTTTGGCTGAAGGACCAAAAGGTCCGCAGGGTACTCCCAAGAATCAATAGAGACCAGGACATCCTCCACAATCCCTTCGGGAGTCACGGTGGAGCGGTCTGCTAACTGTAGTACTGTCGAGGTCTTTCTTAAGGAACTCTGTAGGTTGAGTTTGAGCATATTGTCCCTGGTCATCACATTAATGGCAGCCCCTAGATCGATCAAGGTGTGGGGGATTATGGTGCCATTAATGTGGACATCAACTACAAGACTCCCAGGATCCAAATATTTTGGACGGATTATTTGTCCCAACATCAGATTGGACAGTTGTCCTATGACATTGATAGTTGGGGCATCTCTCTTGCGCCTGCTTGGGTGCTTGAAACACTTCTCATTGATCAATTTGTTGTAGATTGGTACATATTTTATGGCCTAAAGAAGTGGGATTTTTACACACAACTGTTTAAGTTCTCCCAGAAGTTCAGTCTCCTCTGGGTTTGGTTGCATGGCTACTGTTAGTCTCTCAGGAAAGGGTGGAATGGCTTTGGGTTCACTTTCCTGTTTCCCTTCCTCATCCTCTAGGGGAGGAGGTTGGCGATCTGGAAGGACCTTTCTAGATCAAAGGTTGATCTCTTGAATCTCCATAGCATAGGTAGGGCATGTTGTCTCTCCAGTGTATGCCTGCTGGGCCTATCTGTTGTTGGGGTTAAGGTTTAGTTGAGTAGGCATCTGGGGTTGTCTTGGAGGAGCAAGAGGTAATGGTTGTGGTTGAGCAAGCGGTGGAGGCAAAATAGCAGGAGGAGAGTTGTATTGGGGCCTCCACCCCGGTTGAGGTGCATTCCACTGAGGTTGTGGCTGAACATGAGAGTGAAATGAATGAGTAGCAGGTTGAGTATGGTATTGAGATGGATAAGACCAAGGAGGAGGTGTGGACCAGGAAGGATGAGCAGGGGGGCCCCAAGAAGGCATGTGAGCGGATTGGTTGGGGTTGTAATAAGTTTGGGATGTCCCTTGCATCCCCTGCTGGTAAGGTCTGGATCCATGCGGCCTCCTTTGGTTGAGGAAGTAGAGCGGTTCAGTAGCTCCTTCAACCCCTTGGTACATGGCTTTAAGTTCGAGTAAGGTTGGGCACTGGTTTGTGGGGTGGTCTTCATCACAAACAAAACATACCTCCACTGAGTGCAATGGACATTCGTTCTTAGGATGCTTCCTTGTACATCTGGGGCAAAAGATGGCCAAAGCCTTCTCAGCTTCCTCTTTCTTCTGTTGGATTTAGAAAGTATCCAGTTGCATGGCAATGGTCTGTCTCATCTCACTTTTGAGGTCTTCCATCTGATTTGCAAACTCATGCTTGGAGAAGGTGGCACTAGCTGAAAGTGGATTCCCCCTACCTCTTTTCCGGGCTACCCTAGAGTGGTTTCTAAACACAGTCTTTATGTCCTCATAAGGTAGTTGGTAGATGTCTCCTCCAGCTAGCAAATGGAGGGTATCTAGAAGGTCTTCAGGGACTCCTTGGAGCAGAACTAGCTTCAGAGATTCGGGGTCAAGTGTGCACCTGGCCCTTTTATAACTGAGATGGAACCTTTCTTCATAGTCTTCTAGAGACTCATCACTTCCCATGGTCATCCGAAAGATCTCTCCCTTCGTTTCCTTTGACCTACAGTAGTCCCGGTATTTGTTGTTAAATTCTTGCTGCATCTAAGCCCAAGTTGTGATATTGTTTCCAGGTAACCCCATGAACCAGCGCAGTGCTGCATCCTTGAGGGTAGAGGGAAAGAGTTTCAACTTTTGCTCGTCTTCTGCATAGTCATAAGTTTGAAAAAGGACAAAAAACTCAAATAGGAAGGTATCAGGGTCTTCAGTGGTCAATCCATGGAAGTGAGGTAAGGCTGAGGGACTTATGTTTTTCATTTTCATGTCCCCGTTGGTCTCTCGGATGGGAAAGGCACCTTCTATTCTCTCCTCATCTCTGATACTGCTTCTGTGTTCAGCCATGGTCTCAAGAGGAATATTTTCTTGCTCTTCTTCTGTTATAGGATCTTCATATATCTCTGGAGGTTCACCTATAGGTTCTTCTGGATCAATGCCACCAAAGAAGAGAGAAGGGTGACTCAGTGATGTGGTGGGGGCGTTGTGTAAGAATTTCCCTGTATTGTCTCTGTTCCTACGAGGCATGAAATGGAATATTTTTGGTGGAGTTTTGGTGTTTTTTATGCTTGTACCTGCAAAACTGAAGGAGATTGAACTGCAACTAACTAAAATCTATCTTGCTGAAATGAAAATGTAGAATTGAAATGAAAGCAGGAAATAACTAATCTATGTTGCTGAAATGAAATTGCAGAAATGAAATGCTAAGCTATGCTTGCAGAATTGAAATGCTAATCTATGAAAGCAGGAAATACCTAATCTATGCTTGCTGAAATGAAATGAAAGTAGGAAATGTCTAATCTACTTTTGCAGAAATGAAATTGTAGGATGGAAATGAAACAACTACTCTACGCTTGCTGAAATAAACTACTTAACAGAAGAATGAAGTAGAAAATAGAAGAAAAGCAGCAATCACAAATACTCTGACGCTTCCCCGGTAACGGCGCCAAAAATATGGTGGACTCCAGTATTGCAGCAATAATGTTGCAACTCCTGGGACTCCCTTCTTTACTTTTATCAACCCGGTAGTTCGTAACAAACTTGGAAGTGATGGTGCTATATGCAAAAGTACTAGCTCTTGTCGCAGGCTGTCACTGGATCAACGGGCACAATTACGCTAGGAGCTTAAGCCAACTTCTATGAGCTCTTAGAAGAAGCTTTTAACTATGATGGATGAAAGTAACTCAAAGGAAGCTAATCTACTTGCAGAAAGAGGCTGAAAGCTGAAAGGAAATGCAAACCCTAGCAAACCCTAGTTTTACTGACTACCCCTACTGGTGCAAAAAGAGAGGATGAAACTATAGAGAGGGATGCCATTGACTCTTGGGGAGGTAAAGTGCATGTTTCTAAGCTACTTCTGCAATGAAATCTGAAAATGAACATCTTTTTATATTTTTGAGTAATTTTTTAAAAATCATATGTGCATGTGCTTTAATTGTTTTTAACTGTGCAGAGGTTGATTGACAAAAGGAAATGGGTAGGCGCTTGCAGGAGGTTGGGAAGGTAAGAAGAGGGCCTAAGAGGTCCCTAACACCCTTCCAGAGAGTTTCACAGTGTTTAGACCTCGAAATATCACTCACGTGATCTTCTACAGGAAGTTTGTAGGGGTTCTATAGGATGTTCCACAGGATGTTCCGAAAAGGGATTTTGAAGGGTTGATGGTGGAAGAAAGGTGGAAAAGTGGAGATGGAGGTTGGATGAGGATGTGGAGGGGTCTATGACCTGGAAAATGAAGCTGAGAAGTGATGAGGATGGCTGGATTTGTTCATGGATGGATAGAGCAATGTTGCATAAAAATATGGAAATTAGGTCAAAGTGAGAAAATGTGGCAAACGAAGGGCAAGAATCTGAGTTAGGGGATGGAGCAGGTTGCACTAATGGAGGAAGGGTAGGCAGGGAGGTATCACAGGTGTTCTGCACACTATTTCTTGAAACTAACCAAACAAAGACCATGCAAACCAAATATCTAGCTATTCTAACCTACTTTGACTTAGGAACCAGCAACCATGAAGAACAAAAATTCATTGATAGAAAATCATTTAAAATAACTATGAAAACCAAGCAAGAATGGATCTAAGCATGTAATCGCATCTGGTATCAAATTTTGCAACTGATAAACTAACACTAGCAATTGCATGAAGAAGCAAGAACAATGTTTTTAGGGAAGCAAGGACACCTTGGTCTCAGCCAAGGAAAATTTTAAGGATGGAAAATTTTCTTGAAGTTTAAAACATTGGCGAATCTCACTATTCCCTAATATGCAAATTATAAATGTTTATTGATATATTTGTAAAATTAATCAAATTTATAATTATTTTATATATAGTCTCTCTATAATGTTGGCGATTTTTAGGGTAAAATAATTTTATATTCTAAAATTTGGGCGAATCGTCTTTTATAAAATTGGAAATTGGCAAATCTTTTTTTGGAAAAATCATGGAAAATTAGCCCACTGGGCGAACATTAGCCCCTCAGCTCATGGTCCCGAGGAGGGAGAGGTGAGATCCAGGGTTGCTTGATGGCCTTTTTCAAAGATATTTTCTGTTACCAACCTATAAAATCACTCTGAAACATGAAAATCTTTTTTTAATCATCAAAAATGACCTAGGTAACCAAGCAAGAGTTTAATCTACTAGCAGAAATTATTTTAGGAAGACAGCAAAAACATATAACAGTACACAGAGGAAGACCTGGCACTTGGGTTGGGCCCAACCCCAAGAGCTACAAGCTCCTAAGAAGAAGCTCAGAGCTGATGTGAACTGAAACTGATTTCCATTACTCAGAAAATAACCATGTCACAGAAAATGTTTTACAGTAGAAGCTCCAAAATGAGCTGAAAGGCAGATCAGCCTAAAGTGCACAATAGAAAATGTTACCAAAAGTAAACTACAAAGGCTGGAAGCCTTCCTACTTATTCACTACGAGGACCTCCAACAGTCCTCCTTAATGGAAGGGGCTTGGCTACTCAAAACTGCAAGTACATAGCCACTTCACAAAAGCTGCTTAGCTGCCCTTGGAAATCAACTTTGGTGGGTTGCTGAACTCCGAGCTAATGGTGGAAAACTCGAGGAAGGTCCATTTAGTGCAAGAGACACCCTTCCTACGAATCCTCATCCTTGTTCCCTCATATTTGGCTGTCAAATGGCTCATAAATGCTTGACCCTGGTCCAAAAGTTGTCCAAAAATCTGCGATAAACACATATTAGCCTTCATGGTCAAGTGACTATTCGCATTCATCCAATTAAGATAAATATACTCAAAAGCATGCATAAACTATGAAGAATGGTGGATTTATGGAGAATAATAGGCAAAATGAGCCCAATAAGTTACCCATTTTTGGGGCTCATCACAGTACTACCCTATTAGGAGCTACGGGGACAAATACATAAAGCTGCAGCAGGGAAGGGACCAAGATGTGCTAGAGTTTACCAATGTTTTTCATATCCTTCACACAAAGTTGGGTATCAAGCATTCTGAGAAACATTTGGTACTCAAGTACTGTGACTGCCTACATAGATACATCCAGGACGAGTTGGAGTTCCTAAACATATCCTTGCTCGGCATGACGTACCAATAGACCATCAAGATCGAGTAAAATTTTAAACAGAAGAAGTGAGACTTTGGATATGCAAATCCAAAGCAAGGGAAAGGTGCCCCCAAACTGCAGAAAAAAGGACAAAGCCAAGGCGAGACAGCCCAAGACAACCCGCCAAGGCCATAAGAAAAGGACAACATTGCAAAGTTGAAGAAGGACACGGGAAAGTGGTGTGAGTTCCATAAGAGCTCCACCCACAACACTGTAGGCTTTCACCCCGTACAGAAATTACTTGCATACAAATTCTAAAACACAGAAAATAAACAATGTGAGAGCATAACACATAAAACACATATACACAAAGATTTTCACCTAGATCCAAAAAACGGGACTACCAGCTTGATTTTTCATTATGTTCGTTTCAGTTTTACAATACATATTTATACATGCTGAAGCATCCAATACCATGGACCGAAAACCATCACATCCAAAACCATGGACCGAAAACCATCGCATCCAAAACCATGGACCGAAAACCATCGCGTCCAAAACCATGTGCTAAAATCATGTGCAAAACCATAGGTAGGTCCACCCAACCTAACATAGGGTCCAAAACCAAAATTTTCTGGGGCATTTCCCCAGACCCCATAGAGTGGGGTTACCTGCACCCCTCAAACCCCCTGTGACTCCCCCCGCTACGTGATCAACACAATGAAGGGGGGGCTCTGCCCCCCTTCTAACCCCTCGGTTAACTACATGGGCTAGTCATGGAAAGAATATAACTCAACCCAACATTATCCCACTTGTTGTTTTCTTTCCATAGGGGGCCGCAAGAGAGATTAGTCATTTATCTAGCCCTACAATGCCCATTGTTTCTCTGCACCATGAGAACTTCTCAAGGCTCACAGATTTTGTCAATGCATCTGCAGTATTCTTCAAAGTGTCCACCTTTACTAGTGACACCTTTTTGTCTTCTATCATATCCCTCACAAAGTGATACTGAACATCAATTTGCTTTGTCTTTGAATGAGATGCAGGGTTCCTTGCCAAGAAAATTACACTTTGGCTGTCACTGTCTATCCTTATAGCTCCCTGTACTAACCCCATACTTGAACACAATCTCTGCAACCAAACTGCTTCCTTTCTTGCATGAGTGGTTGCCATGTATTCTGCCTCTGTAGTTCATAGTGCCACTACAGATTGTTTCTTACTCATCCAACTGAGTGCACCTCCAAATAGGTTAAACACATACCCACTTGTGATCTTCTCTGATACAGATCTCCAGCCTAGTTTGCATCAACAAAGCCACGAATATACAACACTCTGTCCAATCCTGGTCTTCCTTGGTAGCACAAACCATAATCACTAGTGCCACGCAAATACCTGAAAACCTATTTCACTATTGTCTAGTGCTCCTTCCCTGGTTTTGACATAAACCTGCTCAATACTCCCACTACATGTGCAATGTTTGATCTAGTACAGACCATCGCATACATCAGGCTACCAACTGCACTTGCATATGGAACATGTGACATGTCCTCTTCCTCTTCTTGTGTCTTGGGACATTGTTCTGCAGATAACTTTACACCTACAAGAATAGGAACCTTCACTGGTTTACTATCCTGCACATTAAACCTCTGCAATATTGTCTCGACATACTTCCTCTAGTATAACTAGAGCTTCCTCTTTGTCCGATCTCTTTTAATTTACATGCCCAAAATATAGTTTGTAGCATCAAGATCTTTCATGTCGAATTTGGAGGACAAATGGGTCTTCAAATCCTGGATAATTTCTTTGTCATTACCAACCAGCAACATATCATCCACGTACAAGACCAGATAAATAACGCGGTCACCAATTAATTTAAAATATACACAGTGATCTGCGTTTCTTCTAGTGAATCCAGGTCCTCGTATAAAAGTATCAAATTTCTGATACCACATCCTTGGTAACTGTTTTAACCCATACAGAGACTATTTAACTTGCATACCAGTTCTTTCTTACACTTCACTGCAAAGCCTTCAGGTTGCTTCATGTAGATCTCCTCTTCTAGATACCTGTGAAGAAATGTTGTCTTCACATCCATTTGTTCTACCTCAAAATCAAAAGCAACAGCAACAGATAAAAGTAATCTAATAGAAGTTACCTTGGTAACAAGAGAAAAAATATCACCAAAATCAATTCCCGACACTTGGGAATAACCTTTTTCTACCAGTTGAGCTTTGTATTTCTTCACCTTTCCTTCTGCATTTGTCTTCTTCTTGAACACCCATTTGCTGCCAATGGGTTTCCTTCCAGCCGGCAACTCCACCAGATCCCAAGCCTCATTTTTGTGCAAAGATGCTATTTCATCAACCATGGCCTCTTTCGAGAGTTTTCCATCCTCTGAATCTACTGCTTCCTTCACAATTCTGGGATCATCATCAGTAATAGATAAAGCAAAATTTGAATAGAAAGCAGATGGACTATACCTTTATGGCTACCTTCTTTCTCGAACTGATCTTCTCACACCCGAAGTTTGTGGCTCTTCATCTTCTGATTCCTCCTCTGCTGTAGAGTTTGACTCTTCCTCCTTTAGATAAAACTCTATCTTCTCAAGTTCCTTTGGTTGGACTTCATGTTTAATAACATCTTTCACCTCTCTGAACACCACATCTCGGTTGTACATAACTTTCCTTGTTACTAGGTTCCAAAGCTTATAACCCTTTAAACCATCCCTATACCCAATAAAGATGCACTTTTCAGATTTACTATCCAACTTAGTTCATTTCTCCTTTGGAACATGTACATATGCATCACATCCAAATACCCTTAGATGTGAAAGAGAGGGTTTCTTACCAGTCCATACCTCTTGTGGAGTCTTATCCTCCAATGCTGATGAAGGTGATCTATTGACCAGGTAACATGCTGTCTCCACCACCTTTGCCCAAAATTCTTGTCCTAACCCGACACCACTGAGCATGCTTCTTGTCCTTTCCATCAACGACTTGTTCATTCTTTCTGCAACTCCATTTTGCTGAGGTGTATATGGAGTAGTCTTCTACTGTGCTATACCACACTTCTTACAAAATTCTTCAAATTCCTTACTACAAAACTCCCCACGATTGTCTGTCCTCAGCAACTTTATCTTCTTCTCTGTCTGGTTTTCCACTAGAGCCTTAAATTCTTTAAACCTGTCAAAGACTTCAGATTTTTTCTTAAGGAAATATATCCATGTATTCCTTGAGAAGTCATCTATAAATGATACATATTACATAGACTTACCTAGTGATGGAACCTTCATAGGTCCAAACACATCACTATGCACAAGCTCTAATATCTATTTCGCCCTCCTACCACCAGAGGGGAAACTCACCCGATTCTGCTTCCCATATACACAATTTTCACAAAAATCAAAATCTAGAGAGCTATTACTCATACCTTCTACCATACCTTTACCATGAAGTATTCGAAGGTCCTTCTATCCAATATTTCCAAGCCTTTGATGCCATATCATGGTCTTCTCTCCAGAGACCACTAGATTTTCTGCTCCACTTTCAGGAACCACAGAACTGTTGCACCCATCAACAACAGTGCTACCTTGCAGCTTGTAACGCGTTCCAATCCAAACTACTTGCATCAATACCAGTGCTCCCTGAACCATCTTGCAGGTATCCTTCTCGAACACTGTTTTTACACCTGCATCATCCATCTTGTTGAAAAAAATTAGATTTCTGGCCAATGCAGGAATATGTAGGACACCCGAAAGTGTTCTAACCCTTCCACCTTGCAACTTCAACTTTACTTTTCTACAACCAATGATTCTAGCCTTCCTATCATCCCCTAAGAAGACATCACCACCATCGTATTTCTCATACTTGCAGAGCCACTCTCTATGGGGAGTGAAGTGAAAGGATGCACCTGAGTCAACCAATGATGCCTCATGATCTACATGTGTACTTGAAGAAGCCAAGTACACATCCCCACCTTCATCTGAGGTGGTTTTCACCTCTACAGAAGGAGCATCATCAGATCCCTTTCCTTTGTCAGGAGCTTTAGATTTACAGTCCCTTTTGTAGTGCACTTCCTTTCCGCATTTCTAGCACACCACCTTTATAGGTTTTCCTGAAGATTTAGATCTCCCACTCGATGACTTATTTTTGTTTCTATTCTGGGACCATCCTCATACAGACAAGGAATCACCATTCTGGCTCTCCATATTTTTCCATCTCATCTCCTCCGTCAGCAAGGATGAGACTATTTCATCAAACTACAAGGCAATTGCATTGCTACCTATTGCAATAACCAGACTATCCCACAAATCTGGTAGAGAACACAACAAACTAATGCACTTATCTTCATCTGAAATTTTGATATCAACAAATGATAACTGACTTACCACAGTATTAAACACATTCAGATGCTCTGTCACCGAGTCTCCATCTTTCATGCTTAGGTTATACAGCTTTTTCCATAGGAACAGTTTATTCACCAGAGACTTAGATTGGTACAAAGTTTCTAACTTGTCCCACAAAGCCTTCGTCGTAGCTTCACCTGATACATTTTACAATACTGAATTTGAGACACACAATCATATTGTGCTCTTTGCCTTTCAACCCAACTTCTCCCATTCTTCATCGGACACTGTCGTTGGTTTAGTACCTGGATCTACCGCGATCCACTGATCTTTATCCACCAAAAAATCCTCCATCTTGAGTTTCCACAACTCATAACTCTGACCATTAAATTTCTCGATCTCTATTTTTCCACTACTCGCCATCTTCTTTCACCACCAGAATCGATCTCGCAGATCTCCCACTCAACAAGGTCTACCACAGGCCTGAGCGAAACCCCTTAGCAACAAAGGCGTCCCCTTGAAGCCAAAACAGCTCTGATACCAAATGTAGGTTTTCACCCCGTACAGAAATTACCTGCATATGAATTCTAAAACACAGAAAATAAACAATGTGAGAGCATAACACATATACATAGAGATTTTCCCTTGGATCCCAAAACCAGGACTACCAGCTTGATTTTTCATTATGTTCCTTTCAATGTTACAATACATATTTATACATGCTGAAGCATCCAATACCATGGACTGAAAACCATTGCGTCCAAAACCATGGACCGAAAACCATCGCGTCCAAAACCATGTGTGAAAATCATGCACAAAACCATAGGTAGGTCCGCCCAACCTAACATAGGGTCCAAAACCAAAATTTTTCGAGGCGCTACCCTGGACCCCATAGAGTGGGGTTACCTGCACCCCTCAAACCCCTAGTGATTCCCCTCGCTACACGATCAGCGCAACGAAGGGTGGGCTCCGCCCCCCTTCTAACCCCCCAGTTAACTACATGGGCTAGTCATGGAAGGAATATAACACAACCCAACACCCACAAGTGAGTGTTGGGCCAAGCAGTCACTGGTGGCTGAGCTGAAGGCTTCAGAATTAGATGCATGTTCCGACTCTAAGTCAGAACCCGATAGGGGGAATGACAAAGTGAAGCATCTTATTGATGCACCCAATGCCACTGTCACCACCACAAATATCTAGAAGGAGGAACACGAAGATCTAGAGGAGGAGGAGTGTCTCTTCCACTCTCAGATGTGGGTAAAGGGTTCCCTGCTACAGTTCATTGTCGACAGCGGGAGCCAAAATAACCTCATTGCAACAGAGGTCATGAAGCGGCTAGGCTTATCGATCACATCACACCCACAACTGTACACCATCGGGTGGCTTCACCAAAGATGGGATCTGCGCAAGAGACAACAATGTCACCTTTCATACAACATCAAGCCCTTCACGGTTGAGGTATTATGTGACATTGTTCCCCTTTATGTTTGTGATGTATTATTAAGCCAACCATACTTATGAAAGTGACATGTTGTGTATAAGTCAAGGCCCCGCACTGTTATTGTTACATTGGGAAATAATTTGTACAGGATACCGGAGATAGCACCACCTATCGTCATTTCTCTGGTTACTGCAAAACAATGCAGTAAGCTCATTTCAAAAACTGGGAAATTTGTTTTCTCGATGATATGCCCTCAAGGAAAGAAGAAGATGGTAGCCACAACCTCAAGACAGGGCCCCTCCGCACGATAACAACAGATGGAAAAGGTCGTGGAGGAGTACGAGGACATCTTCACCTCCCCTGCAAGGGTGCCTCTGCACTGTTAGGTCAAGCATTCCATCGATATGACCCCAAGTGCATTGTTACCCAGTGGACCAATCTATTGGTGCTCCATTATAGAGAACAATGAAATTAAGAGAGAAATTCAAGAGTTTTTGCAGAAAGGTCACATTTAGCCGAGTTCGTCGCTGAATGGGAGCTCTATCATGTTGGTACAGATGAAGGATGGGACTTGGAGACTCTTGTAGAAATTTTGAATAATTAAGTACTTATTCACAGAGATTATCCCGATTATACACTATTGCGGAATACATTCCTAATACATAACCTCCTCTACGTTGATCATCAATTTAGCAGCATTAAAATCAATGAAACATCAATCGCATGCGCACATTAACAAAGTATGTAACCCGGGGAAAGCATACAGCTGAAAACCCCACACTATCTGTATATTATAATGATTGAGAACATGTAACAATACATAGTACAATACTCCTCACAAGTATCCAGCACTATCTCCACCTATTACACACAAAACTTGCTCAGATCCGAACAAGTCACAGGTTCAAATCTCCTCTGCTGCTTTGCCTGCCTCCACTGCACAATCCTGCAAGAGAATCACCCACCCTGAAAATCACATGAGCATAGACTATATTTGCCTTTTTATTGGCCCACACTGCGCAATCCTCATTGGCATTATTCAATCCATGCATGTACAAATCTCATGCACAACTGATAGTCATAACTCACCCTTTCACTTACCTCTAACACCTGTCTCTGTTGAACTGTCCATGCACTGAGTTAACTGATGTATTATTTAGTTGCTTTATAAGTTAATAATTAGTGAATTAATTAAAAATCGATTCACACAACTCATCACTAGTGTATTCTTTAGTTAGACTAAATACAACTAGTTCAACTAAGTCAAACTAAACACAACTCCATCAACTCCACATCCAACTCCACAGAACTCACATGCATGAGTTCTAACTAAAGTCCTCCATACAATAGCTCAACTAACACATAAGAAACCACGTGATTCCTTTTTTCAGCTGCATGTGCCACATCCATAGCTCGAACTAAAGTGCTCCAAGAGAATAAGATAATGTTTAGAGTCCAAATATTACTAAGGGCTAATAATATTTGACTGTTTCTATTTTTAGCCTAGCAGTCTAAAAATAGACTCTGGTCACTCCGCTGTGAACCGAAAATAGAAGTCCATCTATTTTTCCCAACATAACCAATCATCCATAAACAACATCCTGCAACTCATAGACCATGATCCATATGTCTAAAAATAGACTTTGAACCAAAAATAACCTGCGGGCCCACTTAGTGAAGGCGACTCCTTTCCACTAAGCTCCATCATCTTGTTGAATTTTCAACAACTCTGTATTGACTATCGGGTGCTGAAAAAGATCACTGTCCAGAATAGGAACTTGATCCCACAGATTGATGACCTTCTGGACCAACTCAAGGGGGGAAAATATTTCGGCAAGAACGACTTGAAGTCTGGATATCACCAGGGCCTTTCTAAATGGTTGGTTATGCCTTTCGGGTTGACAAATGCTCCTGCAACCTTCATGAGGCTGATAAATGACATCTTGTGGCCATTCACCAACTCATTTGTAGTGGTATACTTGAATGACATCCCGATCTTTAGCCAAATTTGGGAAGAGTACCTCCACCACATCCAACAGGTTCTCCAAACACTGCGGCAACACAAGGTGTGTGCCAATTTGGAGAAATGTTCTTTTGGCATGATGCAGGTTTAATATCTAGGATACATTATTGACGAATGGGGGGTGCATATGGATCCAACCAAGATCCAAGTCATTCGAGATTGGTCAACCCCAACCACTCTGATAGAGCTCTGCATATTTTTAGGTCTTGCAAATTTCTACCGTAGGTTCATGTGGGGTTCTCTCATATCACTTGGCCCTTGAGTCAAGTCACCAAAGGAGGAGCGAAAGCAAAATTATTTTGGTCTGAATCTCAACAAAAGGCATTCGCAAAGTTGAAACATCGTCTCTGCTCTGCACCAGTGCTCACGTTACCAGACTTGCAACAGCCATTTGAGATCGAGAAAGATGCCTCTAACTACGCTATTAGGGCAGTCCTTCCTCAACAGGGGCATCCAGTGGCATATCACAGTGAGATACTTCAAGACATAGTCTGGAAGTATCCCACTTATGACAAAGAGATGTATTCCATTGTGCAGGCCTGTCGACAATGGAATCATTCCTTTTTGGGGAAGGAAATGGTCATCCACACAAACCACCAACCCTTGCAGTTCATACAAACACAAGGGAAGTTGCAGAATGATCGCCATCATAAGTGGTCCATATACATGCAAAATTTCCATTTGAATATCAAGTACAAGAAGGGAAACACAAATAACGTTGGAAACTACCTCATTCGACCACCAATCATGGCGTTAACCACCATGCTCAACTCTTGTGGGCACGAGACTTCAGATTCGCCACTTCTCTACAAAAGCGACCCAGAATTTGGCCACACATACCATACGCTCTTGGAGGGTCAGTAAGTTCTAGATTTTCACCTCCAAGATGCTCTGTTATGCCACTTGTGACACCTTTTTTTTCCTTTAAGCGAGCGTGTGAAGATGATTTGGGAAGCGCACTATAGTTGGGTCGATGGGCATTTCGGGATCGAGAAAATAGTGGCAGTACTACAAAAGTATTTTTATTGGTCGAATTTTTGATAGGATGCTGAGAAGTACATTAGATCCTACACTGCCTGCACCATTTCCAAACCAACCATCAAGAAGCAAGGTCTCTATACTCTGTTGCCTACCCCTATTCAACCTTGGGAATCCATCTCCATGGATTACATGTCAGGCCTTCCTTCTACTAAAGCATGTAAGCAATTGTGTTTTGTGGTCGTTGACAGATTCTTGAAGATGGCCATTATGGCAACCTGCAAGAAGAGTATCACAGCAGAAGCCACTACTAAACTCTTCTTTGAATGAGTGTGGGTACACTTTGGGATCCCACAGTCTATCATCTCAGATCAGGACAACAGGTTCCTCAGTACATTTTGGTCCAATCTCTGGTCGATGTTGGACACCAAGCTCACTAAGTCCACAAATTTCCATCCCCAAACTAATGGTCAAATAGAGGACATCAACAAGATGATCGTACACATTCTGTACATGTACAACTCAAAGCATCCACGCACATGGGATGAGAGCCTCCCTTATGTTCAACATAGCTACCACTGGAATCTCCACAACTCGACTGGGTACAACCCTTTTTAGGTGGGCTTGGGATTCCAGCCACTATGTCCCATTGATGTGGCCATACCATTTAATGCTTCCCATGGTTACAGACTCAACCTACCCTGTGCACTCAGCTGCAGGGGTCTGTGCACTCAGCTGCAGACTACTAAGCCTTTGCGCACATAGCTATAGAGCCTTCCCCTACTCTATGACCCAAAGACACACTTTACACTTCAACTCAATCAATTCCTTAGACTCTTCATGTTTCTGATTCCATTTCCCCTTTTCTACACTTAGAACCTCAATCTATTTATAAAATCCCATGGTTCACGGACCATGGGTAGGTCTTTCAAACCGAAATTACATTACAAAACCAAGGGCGGACAACCCTATGACTCTATTATGACTTCGTTCTCCATGCCCACAATTCGCAGAGTCTTTTACACTACTCTTGGTCAAAACTTGGGCTTTGAGCTCCAAAACCTACCTTGGGGGGATTCCATGCCCAACACCTCTACGAATATAAGCAACTTTGGAGGATGATGGGTGGGTTTGGCCCAAAGAGTATGATCAAGAGTCTGTTGGAATGCTCAAGGGTGATCCTACAGACGACCCTCTCTCTGCCTTGGATCTGCTGATAACCCCCTTGAGGCCTTGCCTCCACTAAACATGGTGTCCCCAGATGCTCAAAAATGTCCTCATAAATGCTTGGTGAGTTGCATCCAATGGTACACCTACTGTACCTGTCCATAAGTCTCCCTGGAGGAAACATTCCAAGAGCCCGCTGCGCCTCATCCATGGAAAACTTTAAAGATGTAAAATTATCTTGAAGTTTAAAAACATTGGCAAAAGTCACTAGTCCCTAATATGAAAACTATAAAATGTTTATTGATGTATTTGTAAAATTATTCAAATTTATAATGATTTTATATATACTCTCTATATAATGTTGGAATTTTTTAAGGTAAAAGTAAAATTTCGACAAATCTTTTTTATAAAAAACGGAAATTGGCGAATCGTTTTTTTGGAAAAATCATGGAGAATTAGCCCACCTATGAATATTAGCCCCTAAAATTTTCCATGGCCACATCATGTGTCACTGCATACCACCAAGTACCATTGCACTCCTCGACATGCCACTGTGTGTTGCAACCTATCCCCGTACACCACTGGATACCCACCGACTATGGCTAGACCATCATGTGTCCTGCCTATGTCACTACACCAGTCACACCCCGCACGTCCTCAATGTGATGCGATTCACTCCTCCTACCCCACAGTGTAAACTGACATGCTTTGGTATACCATCATGCATCTCCATGCTACTTTACAGGCCATTGCTCCTCATTGCATAACCCTGTACACCACTGGGTGCTATGGCCTAGAATTGGGTTTATATGCATCAGACCACATACCTCTATATAACACTGGATGCTACGATCTGACTCTGTGCAGTCTTTTGTACCACTGCCTACTATAATACCATCCTATAACATATGGTATCCCACATGTGCCAAAGTGTTCTTCACTTTGCTAGTGACCCCACCATGACATGCACCATGTCCCCTCATCCATCCTGATAGTCCTGAGCACCCTAACTCCACTCATGCTAAAGGGGATATCTTTGTTGTGTTGATCCTCTATGATCCCTGAGTCCTAAACCTCAATGGGAGAAAAACATCTCCATACAACGTTTGATCCAATGGCCTACCAATGCGAACTCCTCCAACCAGTTCTTTTCATAGAATGTTAATCATCCTATGCCCCCATGCACAACCAACATGCCATAAAAACCAATCGAGTTTGCTCACAAAGCACCTAGCCACTAGCATCGACAGGAACTCCCCTAAGGAATGCATGCGCTCAGGCACTGAGTTAACTACCTCATCAATGCCATAGCCATCCTGCATGTCTTATATCAGATAAGAAGCCTCGCATGGATCCCAGTGCCAACTTGGGCCTCCTGTACCCTCGATGTCTGAGAGCTCCCACTAAGGTTCACTCTGAACTATCACCATCTCCATGAGTCTAGCCCACTCCACCAGGTACCAACTCAGAATCTCTTGCCATCCAACCCCAAGAAAAGGATCGAATGCACAAACTCCGATACATAGGACAAGCCCTCCATCCTAAAAATGTTGCACCTTGCGCAACTCATGTCGCCTCAACTCACCATCCTAGTCAACACATAAAAATTTTCGGGGGGTCTGTGCATCTCTCTCTTCATGGTGCAAAGGTAGTCAAGGTTAGCTAGTCTTGTTCCGAATCAGTTGGAATGCTACCAGGTGAAATGAGGTAAGACTCACTCAGATTTTCCGCCAATATTTTCTCTGTAAAGGATTGCTAGATGAGCATCCTAGATTTGTATTCAGATATTTCTCCTACATAATAATAAAACCTTCAGATTTGTTGCACTGATTTTCCCGCATTAGGTTTCTCCAAGGACTATTGTGTCCAAAAATGTGTCATAGGTATCTTGTTCTTTGCTCTGTTTTTTATTTCATGAGATCAAATATTTAATAAGTGTACGCTGCAGAAGTAATTTGCTTCAGTATTCAGAAGAATAACTTGATTAATGTAATTTAAAAATCAAGTAGGTGAAATAGATTCAGATTTGTTGCAGTAGGGGTTCCTTCGAGTGTAAGAATTTTCACAAAATAGTGACAGGTTTTGGCCTTGGCTTACATGCCTATATACTGTGTCTCTTGTCTCTTTATTGTACATGATTTGGTAATTTTCTTGATGAAAAGAACTCAATAATAACTCAAAAGAGAAGATCATAATCAAGAATTAAAAAGGTTATCACAAGCAATTATCATAAGTAGAGCAATCACCTAATTATTGATAACCTAGATTTCTCTACATGGTATTAGAACTAAGGTGTTAAAGTCAAGGAGGGGCATCTAATCAAGGAAATACACAAGGATCGAGTTTTTGAGAAAGGGATCAAAGCGATACAAAAGCTACCAAAGCGAAAGTTCAAGATCCACAACATACTGAAACCCTAGATCGAAGAATTCTACTTCAACAAGAATCTTGGAATCATCATCAAGGAAGAAGCAGGGGAAAAGTCGAAAACCTAGAAGTATTTCTAATCTACAAAGAAGTCAAATTATATTGAAGGATAGATGGCTAAAGGCATTATCATCATCTTCTAAAAGGTTCCAAGGCAGTATCCCCCTTATTGAAGCAAGGATCTCCTTATCCTTAAAATAAGACCATCTGAGAAGCATTAAATCAATCATCACCAACAAAGGGATCAAGTTGCAAGCCCCATCTATATAAGCCCAGAGAGAGCTATTGCCTGGAAGTACTGCAACTCTTTTGATGGTCTAAGCATCTATCTGCTCTAAGTCAGTGGTTGGCCCCGAAGAAGACTACTCATCCTCCTCCACCATGGACTCAAAACGAGTCACAAACTGCTCCTCCATAGATAACCCAACATGCAATACATGCTCACCAATCAGTTGTAGGTGACTATCAACTAAGAACTCTATCATAAATCTAGATGTCCATGTACCTATTAGCTACTCATCAACAATGGATATGTCCCCTGCCACCTGATGAACTTGTGGTGTGCTATTATCACCTAAGAACTCGGTCACAACCTGGGATACCTCATCAATGGATACCTCAACAACTGAATGGCATCTCATCAATGGGTGTATTCTCAACTATCTCCTTGCCAACCATGGCTCCTTGAACTACTCTCTTGTCTTCTTCCTTAATCCTCCTCATCATCCCAGAAAAATTCCACTGAATCTCCATTGGTTTGTACATGCCTCTTAATTCACATAACTCTAAAAAAGAGAGACACCTGAATGCCATGACCCAATGATTGGTATGCCCTCCATTTTTCTCCCAATAACTCTACATCAGTCGCAATCATGTCTAGATTCTCAGTTGAGGAATGAATCAACTTCCCCATCAAATCTATCATCATTTGTTGCATCCTAATCACCTCATTCAAGGTTATTGCCATGTTGTTTGATTCTAACTTTATTTGGATCCCATGATTTATTAGCTTTTTACTCTAGTCTTGTCATAGAATGAAGGGTTTCCCATAGGCTGAGCTAAGATTATATTTTGATACCACTGTAATGTTCCAAAATAGGAAAAACAGTGATATGCAAGCAAATAATAATTTTTACCACAGAAATTTCAAAACAATTAGAAAACACCCATAACTATCAGAAATATAGAAGCAACTGAGCCATTTTATTATAAACTAGTGCAAGAGTACAAAATATGGAAGGAATGCACCTGGTCTTGCCTCAAAGGAAAGTATAACAAATCTCAAGTAGAGAAATGACAATCTGTAACTACAATCAATTGACCAATTGTTGCATTGTGCAGTCTTCAGCAATTCTGGACTGTCTGTTGCAAAGATATGGTTGAAACCCCACCTATGGTGCTCAACAAATTCTACAAATTTATACCTAGACTCCTTAGGAAAAGCTCACAAAAACCCAGAAATGGTTTGGCATGATTTTGATCTCCCAAAATCGACCCCTAAAGGCACTATGCAGTGCCCAACAATTTTGCACTGTCAACTACAAAGATATGTCTAAAAACCCCACCTCTGGTGCTCAAAACATTCTATAAATTTGAATCCATGATCCTCATGGAAAACCCATAAAAAAATAGAAACGGTTTGGCCTAATTTTGATCTTCCAAAATCAATCCCCAAAAGCCCTACGCTTACCAATAGTTTTTGAAGCACATTGTCTATCAAACCACCAACAAAATCCTTCCTAGACATGCCTGAAATGTAGCTATCAACTCCACAAATACTTATTTTATTTATGCCAACAAGCAATAGCCCCAATGGCTGAAACTCTATCTCCCACACATGTCAGTTTCTCTCTTCTGCGCTAGCCACAAAATTTGCAAAATCACTCCTGAATATTGCTGCCACTTCCAACCCTCAAACTCACCCAATAGCCAAAAAATCTATTTAGCCTTCTTCTCTTAATTTCTCCCGACAATAGTACTCTGGAAGAATGTTGCAATGGCCACACTAGATCCACTACTGTGTCCTCTAGAAATTCGCATTGTTGGAGAAAACTGAATACAAATGCTGGAAATCCCTTTACAAATCTTCTCCAAATGATAATTGATGAACCTATCTATGGTGGCACTCGGTGCCCCCAAAATAAAGGGTGAGTTCTCCTCTTGGAAAACTCTTGCTAAACATATCAAGCAAGAGAGTCAAATTCGATAATCCAAGGATGCCAAATGAATTGTGTTGCCTTTTATAACTTTCGTGGAGCCTTTCTTCCCGCCTTTTCTTCTCTCTCATGCATTTCGAAGCATTGGCTTAGGGAGTGCGTATTTCTTATGTGGGTGATAATTAACAAAACAAAATTAAATTAAATTAACTTGCCCCTAACTCCTAAGTCTTCTATCAAAAATCAAATGGGCCCTGTCTTCACCAAAATTGGCCCCCAAAATGTAGAAATAAATCATGTTCCAAAATAATTTAGGAAGGGACATTACATAAAGGTAGTTAAAAGAACCATCATTTTTGGCATCGTTGCTGAGAAATTGTTAATAGTACAATCTCTATTGTGTTACATGATTTCTTTAGTTGTGTAATTTTATTTTTTGTTATCTGGCTTCTTTACAAGTTTCTTTCTTTCAAGATAGGTCTGATTCACTGATCTTATAATTTTTGATTTTCCAACAATGCTTTTTTTACAGGATGACTTGTTATATGCCTAGGAGTAGAAATCAAGTTAGTATATTTGTCAAAACTATCCTTCAAACTAACAGTGCAGGTCATAACAAAAAAGGGCACAACCAACCACATTAATTGACTCCTACAACACGTTCACTAGCAAAACAAAACTATGAATCCTCAAAGTAGAATTTGAATTTTTGTAGCCTTCATCTTCTACCCTATAGAAACTTTGTTCCCAGAAGATTTTCTCAACAAACAAGCCACCAAAGAGTTGATTTTTCCTAAATCTCGCAAGGCACCATTGGAATATGAAGATAGGTTGAAGAAAATTCTTTAGAAGAGATGGCCCATGAAGCTAAGGAGAAATAGTCCTCTTTGTTGGATTCCCCATTACAGAATTATAGGAATAGACCAATATGAAGAATATTCCACATTCAACCTTTCCATCTTTTCATGGTCTCTCAAATGAAAACCCTGACACTTTTCTCTTCAAGTTTGGTGTGCTTTGCAGAAGTTATGACTATGTCTCTAATGTAGATAAGTTGAAACTCTTTCTTTCTACCTGTAAAGGTGTTGCAGTACATTGGTTCTAAAGATTGGGGCATGGTAGCATAAGGACATGGGTGCAAATGAAAAAAAAAATATTGGAAAATTATCAAGATTATTTCAAGGACAAGGAGCAAAGAGAAGAAGTATTTTGAATGATCCAACATGAAGACAAAAGTATTGAAGACTATGTTGAGAGGTTCCACTACAATTTGCAAAGAGTAAGGCAAGGAGTTTTGGCTCAGGAAACACTTTGTGCCTTATTATTGCAAGGGATTAGAGATGGTTGTATAGAACTCCTCAATGTGATGAGTGGATGATATATCTCATAGTAAAATTATGAAGACATTGTGGAACTCTATCAGAGATGTTCGTGAGGAACTTATAATATTGGAAGAGGACCCCAAGATATGTTGGCTATGATCAATAGGATTTTTGGTGGAGTCATTAGAGTAGAATTAGTGTCGTGTTGGAGAACTTCAAAACTGATATATTAAGAATATTGAGCTCTTGGATAGATACCTTGCAGGTGAAGAAGGAGGAGGAGGAAAAAATACCATTAGAAATCTTCTACCCAAAATGTAAAAGAAAATATCCACTTAGGGATTGGATCAAAATTTATGCCATATGTAGCAAAGATCATCCTATGAATAGCTATCGATCTCTACTTAGATTTAAAGTTATCTATTAAGAATTAGAAGAGTCGAAAAACCTTTTTCTTGTTGGACAAAAATGACCATGGCCACAAAAGCCACAAGATGTGATCCAAGATCTATCTCAAAGTTGTAATTCTTATTAGACTAACCCTTCCATGTAGTATTGTTGTTAGAAGTGGTGCTTACCTTCTCAGTCATGGATGGCTCCTCCTCCTTCCCCTCAACAACTTTGGTAGCAGGTGTGGAGCAATCCTACATATGGAGTCCCTCAACAATTTCATATACAACCACCTATGCAAATCCTTCCTTCTCCTTAAATGCAAGAATCCACATCCTCCCCTCCATGAGAATAATCATCTAGACAACCCATAGCTAACTATAATAATAGTAGGCCAGATCAACCAACACAATATTTTGGGCTTGCAACCTACCCGAAATACTCCATATCTTCCCTAGATTGTCATGGTATCCACATTATATCTGGGAATACACTGACTAAAGAGCATCCTCCCATGCATATTAAATATATCAATGAAGAGGCTTGAAATGAAGAACCCAAGTAAGATTCATCTCTTGAACCTTTAGGAGCTAAGCATGTAAGCCTTGAACTTTAAGAACCACCTTACCTTGAAATACTAAATCAAGAAAATCTTGCAATCCAGCCATATTTTGATTTCTTGGACAAGTTCAAGATTGTGTATGTTAATATCCTACATTTTCAGTCTATTAAAGATGTGCTAAATTAATCAAAATTTGTGAGGGAAATTTTTTTGAGGATACTTTGTTAAAGGAAAGATCCCCACACATTCAATGTTATGGGAAAAATATAAAATCTTATGATTGGGGAACTCCTCGTGGAAAATTATTCTAATCCTAGTATCCCAATTATTAATATGTAGATCAATAATATTTCTATTCCAAATGCATTAATTGACTTGGGTGTCATTAATGTTATGACTCAAGAAACCATGAAGGTCTTAGGACTCACTGGCCTTAGACAAACTCCCATTGTGCTTCAACTGGTTGTTAGATCAACAATTAAACCATAATGAATTCTGGAGGATGTAGTGATATTTGTAGACTAGTAGGAGTATTCCACTAGTGTTATGGTTCTCAAACCTAAATCCTCTATGGGGGGATACCCTCTGATCCTTGGGAAGCCATGTTTGGCCACTATAGATGTGTATATCAGGTGCAGATATGGGAGTATGACAATCTCCCATGGCACTTCCAGTAAACAATTGAGCTTATATCCTCTCGTTAAGCCTATTGTATATATTGAAACACCTTTCTGGGATGATGGGGTGAACAATGGCGAGGGAGATGTAGCTCATAAAGTCCTCATTGTTGACCAATATTTCTCTAGTAGGGAGAAAATTGAGAATGATGAAATTAGCAATCATTGCTTCGTCATCCTCTAACACACTTTCTCTCGACCACATAATGCAACCTAATTTTTAGGCCTCTCTAGCCTTATCAAGTGCTTCACCTCTTGAACATGAGTCCTCAAATAAATAAGACCAAGGGCCAACTTCAGAGGCAATTTAAATTAGCCCTGATGAAACCTTGAATATTGATCGAGTGCTGACAAAAAGCAAACAGAGTGATTGGTTAAAGTGTTGCACAATCAAATTGATGATTTTACTTGGACTTATTCCCACATGAAGGGGATCCATCACAACTTGTGTACACACGAAATTTACACTAAGGAACGATCTCAACCCATTCAACAACCTCAATGCAAGATGAACCCACACTATCAGAAATAGGAAAGAGGAATTACAAAAACTACTCACAATTGGATTTATCTATCCAATTTTTGATAGCCAATGGGTCTCCCCTCTTGTCATAGTCCCAAAAATTAATGGTAATTGGAGTATTTGTGTGGACTACAAAGAAATCAATAAAGCAACACAAAAAGATTATTTCCCTCTCCTATTCATTGATCAACTCCTAGATAGACTCATAGGAAAAAAGTACATTTATTTCCTCGATGTATTTAGTGGTTACAGTGAAATCCATGTCGCTCTTGAGGACCAAGGAAAAAAAACATTCACCTATCCATGGGGAACATTTTCCTATTGTGCCTTTCCATTTGGATTTTACAATATTCCAACCACCTTTGAGAGAGTGGTAATAGGTATATTTTTTTACCTTATCAATGATTGTGTGGAAAACATACATGGATTATTTTAATATACATGGAAATGAGTTTGATGAAGCCCTTGATAATCTAGAGAAAATTTTAATAAGGTGTAAAGAAAATAATGTTTCCCTTAGTAATGAGCAGTGCAAGATGATGTTGACTAATGACATTGTATTAGGGCATCATATATCATCTAAAGGTATCCAAGCAGACATGGAAAATATTAAAGTAATACTCAACCTGCCCATTCCACAATCACAAAGAGAAGTATGAAGTCTCCTAGGTCATGTTGGTTACAATCATTGCTTTATTGAATATTTTTTACAAATATCTCATTCATTATTTGCTTTACTTAACAAAAATGCTAAGTTTTTGTGGACATGAAGCTACCAGCATGCATTGAAGAAACTAAAGTCCAAAGTGTCACAAGCTCCTATTCTAAATGTGCCCAATTGGTCAGTTCCCTTTCACATATCTATAAACACATTAGATATTGCCATCAGATTTGTCTTAAGGAAATAGGAGGAGAACAATTTGTATGCAATATACTTCATCAGGAAAAACCTCTCATCGACAGAATTGAACTACATAGTAACTAAAAAAGAATTTCTTGTCATTATTCATGTAGTAAATAAATTTAAGCATTACATTATAGGATATTTGGTAATCTTACATGATGATCATGTTGTTATTGAGTTCTTAATGAACAAACCAATCATTAATGGTAGAGTTACTAGACAGTTGCTTTTATTGCAGGAGATTGATATTACCATCTTAAATAAACTTGTAAAGGATAACATAGTTGTTGATTTTATTTCTAGATTAATATATAACAAAAATGAGCCCCTAGTAGAAGATTCCTTTCCTAATGATCATATCTTCACAATGTCTAATAAATCTCCATGGTTCATAGATATTGATAACTACTTGGTTGCAAGGAGTCTCTCATGTCATTTGACTCCAAAAGAGCGACAAAGGATTATTAGACAAAGTGGAAGATTATCATGGATTGATGGTTGTCTTTTCTACACTGGACCTAACTTGATTATTAGAAGATCTATTTGTGAAGATGAGGTCTATGGATACTGAAATCTTGCCATGATGTCCCATGCGGGGGTCACTTTGATGACAAAAGAACTAGGTACAAGGTACTCCATCAGGGTTATTATTGGCCCTCTATTTTTAAATATGTCAAAGAATATGTGAAGAGATGTGATAGTTTCTAGCACGTGGGTAGACCAATACAGTCAGACAAGATGCCATTGTAGCCTTAGTTATTTTTGTAGCCCTTTGACAAATGGGCCATTGGTTTTTTGAGGCCAATAAATCCCCTTTCCCATCATAACCCCTACATCCTTATCTACATAGATTATGTTACAAAATGGATGGAAGCTAAAGTACTCCTAACAAAAACCAAACAGGAACTTGTGGAACTTCTCCATGAAGATATTTTCACAAGGTTTAGAATACCTCAAGAGATAGTTGTCAATAGAGTAACTCAATTTACTTCAAGACTCTTTGAGGAATCAATGGACACTTACAAGATCAAACATAAGATAAAAACATTGCATCATCCACTGGCACGTTATATGTTGAGTTTGAAGCTAATGTAGAGAATCTAGATTGGGATTTGATTTTCTTACATAAATATTGCTTGAGAGGAATTAGAGGTCTAGTAGGGTGAGATGTAGCCACAAAGGCAAGATTTGGTGAGGAGAGGACCTAGTGTAAGTGTGACAACATAAGATAATGGTGACATAAGTGCCAGACAAAAGAATAAAAATAAATTACTTTGGGGATGAAATTGTGTAAATTACATGTATATGGGCATATGACTATAAGACCTAGTTAGGCATGCATACCCCTACTAGTAAATTCTTGGTGTATACATAGGTGATAGTGGAGGAGAGCATGTGGATTTCACCTAAAAAGTTTAAAAGGAGTAATATTACAGTAAAATTGACTTACCGAAAGAGTCAATTTTTTTATGTCCAAAGTGGTGGTTTCAGGCACATGGTTTTGGAGTATCATGATATTAAATCCCATGGATTGCATGTGATGAAGCCTTTAAAAGGCTTATGGATTCTCCTTGTAATTTTCTTGAGTTGAATGGAGGGCTCACTTGGTTGGGCTAGGATGTTGGTTTTCTTGGCTACTTTTAAGTCAAGGCATGGATGATTTTAAGACATGAGGAATAGTAGATCAATTATTTGCGGCTAGATTTCTCACAAGGGTTTCCAGGGGTAAAATATGGTGGTCATGTGTTGCAATTTTTTTATGTGTTATTATTGGTTTATTTATCTCTCATTTTTATGAACACCAAGCCAATATTTGGTATCGCGAAACCCCTTTGTGAACCTATAAATTTAGTCCCTTTGACTCATGTCTACAGTATCAAGAAGATTGACACTTCAACATTTCCTTTCTCAAACTATGTTCATCCCTACTTAATTTAACGAATTGGGGACATCAAATCATTTCCAAAAATGAGCCCCTAGTGCATATGTGTATAGACACCACATAAGGAATGTTCCTAGAATGATAGACACACACCCAATAGGGGACACCATTCCCATCTATGCATACTCGATTAGTCCCCCCCCTCCCCCATATCTCGTGGGGGGGACATCTCATACTTGGGGGTACAATGGCCCCTCTACCCATTTTCTCAATTTTATTAGTATCCACTCTCTACCTAGGCCCCAAAGGCATAGTAGGGTCAATTATTCTCTAATTTATTGAGTCATCTACCTATTGGCCTATTTGACAAGCTATCTACACATTACATATAGTTGATGATCAATTCAATATATTGAACCATTATACTCTATGTGATTCCAAAATTACTACTTGGTCCCCATGTTTGACTTTGTGGGGTAGGGGATGACTTTAGGCCTCCTTTGGTATTTAATCCCCTCATCCTTTTTCCTTCTTTTTTTTGCATTAGGAAACATTTTTTCTTCCAAGAAGCATTAAGGAACTTTTCTTGGGGTCCTTTGGCTCTTTTTGAACCATTCTTAGAAAAGTAAGGCCACTAACCTGAACCTAGCTAATCCATTTTCTAATGCTTGGTTTGGCCACATGCAAATCACAATATGGGTTTGAACAAAGCCAATTTACTCGTTGGTAGAGTCGAAGTGAATGAGGGTGCTGTTTTTAAAAGGATTCAACCTAGAGCTCAGGGACGCGGTTATCCAATACAGAAACCCACTTGTCATATAACTATTGTATCGGAGGAAATCTCCAGATCGAATGATCCGATCAAGCCCTCCAATATTTAGGGCCTCCTCTCTTCCTCCAAGATCTTCCCCACCAAATGCAACAATGACTTGGAATTGGAGGGACAACCCATTTTATAAAAAAATCCACAAATTTTCACTTGGCCATTAAGAGTTCATCCAAATTCTATTTGAAAAAAATTCAACACCATTGGGATCACCTTTCCATGCTCTCAAATGGGTCTCTCTTGGTTTTATTAGCTTTGATACTTCACTTGGAAGCCATTTTTTCCATGAAGCATTAAAGTCCTCCCTTTTCAAATTGAATTTCTACATATCTATCTCTCTTACTTGGGTATCCCATTATGCTCATACCTTATAACTTTGTGTGGAAGTTCATCATGAGTAGACCACCTTTAATGAGGTAAATAGGGTCTCCTTTGGGCCTATTCCCTATGGCATTTCACAAATGACAAAATTTTCCCTATTTATTTCATTTTCCTATCATTCAAAGGAGATTACCTTAGGTACCCCTATCAGGCTATTATAGAGCATAGATTAGGATGTTCATAACTTAGAAGCACACTACAATATGTAGGGATTTAGGCTAGATTGATTGCCACTTGCAAAAATTAAATACTAGATTATAGCTAAGTGCCAAAGTTGAGTGCTACTTAATTGCTTAAGATTTAAATTCCTAGAGAATCAAAGGAACAAAATTAGAAAACATGAGACAACTTCTAAAAATCAAATCAATTTAAGCACACTTCTTATAAAATGAAGCACACATACTTAGAACCGGATGAATGACTAGGCATGCATCAGTGTCCCAAATGTTGCAACCTTCTTGGTTTCCCAGGATTACAATGGTTGACTCCCAACCTTGTACATTATCATTTACTATTGGTTTTGAGAATGTCATGCTGAAATCAAATATTTTGAAAGGGAAATTGACAAGAAATGAAAGAAATGATAGAATAAATCCATTCTAAGGGGTTTTCATGCAATAAGGCATTTCCAAATTGAGTGGTCATTCTTACTCTTCTAAAACATCCAAAAGTAGGCTCATCTTTCCATTCACTATCTAATCTATGAAAGTGTGATCTGATCTACAAAAACATGAAAATATAAGATGTCTTGAGACAATGCTAGTTTGATGAATCAAGAATGCCTTAAGGCCTTTTCTGTATAGAAGGTAGAAGATATGGTATTTCTTAAGCTTTTATTGAACAATATTTTAAAACTACAATTCAGGTTCGGAACCTGCCGAGGTTCAACTTCGACTCAATATCGACTCGGCCAGTTTGATTTCAATGACTTGATCGTTGTAAAAAATACATTAAATATTTTTTTTTAATGAAAAAACATAATTTTAAATATTTTCTTCATGTTTCGAAACATAATGCATTAGAATATAGAGAGAAGACAACATATGATCAAAGTAGGCTCATGAATATATCCATTATATCAAAATTGCACCTAGCGCACTATCCAATACATACATGATATAGAGATCAAAACAAAAACACATAACCAAGGAGGCTCTAAATGGAATCTACAACAAAATTAAACTGTAAAACATCACTAGGCACTAGTACTACTGGATACTGCTAACCTTCCTAGTGAAGCTTCTGTCTCCAGAGCTTTATAATGATACCTCGGGTTCAAAAAAAACCCAGCTGCATGTATAAGGTGATGGAGTTAATTGTTCCATCTTTGATCAATGATTTCCCAAATGGGCCCATACTTGGCCACTCTATCCTTGTATGTTGTCTTTATTTTCTCCTTTTCTTGATCCATAGCCTCATAAATGAAGCTCATAGCCAATCTTTCTCCATCCACCAACAGCAACACCTTAACAAACCAGCTAGGGGTCCATCTCAGTCGTCTCAGTTCGGTCAGCTCGGTCAGCTTGGCCGATTCGGTAACAAACTGGCCACTGAACTGGTTTTTCTACCGAGCCGACCTGACTAGTGGTCCAGCTCGGTCGGCTCGACCAAATCCAATTTGGTCCGACCAAATTTTAAAACATTGTTATTGAATTCAACAATAACATGATCTCATGCACATCAAATAGTCTATGATATCTTTGCTCATGATCAATGATTAAAAGGAAAGATATAAGAAACAAATAAAACTAGTATGCATAATGATCAAAATAAGTATGGAAACAAGTTAAACTAGCATGAACAGTCAATAAAATAAACATGGACAACAAACTTTAAAAGCTAGTTATGGACAATTATGAGCATATTAAAGTAGAAGTATGAATATATACAATGTAACTTGGAAAATTACATAAAATGGAAAATATGTCAGCATCAAAACTAGTATGCATAATGATCAAAATAAGTATGGAAACGAGTTAAGCTAGCATGAACAGTCAATAAAATAAACATGGACAACAAACTTTAAAAGCTAGCTATGGACAATTATGAGCATATTAAAGTAGAAGTATGAATATATACAATGTAACTTGCAAAATTACATAAAATGGAAAATATGTCAGCATCAAAATAACATGAAAATATGTACCAGAATAAACTTAATGGACAACAAAAGAACTAAGTGTACAAGTTGACCATGGGGACCCTCCACCTTCAAGAAAGCATGCCTATTGAAGACTATAAGCTAAAACAACTCAAATAGCTTCATTTTTTGATGGAAAAGACATAGATATAACTACAACATAGCTCTTCGAATTCTGATACTAAATCTCTCAAAACTAAGTTATGAAAAATACAAAAGCTAGTTGAAGGCTTCACACACCTAGTGTCTTTATAAAAAAAATTAAAATTGAAAGTGTTATGACTTATCATGCAATAAATTAAAATACTATTTTTGAGGCCTATTTGGGTCGAATTCCACTTTTGTAGGCCCTTGAAATCTGGTCCAATCCATAAAAAACTAAAACAAATTTGATTTTTGGCTAAAAGCATGGGATTTTCCTCAAAACTAGAAGAGTTGACTGAACCTATATGGGCTGATCTTGAGAAGTGCATAGGTGTATTTCAATCTCTAGGTCCCAAGGGATAAAACCCATGTCTTGGTTTTTGGCCATTTGTCCTACATATATTCCAACAAATCAGCATTTGCAAAAAGTTTGATAATTTCACGGTTAGATTTTTTCTTTAATGCACATTTTTTGGTCAAAAATTCATAATTTAGAAAGGATGAATTGGATACCTTTTTTATATATTTTGGAGTCAAAATAAGGATAATGTGGAAAAAATGAAGCATAAGGTAGGTGTATTATGCCAAATTAGGGGTTTAGGCTAAGCAAAAATAACCATAAAAATGCACCCAACACTGTTTATCGATATTTTTCACCATGTGTTGCCTTCTAGAAGACATCTATATTGAAATATGTTGGGGTATTAATTTCTTGTTGTTGTTCTTGTTGCATGAGTAATATCACCCTCAAACTTCAATTCTTTGATTTTAGTGCCTTCTTCTATTGAAACTAGTTATATACTTGTTTTGGTATTAAAATATTATCTCTCTTGAGATTTTTATTCTCTTACTTCAATCTCTTGTGTTATGTAGATTTTCCTGTAGATTCACAACTCATGTAATATACTAAAACACAAGACAAGAATATACTCTACTCTTTAAACAAGAAAAACCAAGAATTGAAGAAAACAATAAAAGAAAAGAGGAAGATAATCGAAGACACATAACACAATTGTTTCTCTGGGGAAAGCCATTGCTCAAAACCTCGACTATCTATTGCATTAATCATAAATCTAAGTGATAATACAAAGTTTGTTCTCACAAGAACAATTCCACACAAGTATGATCAACTCTCTGCCTCACAAACTGGCACTGACCAACATTTAGCCAATTTTTACTGCCTGCTGAGCCCCTATTTCCTTGCGTGATTCCTGTGAGGAATAGCCCATATTTAATTGGGAATTCCTTCTTCCATAATTGTGCAATCCAAAACTAGGTCCTCTTCTGATTGCATGCATGATTTATACAACTCGGATCACTCTACAACCGATAGTACACTATCCCTGCACTATAGTCTCAATTGGGTCTTTCTCTGAACTGACATGCATGAGTTTCTCATGAGGGAATCTTCAGTTAGCTGGAGTAGCATTGAGGGTGCACTAGTGCACCAACTCACTACTAGACCTCTACTAGTTCCAACAACAATTAGAGCTAGTTTAATTGTTTATAACTTTGTCAAACTCAGTTATCTAATTACAACTCAAATAAACTCATCATGGACCCCTAAAATTTAGGGAGAACACATACATTGTTGGGTTGTGTTATATTTTTTCCACGACTAATTTCTCGGGCATAGTGGGGGGTCACAGGGGTCAGTAGCCCCACTCTATGGGGTCTAGGGCAGTGCCCCAGCAAAATATTTTTTGGACCCTATATTAGGTGGGTGAACCTACCTATGGTTTTGTGCATGGATTTCGCACATGGTTTTGGGTCCATGGTATTTTGTAGATCTGGTCAAGGGAACTACAATTATGTTATAATCCAAGATTAATGGATTGGGGTTTATGGATGCTTCGACATGTATATATATGTATTGTAACATTCAAAGGAACATAATGAAAAATCAATATGGTAGTATCGGTTTTGGAATCGAGGGGAAAATCTCTGTGTATATTTGTTTTATGTGGTATTCTCTTGCCATTGTTTATTTTCTGTTTTTAGAATTCATATGCAGGTAATTTTTGTACGGGGTTAAAACCTACATTTGGTATTAGAGCTATTTTGGCTTCAAGGGGATGCCTTTGCTGCTGAGGGGCTTTTCTCGGGCCTATGGTAGATCCTATTCAATGGGAGATCTATGGGATCGATTCTTCTGGTGAAAGAAGATGGCAAGCAGTGGAAAGATAGAGATCGATAAATTTAATGGTCAGAATTTTGAGTTGTGGAAAATCAAGATGCAGGATCTATTGGTGGATAAAGATCAGTGGATCACAGTAGATATATGTACTAAACCAATGGTAATGTATGATGAAGATTGGAATAAATTGGATCGGAAGGCAAAAATCACAATATGATTATGTGTCTCAGATTTAATATTGTTGAATGTATAAGGGGAAGCTACGACGAAGGCTTTGTGGGACAAGTTAGGGACTTTGTACCAATCTAAGTCTCTAGTGAATAAACTATTCCTACGGAAAAAGTTGTATAAACTGAGTATGAAAGATGGAGACTTGTTGACAGAGAATCTGAACACATTTAACACTGTGGTAAGCCAATTATTATCTACTGATATTAAAATTTCAGATGAAGATAAGTGCATCATTTTGTTGTGTTCTCCACCAGATTCGTGGGATAGCCTGGTTGTTGCAATAGGTAGCAATGTAACTGCCTTGCAATTTGATGAAGTAGTCTCATCCTTGCTCACGGAGGAGATGAGACAAAAAAAAAATAGAGAGCCATAATGGTGATTCCTTTTCTGTACGAGGACGGTCCCGGAACAGAAACAAAAATAAGTCATGGAGTGGGAGATCTAAATCTCCAGGAAAACCTATAAAGGTATATTGGAAATGTGGAATGGAAGGGCACTACAAAAGGGATTGTAAATCTAAAGCTCCTGAGAAAGGAAAGGGATCTGATGATGCTCCTTCTACAAAGGTGAAAACCACCTTAGATGAAGGTGGGGACGTGTAATTGGTTTCTTCTTCAAGTACACATGTAGATCATGAGGCATGTTTGATTGACTCAAGTGCATCCTTTCACTTCACTCCCCATGGAGAGTGGCTCTACAAGTATGATAAAAATGATGGTGGTGATGTCTTCTTAGGGGATGATATGAAGGCTAGAATCATTGGGCGCAGAAAAGTCAAGCTAAAATTGCAAGGTGTAAGGATTAGAACACTTTTGGGTGTTTTGCATATTCCTGCATTAGCCAGAAATCTGATTTCTGTAAGCAAGTTGGATGATGCAAGTGTAAAAATAGTGTTCGAGAAAAATACCTACAAGATGGTTCAGAGAGCACTGGTAATGATGCGGGGAGTTCAGATTGGAACTCTGTACAAGTTGTAAGGTAGCACTATTTGGTGCAATGGTTTTGTGGTTCTTGAAAGTGGAGCAAAAAATATAGTGGTCTCTGGAGAAAAGACCATGTTATGGAATCAAAAGCTTGGACATATTGGAGAGAAGGGTCTTTGAATACTTCATGGTAAAGGTATGGTAGAAGGTATTTCTAATAGCTCTCTGGATTTTGATTTCTGTGAAAATTGTGTATATGGAAAGCGGAATCGGGTGAGTTTCCACTCAGGTGGTAAAAGGGTGAAACATATATTAGAGCTTGTGCACAGTGATGTGTTTGAACTTGTGTCAGTTCCATCACTAGGTAATTCTGTGTACTATGTATAATTTATAGATGACTTCTCAAGGAATACATGGATATATTTCCTCAAAATATGTTGAGAATGCAACAAGATGATGGAGCTTAGTGAAACGAAGTCGCCTTCACTATGTGGGCCCGCAGGCTATTTTTGGCACAAAGTCTATTTTTAGACTATGTCTATTATTAGACATATGAATCATGGTCTATGAGTTGCAGGATGCTATTTGTGGATGATTGGTCATGTTGGTAAAAATAGACGGACTTCTAGCTTTAGACATATGGGTGGAGTCTATTTTTAGACTACTAGGCTAAAAATAGAACAGTCGAATATTATTAGCTCTTAATAATATTTGGACTATAAACATTATCTTATCCTCTTGGAGGACTTTAGTTCGAGCTACGGATGTGGCACATGCAATTGCCAGAAGGAAATATGCTTTTCTTATGGGTCATTTGAGCTATTTCATGATGGACTTCAATTAGAACTCAAGTGATTGAGTTTGGTGGAGTTGATTGAGGAGTTGATGGAGTTGTGTTCAGTTTGACTTGGTTGAACTAGTTGTATTTAGTCTAACTGCAGAATACACTAGTGATGAGTGATGTGAATTAATTATTAATTAATTCACTAATTATTAACTCATAAAGCAACTAAAGAATACATCAGTTAACTCAGTGCATGGACAGTTCAGTGGAGACAGGTGTTAGAGGTGGAGACTGCTATCAGTTGTGACTATAGTTGTGCATGATATTTGCACATGCATTGATGGAGATTTCCAATGAGGATTGCGCAGTACAAGCCAAGGAAAACGAGCTTGGATCATTCACTATTCTTGCTTTGGATTGCGCAGTAGAGGCAGGCAAACAACGGAGGAGATTTGAACCTGTGACTTGATTCAGATCTGAGCTAGTTGGTGTGTAGCAGGTGGAGATAGTACTGAGTACTTGTGAGGAGTATTGTACTATGTATTGTTACATGTTCTCTATCATTATAATATACATATAGTTGGGGGTTTTCAGTTGTATGCTTTCCCCGGTTACATACTGTGTTAATGTGCGCATGCGATTGATGTTTCATTGTTTTTAATTCCGCAAAATTGATGATCAATGTAGAGGAGGTTATGTATTATGCATACATTCTGCAATAGTGTATAATCAGGATAAGCTCTGTGAATAAATGTTATATTATTCAAAATTTCTACATGGTATCAGAGTAGAGTTTATCATCAGATCTATTATTCAAAAGGTGATTACATTTTATTTCTTCAGGCAGAGTCTGTAATCGGGCCAGGTAGCCTCTGGATTCATCCTTCCTTTGGAAGGTGAGATATCCGGTAAAAGCCCATACAGCCAATCTCTGTACGAGAAATACTTTGTTCTCACGAATTTTAGATCAGAAGCGGTTGAGTTTTGAGCTGGTGGAATTCGAATTTGCAGCAGTGTTTTCTTGGTGTCAAAGTTGAAATGTCTTTCAACGGATTGCGATTGGAGTATACTCTTGAAGGCAACTCGAACTATATTGCATGGAAAGACAGGATGGAGGTGGTGTTAGATGACAATGGGCTGAAGGATTTCATAGAGGCTGGGGTCCCAAAGCCTACTGATGTTGCTCACGTTGAGGCTTGGAAAAATAAGACAGCAAAGTGTCGAAGGATTCTATTGGAGGGCGTGAAGGATCACATTGTATCCAGCTTGCATGGAAAGGCTTCTCCATACTTGATGTGGAAAGCGTTGACAGATTTATTCCAAAGCAAGAGCGACCAAAGGAAGTTGGCACTCAAGGATAAACTTAGAAACATTAAGTGTGAGAAGGGAGACAGTATGCCCAAGTATCTCACAAATTTCACCCAATGCCGGGATGAGTTGGGAAGTGTGGGGGTGACTGTCGATGATGAGGACTTGGTGAGCTTGGCTCTCCTTGGTCTTCCGAAGAGTTGGCATTCCTATCAGGACTCTGTCAATGGTCGGGAGAAATTTCCAGGATGGGAGAGACTTTGGTCGGATCTTGTGCAAGAGGAGATCAGGCGGAATACCAGGGATGGATCTTCATCAAAGGCACCTGATGAAGAAAATTGTGCTTTGGCTACCAAAGCAAAGAAGGGGAAGAACAAGAAAGCTTCTCATTCCGGTGTGAAAGGAAAGAAGCAGGACATGTCCAAGGTGAAGTGCTTTCATTGTCACCAGCACAGACATTATGCCACAAATTGTCCACAGAAGAAGAAAAATAAGCAAGCTACTGGATCTGCAGTGGGAGAGGCCTTAGCCTCGCAGTTTGAGCTAGATTTTTCATTGATCGCATGCTTGGTATCAAGTGTGATGGGATAGGTATGGTTCTTGGATAGTGGTGCGTATTTTCACATGAAAGGAGATCGAGATTTGTTTTCTGATCTAGATGAGAAAGATCTTGGAGTACACATCAAGATAGGCGATGATGGTAGATACAGTGCGACCGGTATCGGTACCATTTCCTTTGAGAGGGAGTCTGGTAAACCCTTCATATTGAAGGAAGTGATGCATGTTCCAGGATTGAAGAAGAATCTTATCTCTGTGGCGATGTTGGAAGACAAGGGATATGATGTTGTTTTCAGCGAGGGAAAGACTTTCCTGCGTAGTAAGACAACTAGAGAAACCTGGAAGATAGGGGTTCGAGTCAGGAACCTTTATCAATTGTATGTAGATGGCTGCGCAGCAATGGCATGCAAGGCAGAAGGATTGGTGAGTCGGGATGATGGCGAGCTGTGGTATAGGAGATTGGGCCACCTTCACCATGGAGCCTTGAAGATACTGCAGCAGATTACTACTAGGATTCCTAAAGGAACTCTTGCACAGTCAGATCAGTGCAAGGGGTGTACTTTGGGAAAATTTGTGAAAGCCACCTTTCACGAGAAGGATAGTCGCGCCACGACGATCCTTGAGAAAATTTACACAGACATGTGTGGACCTTTCTCAGTAGCTTCGACAGCAAAGCATAGGTACTATGTGATCTTCGTTGATGATTTCTCTCGAAAGTGTTGGATCTTCTTCATGCAGAAGAAGAGCGAGACATACTCAAAGTTCTGTGAGTTAAAAGCACTGGTTGAGAAGGAATCGGGGAATAAGGTGAAGGCTCTTAGGAGCGACAATGGTGGTGAATTCATCTCTGGCGAGTTCGAGGACTTTTGCAGCGCAGAAGGGATTTGAAGAGAGCTCATAGCTCCCCATAACCCATAGTAGAACGGGGTTGCTGAGCAGAAGAACAGAATGATCGTGGGTGCTGCACGGGCAATGTTGCATGATCAGGGCCTACCCCTTCACTTGTGGGTGGAGGCATGCAATACTACAGTATATGTGCAGAACCGTTGTCCTCACAGGATACTTGGCATGAGTACACCCGAGGAGGCTTATTCTGGTAAGAGGCCTGATATTTCTCATTTGAGGATTTTTGGTACTAATGTTTACATGCATGTGACAAAGGATGCCAGGAAGAAGCTGGAGCCGACCGCAGAGGTTGGGATATTTGTGGGGTACACTAATACGTCCCACAACTATCGTGTGTATTTGCCAAATAGTCACAAGACTGTTGTACGAAGGGATATCAAATTTCAGGAGGAGAAAGCCATGAAGTGTTCGCTTGAGAGGGAGCCACACTTGCATGTAGATGAGGAGCTATTAGTTCCTAAGGATGAGATTCAGGATGTGGATCAGCCACAAGATGAAGTTCATGGAGTGGAAGAGACCACTCATGCAGCGCCAACCATCAGAGGGCGAAAGCGCACTACAGAAGCTGAGCGACTGGCTCAAGATGTAGAGAAGGTTGTAGGACCACCTATAGGACAACACAGGCAGAGACAGTCACCTGATCGGTACACTGGATACATGGATCTTGTGAGAAAATGTGTTGTGACTGAACCATCCTCTTTCGAGGAAGCTGTGGAGGATCCCGCATGGGTAGATGCCATGGTGGAAGAGTATGATTTGATTGTCAGAAAGAGTGCATGGGAGATTGTCCCAAGACCGGAAGGGAAATCAGTGGTGGGTTCGAGATGGATCTACAAAGTGAAGCAGGCATCTGACGGGAGTGTGGAGAAGTACAAGGCAAGATTTGTTGCCCGAGGCTTCTCATAGATAGAGGGGATCGATTATGAGGAGACCTTTGCACCCGTTGCAAGGTATTCTTCCATACGGACGATTCTTGCTCTCTCAGCGCAGATGGGGTGGCACATTCATCAGATGGATGTGAAGACTATGTTCCTCAACAAATTCATTGAGGAGGAGGTGTACATAGAGCAGCCCGAAGGTTTCGAGATCTTTAGCACCGAGTTGCATGTGTGCAGGCTCAAGAGAGCGTTGTATGGGTTCAAACAAGCACCACGTGCTTGGTACACATGGATAGACAGTTATTTCACCGGACTTGGATTCTCCAAGAGTGAGGCGGATCCTAACCTATACCAGATTGTGGTGGAGGGTAAGTTGCTTATCATTGTACTTTATGTAGATGATTTGATTTTGACAGGAGATAAGCTGTTGATACTTTCATGCAAGGATGATCTTGCTAGGGAGTTTGAAATGAAGGACTTGGGCCTCCTTCATTATTTCCTGGGATTGGAAATTTGGCAGCGCAGTGATGGACTACTTGTTTCTCAGGGTAAGTATGCTCGGGAGATACTGGAGAAGTTCAACATGCATGGCTGCAAGCCTGTTGATACTCCTCTTCCTAGAGGTTGGAGGAAGGAGGATGCTACTTCAGCGGAGGTAGTGGATGCCACTGTTTATCGACAGTTGGTAGGGTCGCTTATGTATCTGGTCAATACATGACCCGATATATGCTATGCTGTTAACCAGCTTTCACAAGCTATGGTTAAGCCAACCAAGCTCTTCTGGAAGGCAGGCAAGCATATATTGCGTTATCTTAGAGGCACATCGGGATATGGATTGTGGTACAAACAGGAGGATGAGGTGAAGCTATGTGGCTTCACGGATGCAGATTGGGCAGGGAGCCCAACGGACAGAAAGACCACATATGGAGGGATCTTCGGTATCAGGTCGATATCAGTTTCTTGGTACAACAGGAAGCAGAGATCCGTGGCACTCAGTTCAGCAGAGGCCAAGTATATGGCAGCAAGTTTGGCTGCATGCGAGGCTATATGGATGAGGAAGACCCTGGTCAGGTTGTTCGAGTCACACTTGGAGCCTACAGTGATTTATTATGATAACCAAAGTTGCATTAAGCTCTCGGCTAATCCAGTATTTCATGATAGATCCAAGCACATTGACATCAGGTACCATCATATTATAGATTGTGTGCAGTGGAGAATCATGTTACTTTCATACATTCCAACGGAGGATCAGGATGCTGATATCTTGACGAAGGTGCTCACCAGGAGAAAATTCGAATACCACCGAGGCAGGATAGGGGTTGCTGATAATCCATATCTTGTTGAGAGGGAGTGTTGAGAGTGCAACAAGATGATGGAGCTTAGTGAAAAGAAGTCGCCTTCACTAAGTGGGCCCGCAGGCTATTTTTGGCGCAAAGTCTATTTTTAGACTATGTCTATTTTTAGACATATGAATCATGGTCTATGAGTTGTAGGATGCTATTTGTGGATGATTGGTCATGTTGGTAAAAATATATGGACTTCTATTTTTAGACATATGGGCGGAGTCTATTTTTAGACTGCCAGGCTAAAAATAGAACAGTCGAATATTATTAGCTCTTAATAATATTTGGAATATAAACATTATCTTATCCTCTTGGAGCACTTCAGTTCGAGCTACGGATGTGGCACATGCAACTGCCAGAAGGAAATACGCTTTTCTTATGGGTCAGTTGAGCTATTGCATGATGGACTTCAGTTACAACTCAAGTGATTGAGTTTGGTGGAGTTGATTGAGGAGTTGATGGAGTTGTGTTCAATTTGACTTGGTTGAACTAGTTGTATTTAGTCTAACTGTAGAATACACTAGTGATGAGTGATGTGAATTAATTATTAATTAATTCACTAATTACTAACTCATAAAGCAACTAAAGAATACATCAGTTAACTCAGTGCATGGACAGTTCAGTGGAGATAAGTGTTAGAGGTGGAGACTGCTATCAGTTGTGACTATAGTTGTGCATGAGATTTGCACATGCATTGATGGAGATTGCCAATGAGGATTGCGCAGTACAAGCCAAGGAAAATGAGCTTGGATCATTCACTATTCTTGCTTTGGATTGCACAGTAGAGGCAGGCAGACAACGGAGGAGATTTGAACCTGTGACTTGATTCAGATCTGAGCTAGTTTGTGTGTAGCAGGTGGAGATAGTACTGAGTACTTGTGAGGAGTATTGTACTATGTATTGTTACATGTTCTCTATCATTATAATATACAGATAGTTGGGGATTTTCAGCTGTATGCTTTCCCCGGTTACATACTGTGTTAATGTGCGCATGCGATTGATGTTTCATTGCTTTTAATTCCGCAAAATTGATGATAAACGTAGAGGAGGTTATGTATTATGCATGCATTCCTCAATAGTGTATAATCAGGATAATCTCTGTGAATAAGTGTTATATTATTCAAAATTTCTACAAAAGAGATCTAAAGTCTTTGATAGGTTTAAACAATTTAAGGCTCTGGTGCAAAACCAGATAGAGAAGAAGATAAAGGTGATAAGGAAAAATAACGTTGAAGAATTTTGTAAGAAGGAATTTGAAGAGTTCTGTAAGAAGTGTAGTATAGCACGGCAGAAGAATACTCCATGCACACTTGAGAAAAATGGAGTTGCAGAAAGAATGAACAAGACATTGATGGAAAGGGCAAGAAGCATGCTCAGTGGTGTCGGGTTAGGACATGAATTTTGGGCAAAGGCGATGGAGACTGCATGTTACTAGGTCAACAGATCACCTTCATCATCGTTGGAGGATAAGACTCCACAAGACATATGGACTGGTAAGAAATATTCTCTTTCACATCTGAGGGTATTTGGATGTGATGCATATGTACATGTTCCAAAGGAGAAAAGAACAAAGTTGGATAGTAAATCTAAAAAGTGCATTTTTATTGGGTATAAGGATGGTTTAAAAGGTTATAAGCTTTGGAATCCAGTAACAAGGAAGATTGTGTACAACCGAGATGTGGTGTTTAGAGAGGTGAAAGATGTTATTAAATATGAATTCTTACCAAAGGAACTTGAGAAGATAGAGTTTGAGCTAAAGGAGGAAGAATCAGACTCTACAACAGAAGAGGAATCAGAAGATGAAGAGCCACAAACTCCGGTTGTGAGAAGATCAGTTTGAGAAAGAAGGCAGCTAGAAAGGTATAGTCCATATACTTTCTGTTCAAATTTTTCTTTGTCTATTACTGATGATGATCCCAGAACTGTGAAGGAAACAATAGATTCAAAGGATGGAAAGCTTAGGAAAGAAGCCATGGTTGATGACATGGCATCTTTGCACAAAAATGAGGCTTGGGATCTGGTGGAGTTTCTGGCTAGAAGGAAACCCATTGGTAGCAAATGGGTGTTCAAGAAGAAGATGAATGTAGAAGGAAAGGTGGAGAAATACAAAGCTCGGTTGGTAGCAAAAGGTTATTCCCAGGTGTTGGGAATTGATTTTGATGATATTTTTTCTCTTGTTGCCAAGGTAGCTTCTATTAGATTAATTTTATCTATTGTTGTTGCTTTTGATTTTGAGGTAGAATAGATGGATGTGAAGACAACATTTCTTCACGAGGATCTGGAAGAAGATATCTGCATGAAGCAACCTGAAGGCTTTGCGGTCAAGGGTAAGAAAGAACTGGTATGTAAGTTAAAAAAAGTTTGTGTATGGGTTAAAACAGTCACCAAGGATGTGGTATTAGAAATTTGATACATTTAAATGGGGACTTGGCTTCACCAGAAGCAAGCAGATCATCATGTGTATTTTAAATTAATTGGTCATTATATTATTTATCTGGTCTTGTATGTGGATGATATGTTGCTGGTTGGAAATGACAAAGAAATTATCCAGGATTTGAGGACCAAATTGTCCTCCAAATTCGACATGAAAGATCTTGGTGCTGCAAACTATATTTTGGGTATGGAAATTAAATGAGATCGGGCAAAGAGGAAGCTCTAATTAAACTAGAGGAAGTATGTTGAGACAATACTAAAGAGGTTTAATATGCAGGATAGTAAGCCGGTGAAGGTTCCTATTCCTATAGGTGTAAAGTTATCTGCTGAACAGTGTCCTGAGACACAAGAAGAGGAAGAGGACATGTCCCGTGTTCCATATGCAAGTGCAGTCAGTAGTCTAATGTACGAAATGGTCTGTACTAAACCAGACATTGCACATGCAATGGGAGTATTGAGCAGGCTTAGGTAAAAACCAGGGAAGGAGCATTGGACAACATTGAAGCGGCTTTTCAGGTATTTGCATGCCACTAGTGATTATGGTTTATGCTACCAAGGAAGATCAAGATTGGACAGAGTTTTGGACATCCGTGGCTTTGTTGATGTATACTGGGCTGAAAATCTGGATCATAGAAGATCTACAAGTGGGTATGTGTTTAACCTATTTAGAGGTGTAGTCAGTTGGATGAGTAAGAGACAATCTGTAGTGGCATTGTCAACTATAGAGGCAGAATACATGGCAGCCACTAGTGCAAGCAAGGAAGAAATTTGGTTGCAGAGATTGTGTTCAAGTATGGGGTTAGTACAACGAACTATAAGGATATACTGTGACAGCCAAAGTGCAACTTTCTTGTCAAAGAACCCTGCTTATCATTTAGAGACAAAGCACATTGATGTTCAGTATCAATTTATGACGGATATGGTAGAAGACAAAAAGGGGTTGTTGTTAAAGGTGGACACTTTGAAGAATACTGCAAATGCATTGCCAAAGTATGTGAGCACTGAGAAGTTCTCTTGGTGTAGAGTAACAATGGGCATTGCAGGGATGGATCAATGACTAAGCTCTCTTGTGACCCCTTGTGGAAAGAAAACAATAAGTGGGATAATGTTGGGTTGTGTTATATTCTTTCCACAACTAGCCCTAGTAGTGGGCAGACCTACCAATGGTTTTGTGCATGGATTTCACACATGGTTTTGGGTGCGATGGTTTTCGTTCCATGGTATTTTGTAGATCTGGTCAAGGGAACTACGGTTATGTTCTAATCTCAGGTTAATGGATTGGGGTTTATGGATGCTTCGGCATGTATATATGTGTATTGTAACATTGAAAGGAACATAATGAAAAATCAATCTAGTAGTCTCGGTTTTGGGATCCAGGGAAAAATCTCTGTGTATATTTGTTTTATGTGTTATGCTCTCGCCATTGTTTATTTTTTGTTTTTAGAATTTGTATGTAGGTAATTTTTGTACAGGGTTAAAACCTACATACATGACTACAAAAAGACTTCCAACTCGAAATTCCTAAGTTAATTAAGTTAATTAAACTTAATTAACTATTTACAAGTGGATATGAGAATAAAATTCGATTTTAATTCACAGTTTAATTCAAGGACAAATTAAACTGGAATTTCTTGTTTCCATTTCTCAACACTCCCTCTCAACAAGAAAGGGATTATCATCTACCCCAATCTTGTCTATGTGAAAATCAAATTTACATATTGACAATGCCTTTGTCAAAATGTTGGAATCTTTCTCCTCGGTGGGAATGTACTTCAACAACATAATTCGCTTCAATACACAATCTCTGAGATGATGATATTAGATATCAATATGCTTAGACTGATCATGAAAAACTGGATTTTCAGAGAGTTTGATACAACTCTGATTATCGTAGTAAATCATAGTTGGATCCATCTGTTGACCAAATAATCTAACCAAAATCTTCCTCATCCAGATGACCTCACATGCTGCCTGACTTGCAGCCATTTACTCTACCTCTGCCAAACTGAGTGCAACCGATCTTTGTTTCTTGCTGTACCAAGAAACTGTCGTTGATCCAATATTGAAGAGCCCTCCTGATGTGCTCTTCCTATCAGATGGTCTCCCTTCCCAATCTGCATCGGTGAAGCCTTGAAGCTTCACTCTCTCTATCCGCCTCTACCACAATCCATACTGAGTAGTGCACTTGAGGTATTTCAACACATGCTTTTCTGTCTTCCAGTACAGCTTGGTAGGCCTAACTATCTCTTGACTAAGTTGGTTAACTACATAGTACATATCTGATCGTGTGTTCACCAAATACATGAGTGAACCCACAAGCTTCCTGTAAACAATAGCTTCCACTACTTCCCTTGAAGTAGCATCCTCCTTCCTCCAGTTACCTGCTAGAGGAGTCTCCATGGGTTTGTTTCTCTCCATGTGGAACCTCCTGAGTATCTCGTTGGCATACTTTCCTTGAGACACAAACAATTCCCCATCACCCTACCATACTTCCATGCCCATAAAGTAATGCATGAGCCCCATGTCCTTTATCTCAAACTCTCTTGCAAGGTCCTCCTTGCAAGACTTGATCAATTTATCATCACCTGTCAAAATCAAATCATTGACATATAACACAATGATCAACAATTTACCTTCCACCACTATGTGGTACAGGTTTGCATCCGCTTCACTCTTGGTGAAGCCCAACCCGGTGAAGTAGCTATCGATCCTGGTGTACCAAGAACGTGGTGCTTGATTCAACCCATACAACACCCTTTTGAGCTAACACACATGCGACTCACGATCGAAGGTATCAAAACCTTCAGGTTTCTCTATGTACGCCCCTTCCTCAATTGTGCCATTAACGAAGGTTCTCTTTACATCCATCTGATGTATCTTCCAACCCATCTGTGTTGATAGTGCTAATATAGATTTGATTGATGAGTACCTTGCAACAGGAGGAAATGTTTCATCATAGTTAATCCCCTCTACCTGTGAAAAGCCACAGCCCACAAACATGGCCTTATGCTTCTCCACACTACCATCTGCAATTTTCTTTACCTTATAAATCCATAAGGAGCTCACCACTAACTTGTCCTATGGTCTTGGGACCACATCCCAAACATTGTTACGAACTATGTAGTCATACTCCTCCACCATGGCATCAACCCAAACCAGTTCCTGCACTGCCTCCTCAAAGGAAGATGGCTTTGTCTCAAAACATCCGCTCATAAGAGCCATGTATCCAGTGTACCTCTCAAGTGACCTCCTCTACTTGCACTGAGATGTGGGTGCTCCTACATTCTCTCGTGCATCATGCAATAACCTGTCAACCTCTTTGGTGTGCTTTCTCCCATCTTTGGAAGACTCTACCTTAGTGGATGTCTCCACTCCCAAATCCTCTACATGTGGTTGCTCCACATCAATTTGAGGCTCCTCAACCTTAGGAGTTAAAATCCCCTCAACCGCATGTAGTTGAATTTCCCTCTCAAGGGAAACTCCGATGGCCTTCTCCTCGTCAAATCTGGCATCCTTGCGAGCCACTGTCATCCTGTTGGTCGACAAGTACACCCGATAGTTGTGAGGTGTATCATTGTACCCCACAAATATCCCCAACTCTGTTGTTGGCTCAAGCTTCTTCCATGCATCTTTGGTCACATGGAAATATATCGATGACCAAAAAATCTTGAAGTGACCAAAATCTAGCCTTTTACCGAATAAGCCTTTTTCTGGTGTCTTCATCCCAAGTATCTGATGTGGGCTATGGTTCTGCAAATAAACAGTTGTGTTGCATGCCTCAGCCCACAAGTGTAGTGGTAGGTCCTGATCATGTGACATCGCCCATGCTGCCCCTACAATGCTTTTGTTCTTCCTCTCAGATACCCCATTCTTCTGTGGGTTATAGGGTGTCGTCAACTCCCGTTTAATCCCTTCTACTACACATAAGTTCTTAAACTCATTTGAGACATACTCACCACCATTATCACTCCTCAAAGATTTAACCTTCTTGTCAGAATCTTTCTCGACCAATGCTTTAAATTCACAAAACTTTGTGAAAGTTTGATCATTCTTCTGCATGAAAAGTATCCAACATTTACAAGAAAATTCATCAACGAATATAACATAATACCTATGTTTGGTTGTGGATGCTGTCGAGAATGGTCCATACACATCTAAATGGACTCGCTCTAGAATTGCCTCTGCTTGAATGTCGCCTTGGTGTATTTTCCCAAAGTACACCCCTTGCATGTATCAACTTGCTCTAGCGTACCTTTGGAAGACCAGTAGAGATTTGCTGCATGATTTTCAAAGCTCCATGATGCAAGTGGCCTAATCGCTTTTGCCACAACTCACCAATGTCTCGGCTTTGCACCTTCTTTTATTTCGTGCTCAAAGCAGCACAATCCTCTACCTCCAACTTATAAAGATTCTTAACTTGAATCCCTATCTTCTTTACTTGACCCGTGGCTATGTGTCGAAGGAACGCCTTTCCTTTCGAGAAGATCACATCACAGCCTCTATCCTTAAGCATGGCAACTGATACTAAGTTATTCTTCAACCCTGACACATACATAACATCTCTAAGGGTGAGAGGAGCACCCTGCTCCCTCTGAAAAGTAATTGTGCCCAATCCAGTAGCGCTATACCTCTCGTGGCACCCATCTCAATATGCATATGGAGATCCTTCTCCTTCAGGTCACTGAACAACTCTTTGTCACTAGTCATGTGGATTGAAGCTCCACTGTCAAGGTACCATACACTACCCATCATTGATGACACCATGCATGCAATGAGAGTAAAGTCCAATTCAAATTGAGAGGCCAAACCCTCACCTGCCATTCCTCCTGAGGACTTCTTGAGCAGACAACTGTAGCAAAATGGCCTAGCTCGTGACAATGAAAGCACTTAAATTTTGTCATGTCTTTCTTCTTACCTCCATGGAAATAATCTGATTTGGAATTGGATGCTTTCCCTTTCCCTTTCCTTGCCTTACCCGCTAAGGCACAATTTTCCTCATCATTAGCCTTTGATGAAGAACCATCTTTGGTGTTCCTTCTAATCTCCTCTTGCATCAAATCTGACCACAGTTGTTCCCAATCTGGTAGCTTCTCCCTTCCATTCACAAAGTCCTGAGAGCTATTCCAACTCTTAGGAAGGCCTAGGAAAGCTAGGCTCACCATATCATCCTCGACAACGGTTATTCCAACACTTCCAAGCTCATCATGATAGTGTGTGAACTTGGTCAAGTATTTTGGAATGGTCTCGCCTTTCTCCAGCTTGATTTTTCGAAGTTTGTCTTTTAGTGCCAACTTCCTATGGTCATTGTTGTTCTGGAATAGGTCCATCAATGCTTTCCAAATAGAATACATATTTTCCTTCCCATGGAGAGTCAAGACAATGTGGTCTCAAACTCCCTCAAGGATTATCCACCTCGCCTTCGCCACACACTTCTTCCAATTGGCCAGATTCTTTGCATCTGATGCTGCTGGCTTAGGAATGTCTTGATCAACAAATTCCTTCAAGCCATTATCCTCCAACACAACCTCCATTTAGTCCTTCTAGGCTATATAATTCGAGCTGCCTTCCAAGGCATACTCGAGTTGAAAACCGTAGAACGCCATTTGTCGATCCTGAAGTATGTATTGCAAATTCGAATTTCACTTGTAACCCAAAACTCAAAACTTCGAAATCTCATATAGTATACTATCTTCAGCTCTGATACCATGTAGATTTTCTTGTAGATTCACAGTTCATGTAATGTACTATAACACAAGACAAAAATCTACTCTAGTCTTTAAACAACGGAAACCAAAAATCAATGAAAACAATAATTGATAAGAGGAAGATAATCAAAGACACATAACACAATTTTTTCTCTGGGGAAAGCCATTGCTCAAAACCCCGACTATCTATTGCATTAATCAGAAATCTAAGTGATAATACAAAGCTTGTTCTCATAAGAACAATTCCACACAAGTATGATCAACTTTTTGCCTCACAAGCCTACACTGACCAACACTTAGCCAATTTTTGCTACCTGTTGAGCCCCTATTTCCTTGCGCAATTCCTATGAGGAATATCCCATATTTAATTGGGAATTCCTTCTTCCATAACTGCACAATCCAAAACTAGGTCCTCTTCTAATTGTATGCATGATATGTACAACTCAGATCACTCTACAACTGATAGTACACTATCCCAGCACTCTAGTCTCAACTGGGTCTTTCTCTGAACTGACATGCATGAGTTTTTCATGAGAGAATCTTTAGTTAGTTGGAGTAGCACTGAGGATGCACGAGTGCACCAACTCACTACTAGACCTCTACTAGTTCCACCAACAGTGAGAGCTAGTTTAACTGTTTATAACTCAATCAAACTGAGTTATCTAATTACAACTCAAATAAACTCATCCTAGACCCCTAAAATTTTGGGAGAACATATACATGACTATAGAAAAACTTCCAACTCGAAATTCCTAAGCTAATTAAATTAATTAAACTTAATTAACTATTTACAAGTTGCTATGATAATAGAATTTGATTTTAATTCGCAGTTTAATTCAAGGGCGAATTAAACTAGAATTTCTTGTTACCATTTCTCAACATGTTCTTCTATAATAATTCTACTTTGGTTCTTCGGAATCCCATTTTGAGATTTCATATACTGTTACAAGACTTCCATCTCTTCTATTTGCTTCTTCAGCTTCTTCATTTTTTTACCTTTCTTTGTTTTGGAATGGTAGGGGCCTTATCTTTGGTTTCGTATACAATTATTTGGAGCTAGCTCCTCAAGTTTTTCTTCATCTTCAAAGTTTACCTCTTCCTCAAGTTTAAATTTTCCTTTTTCTTCTTCAAACTTTGCCTTTTTCTCAAATTGCACCTATGTCTGTTCAAACTGTACCTGTGGTGTTCATCGTATAGATTATATCATGTTGATCATAGCTGATTTCATTTTCCTCATAAGGATTTCATAGAGCTCCTTATAAATTGCATCGTGATGATTCTCCTTAGCTTCCATTTTTTTTCTTCATTCAGTTTGTTGAAGCAAAGGGATTTTTCATTGTATTTGTGATCTTCAAATGTTTGTGGCTTATACCTCACTGCCATTAGAACCCCCTCAGTTTGATACCATTGTAAAAATTTGACAAGATTTAACCAAAAATAAAATGGAGTTTGAGTTGAAACAAGGTGTGTGATATGCTTAGTATATTTGTTTTGTTTATCAGCACTTGAAGAATTCAGGGCATACCTGGTTGTATTTTAAAAACAAACCCTAGTTTTATAATTCTTAACACTGAAGCTGAGCTTCTTATGGTTGATTCTTGAGTTACAACCACATGTTTGTGAGTGTTGGTCCTTGTGTGACAGCACTTCACCGTTCACATTGTTCCCTATAGTATGTAGTTGATTCTTAATTTGACCATGAGGTCGTGCTGACCTCTTTCAACCTGGAGCTGATCTGAACAGCATTGAACCATCTCAGGGCATCTAGAAACGAAACCCATACCCATATGACAGATTTCTCCATGAATACATGCTAGTATGCAGATAGATAAATGATTATAGGTTCTCAAGGTTCCTGTAATAGACTTGATCATTCATTTTCTCCCAAAATACAAACTATTTTTCCATGAATTTTTTTGATGTTGTTGGTATCATCTTAATACTTCCACTCACCAAATTCCACAACCAGTGGATGTAAAAATATCAAGAAAATGCAAAATGGCTGAACATTATGGAAGTCATTTTTTTACAAAATATTTCCCTTACTATAGTGCATCTCCCTACCAAATTTCATGGCCATCGGTTTCACAGATCTCAAGAAAAATACAAATTGGCTGAAGGTGACTGTGGCCAATATCTTGAAAAATATGAATTAGAATTGCTTGAAATTTGGTGTGTTATCCATCCTACCTTGATGCATTTATGCCCCAAATTTTGTGGCAAATGGGTGTACAGTTTGCAAGATACAAGCAAATCAATTTCTGCACTATATTAAAAGCCATGTATTGAAAATCTCAATAATTTCAAGCAAATTTGTTGTACTTGGTTTGCTTCTTGTAATTAAACTATCCTTGTTAATAAATGGCTGTTGCGATCCTTATAAAAATTCCTCAAACCCCTAAACTTAATTTTTTTCCACTCAATCAACATAAGAAATCTGAATTTGAGTATGCACAGTTATCTCAAATTATTTTTCAAATCTGCACTTTTTAAAGACTGACTACTGGAAATTTCAAATTCTTTTCATTTATTTGTTGCTATATTCTTTTCATTTTATTTGTTGCTATAGATGAGGTATGGAATCTTCTTCCATAACTGTGAGGATCTCTATAGTCCTTTTTACTCTCTCAAAAATGCTTCTACAGTTTCAAGCCTACTTCATTGCAACAATATATGTCATTGCATCCTTTGAATTCAACAATTAATAAAGTTGACTATACGCAACTTGATGCAATTTGTGGTAGGTTTCATTCATTTTTATAAATGGCCTATCAACATCCTATGCTACAAACCTAGCTCATAGCTGACAAGATCCTTCTTAGCCATAGAGTGATGCAGGTGACTGTTTTAAAAGTTAAGAAAATAAATCGAAATGCACAAAAATACACACTCTAGGCTCAAATTGAAGTCAAAATGAGTGCTTGAAGTTGGACATGGTTAGCATGGGTTACCATTTCCTTTGAAAATAAGGCATTCTTGTAGGGTAGTATTTTCTAAAAACAGAGTAGTGTTTTTCATCATTCTTATGGACGCTTCTATGTAGTATTTCTACCTCAAATCAAAGCATTTTTTTTGGCATCCTGTAGACTATTATCCCTCTCAAAAACAAACCATTGTCCTTTAAAAAACAGAGCATTATCCCTCTTGAAAACTGAGCATTCTTTTATGGCCTATATTGGATCAAAACAAGGCACTGCATCTTAGCAATCCTGAAGACTATCATTTCCTTAAAATCGAGTATTGTTTTTATCAATCTTAGAGACCTTCCTTCTATCAAAATCAGAGTACCTTGGTGTTCTAAAACAAAATATACTTGTGTTCTCAAAATAAAGCATACTTATTCTCAAGAATAGAATATGTTTGTGTTTTAAAATATAGCATACTTGTAGTGTAGACTTCAAAATAAAGTATCCTTGTAGGCTCAAAACAAAGTATTCTTGTAGGCATATTGTCTCAGGAAATGGGGCATTCCTTATCAATATTTAACTTTGAAAATATCCCTTCTCATATTACACAAAAAATTTATTGCATTTCTATGAAACATTGTTGTAGCATCCTATTGAAACTCGTTTCCTTATAACCAGGGGACAATGTAAAATTTCTTCTCAAAATTAGAATATCTGTAATGTTTTTCCTTTCCACAAATTTGTATGGTCTATCAGAGAGATTATGATTTTGAAAGTAAAATGTTTATGCTAGAAATGTACGAGATTTACGCTAGAATGAGTGTGTAAAGTAGGAAAAGAAAAGGTTATAATGGAGGATAATATAATAGCATGCCAGTAGGATGTAGTATTAGCTTGTTTCCAACCTGTTGTCGTTTTTAATGGCACCCGTAGCACAAGTGTGTCGGGAGACATAGAAAGCTTCCTAGAGATAGCCTCTGGGTTGATTGTAGACTAGTGCCTAGGACATCTTGAATAGAGGAGTGCATGGAAGATTATCTGTGAGGGGGTTTCTGCAACACTCCAATTGTCATGTAATTAAAAGAGAATAAAGGGGGCTTGGTTCAATAGTCTGTCATCCAGGTAAACTCAAGCCGATACATGGATCCAAATGCTCAAGGGGTAAATCGGGCCAACCTCAAAGAGAAATGTTTGGTTCTGGTGGCCAACACACAACAACATGCAGCTTTATATTGAAATTGTAGTAAAGTGAAGAGGAGGAAAGGAAGGAGGGAATTTTATGCATAGGGCTGTAAACAGGACAAAATCCTAAGCAATAATGTTCCAGCAGAAAGATGGAATTCGATGCATAGGGCTGTAAACAACACAGAATCCTAAGCGACGATTTTCCGATAGAAATATGGAAGAGGGAGGAGATGAAAGAGTGGAAATAGTGGAGCGCAAATTAAGGTTTCATGCATATACATCATGGGTACCTATATAACCAAACAATGTGAATAAATATGTGTTCCTACAGGTACTATAGGTTAATCTAATAACACAAGTAAATATGTAATTACTACAGGTACTGTAGGCTATTGAATAACACAAGTAAATTGGTAATACACATAAGTATTATTCTCTATTTACCAACAAAATATACGACCATGAAAGCATGAGACCAACAACTTCATTACACGATTTCAGTAAGAAGAAAAACATATATGAAATGAGATTTACAAAGGGGAAAACATATTGCCTCTGATTGGAATCACCAAAGAGTTTCATTAATCCGATATGAGTCCAACATAACAGTCCATTACATTCAGTCAGATATCATTCAAGTCCCCCATGAACAAGCAAATGGAACCAAAAACAGAATCACAGAATTCAGACCCTACGGGTCAAAAATTCCGGAACCTCTATTAATTGTTTCTCCCCCTTATTTATACAGAGAAGGGGGAGCTTTGAATCAACATTTTACAAAAAATATCTTCACCTAAGCTCCAACTGTCTCATAGACTAGTTGTCTCAGCGTGCAAGGCTCTGCTGCCCAAAATGATTACAATCAGGATTTGATCCCTTCTTGGAAATAAACAGAAATTACAGAGTAACTGGAAATAAAGAAAACTGAAATATGATTGGAGGAAGTATCCCTCTGTTGTTTATGTGAAAACCCCTGATCAGGCTACGTCTCTGTCATTGTGCATCCATCTATTTGCTCAGCTGGTCCCTGTCGCTTTCGCTTTAATTGTCTTAATAGTTCATTTTCTGGAGTTGGGAGTGGGTCGACTGTGAGTGCCTGTTGCAGAGTAGAAATAAAGCATGTCCCGACAGTCCTTTGCTGTGTATCGGGGTGGAGCCCCATGCCTCCATTTACTGTCTGAAGTCGTGCGGCAAAGCAGTCGAATTCATTTCAGCAGCCCATGAAGTCCTTGGTTTCTTGTTCCATGGGCTTCTATAGGGTTAACCCACATCGCTCTGCCACTACCCCATACTTCTACTGAAAGCCTCAGTTGCCAGCCCATCCGCCTTTAAAGGTCTGTACCACACTATCGGTGCATCACTGCATCAATACCTTTATGCTAAGAGGCATCACAAAACAGTGAGTCCCGATCTCCTTTGGCCCCCCTTGGTTTAGCCCCTTTCTGCCTTTCTTCTCATCTGACTGGGGGCTATGACCAGGTGCTTAGTCCTCGAGCGCTAGGGCCTTTGGACTCCCCTCCGGGGGTCTTTTTCCTTTGTTGCATAGAATCCCACATATTGGTGGTTTCTAGTGGTTGCCTTTGGTATCTCCCCTTGACACCTGCGATCACCGATCTGTGGGAATGGGCCCACCCGAGATATCACAATCGCAATATAGGAGAGGGCCTTCCTACCATATTTCGTAGAGCTTGCTGATTTTCTGGATGCGAAACTTCCATAGGCACATCACATAAACTATTGCATCTGGGAGAGTTCCCGAATATCGCAATCGCAAGTCGGAAGGGACTTCGGCAAAGAAGGAACTTTGACCTGTGCAATTGCCGATGTGCGGGATTGGCCCCTTTTGTGCTTAGCCCTTGGTCCTTTAGCCCTTCCTGTGATCGTGGGCCTGCCCCCTTATCAGAGCACCCTTTATCACAAATCGCAATAGGAGACTTTTAGCTGGAGTTGTGACCTTTTACCTTCTCCAATTGTTGATCTGCGGGATTGATGATGTGATCAGTGCCATGTGGCACTTCCTGAGTGGTGACACGGGTCACTCATATATGCCCCCATAGGACCCTGAAAACACCAAATCTATGTGCCACATGTCCTCTGTACTGCCACATCATGCTGACGTTAATTTCCCTGTGTATTCATTGGGACCAATGGTATTCCACCACATGGCCTCCCTAGGGAGAGAGAAGGCACACCTGCCTTTGGTTTTGCACTTGATTTCCTTTGTAAATTGGCATCGACCCTCCCCTGCTGCTTTAACACTATCGTCATATTCTTCCGCAATTCCTTAAGGATGGTCTGTTGGACTTTTCGATCACTGATTTGTCGATGTCGGAGCTCTTCTACATGAAGCGTTGAATGCCATGTCGTTACTATGTGTGATTGTCGATATGCTTGATTGTCGGGACGTCTGATCTGTGATACACTATGGGCTAAGGACCTTCATCATTTGCAATCACCGATAGCGGCAATCACAAGTTTCTCTATCCTTTCCCCCGCTGCTGCTCTCAGGAAACTATGATTGCGATTAGCCTCCCCTTGGACATTTTCTCTTTGTTTTTTGGCTTTCAAAGGGTATCTTCAATCTACCCCAACTTCTAATCGAGGAGTCCAATTTTGGACTTCCACCTACCGTTGGAAAGTCTGTTCCGAGCATTATACAACAAAGAGGGTCTGGTTAAGTTTTGAGAGCTTCTGTGGCTTGGGAAATGGATTCAAACTTCACTTCTCTCTTTGGCACTTTGGACAACTGAAAACTCATAATGCAGTGAATGACAACACAACCATTAATTTTTTTGAAAATAATGGCATATAAAAAGTATTTTTATCGTTATCTTTTTAAATGATTTTTTTTAACAAAATTTGAAAGCATTAAAAGGTAAACGTTATCCACTTGTATTACTGTTGCAATGATGTTATCCATAATCTTTAATTCTCTTCTATTGCTACTCGTGAACTAATTTGTTGTCGGTGTCTTTCTTTGTCTTTAGTAGATGATATTTTGTTCTTTTGGAATTGTAAGAATTTGGCTAGGCTTCTACTTTTTCAAAAATGCCTCTATTTCTTTCAAAGATGAGATTAGTTTTCTTGCCTCAAAGGTGGATAGAATGATGATAGTATCTTTATATTAGAATGAGGTTAGACCTTTTGGTATTAAAAATAATAATTCATACATATCTTTATACAACATTCTATAAACTTATTCATAATAAATAAATAAACATACTTAGTGTTTGGAAATAACCTCTTTTAGACCAATAGTCGATCTTCATAAGAAATAGACAATCAAAACTGTCAATAACCTAGTATATCTTTTACAAATATTTTTTTTTTGGTTGATTTCTTGGTTTTCCAATGAAAATTTGAGTTTAGACTGTGCTAGATACTTGGGTTTTCACAACTAAACTCATTATTTTTCTTCTTTTCTTTTTCATATATATTTTTATATTTTTATTTTTAAAGGATGGAAAAGGGGGTAAATAGAGTAAGGAAGTATGAGAAGTTTGTGAAAGGAAATATGTTGAAGTCATGATCTAGTAGTAAGATAAATGAATAAATAAATATCTAGACTTCAACATGTATGATTGTGAAATTTAGTATACAGTAGGGTTGATGAATGAAATTATGAATATAGGGCTTCTGAGAGGATTATTTGATAGTATATGTGACTTAGCATGATATGAAACTTGAATTCTTCTTTTAATGATTGAATTCATGTCATTTTCTTTGATCTTGATCCATCTTTAAGCATTGTAGCCTCTGGGGTTGTTGGTGTTGTTGCTTCACAACCGAAGGAAGATCCAAGGATTTTGAGCTTCTTTGATGAACTCAACATCAAATAATATTCCACTTTTCTTGATTTGAATACTTTCATTTCATATTCTTATATATGAATTTTCAGAATTTGACTTTGTAAACCACTTGTCCATAGATTTGACCCCTTGGATCCTCCTAGAACCTAAAAAATCTAAGCATTTTCTTGCAATACAATGTGAGATGATGGAGGAATAAAGGTAATTGATCTTCCTTCTTCCAAGAAATATGCAAAATAAATGTAAAAAATGCATATTTATAAAATCCAAAGGAAATAGACGAAGAAAAATGCATTTGTTTACCTCCCAAGAAGTGGTGGCCAACCTAGACCTATCTACAATATCCCTTTCATAAAAGATTTGTTTTATGTTCAATTGGAGTGATTCCGAAGCCCAATTGAAGTGAATCCATATGGTTACTTCCACTATAAACATGTTTTAAAAGTGGTTTAAAATGAGGTGCTAAATAATGCATATGCTACTATGGTTTCTGAAGGATAAGGAGCCATGTCAGACGCTCCAGATTATCGGTGTTTCGTTAGAGCCCTGTTTGTGGAGCACCTCTGATAGGAATTCAAAAAATGCCTTTCATAAGTTTGGTCATCTCATGGAGGTCAAGTTTGATACTAAAGCTCTTAGAAGTCTGATACTAAATCTTTCAAAATTAAGTTATGAAAAATACAAAATTTATTTCAAGTATTCGCACACTTGGTGTCTTGGTTCACTCTAGGAGGGCCTTATACATCTTGTACTTGGTTCAATTCGTGGCAGCATTAGTTTATTACATTTTTTATGAGTATTAGAAATAAGTCACCATTATGTCCCATGGAGTCTGTTCAATACCACCTTGTGTTCTTATTACAGTATGTTAGAAACTTCATGAGTTGTATCAATCTTGCATTTCCAAGTTTGAACTCTAGAGGTCCTAATGGTTTATTGATATGTCTTTGAAAATCCTCTATCCTAGTAATTAATTTTTCCCTATGGTATTTTTTTAGTCTACTAGGTCAGCCTTCCATGTTATGCTCTAAACAAAGGAAGTCATAAGTCTGCCCCTCTAACCATCATTCCCACATTGGTTTTTGTCTCTTTCAATCATGTTATGTTATATACCTTATGCCATTATTGAGGTCTCAGCATTGTCTTAAATTTTGGGGGAATTCCTCTATTGACTTCATCATATTTGTTTTAGAGGCTTGGCCTTAGAGGGAAGTGTACTTTAGATCCATTTCTCCTCATTGGTGGGTACCTTAGATCAAGTAGAGGGATATTTGAGTGCTTTGTCACTTGATTTTTTTCTCATGTGCTCGACCTTAGTTGAATACCACATAATTAAGAATTGTACACTTGATAGTCCAATGCTCCATATGATTGAACCAGATTCACCAGGTATGTATGAGTTGTTTCTACACCTCATGAGGGGGTTTCCCTTTAGGTATTCCTTTGTTCCCTTGTATGCCCAACATACAATACTTTATGATCCAGCCTCAGATGTAGTTCTATTGAATTCACTGGTTTGGTTCCTCCAATATTTAAGCCCATAACATGAACCTCTCTTCAATTAGCTTATTCAAATATTTATAGACCCTTACTATTCAGTAGGGCTTCTCAAGTTTTATATACCCCTCTCCTCAGTGAGGGGACATTTAGTCCTATGCACCTAGATAAGTGGCAGTCATGATATAACTCCCAGCCTCTTTGCTCTAGGCACATGTATATGGGACTATATTCTTCATCATACTATATTTTATCTCATTTATGCCAACAACTTGATGTACTATATATTATTTTGGTCAACTCCACTTTTCTAAGCATGTCATTATATTATTTGCAATGAGTTATCTCAATAGGTATGGGTATGCCTCCCTTACCTCATTGGGATCAGGTACATCGACTTGGAGACTCTCTTTTGATGAGTGGTACCATCATAAAAACCTCCTCCGTT